>JASVER010000095.1:2972997-3068305 GCA_030449065.1 Oceanodroma leucorhoa
CATGCACGCACGCACACACTAGCTCCCTATACGTACATATATACAGACACAGAGAGCGTCTTGTTCACATACGTCTCTCTCGCGCTCTCTTATACATTTATACATATATAGAGCTACACAGACGCTTCTCTCTCATGTGCTCTGTATATGCATATATACATATCTACTGAGAGAGATTGAGCTGTTCTCACACAATTACTCTTGCTATATATACACACATATATAGGCCTTTGCATACATATTTATAAACATATATAGGGACACACTTCTCACACACTTCTGTCTCGGTATGTATATGTATGCATATATACATATATACAGAGAGAATGTGAGAGGTTCACACACAGTTCTCTGTCACTGTATATGCCTATATGCATATATAGAATGTCACTATATATGCCTATATAGGCATATATAAAAATGGGAGGGATGAGAGAGAGAGAGTGTGCTGTTCAAACACAGACAATAGTCTCACTATATACACGCACACACATGTGTGCATATATACTGCTAYGGGGGCAAGAGACTTGTTCCCTCGCACACACTCTTCTCTCTTGACCGCTCCCTATATGCACACACACACGCTGAGAGCGTGAGCATGGGGTATTTCACACACAGACACACACTACCCTGTTGCTATATAGCATTGCATATATACATCTATACTTAGCTGTTCACACACAAATACATACAATATTCTCTCTCACTATATACATACATTTATGCATAGATACATACATACATGTATACTTACATATATACAGACTGTTCCATGTAATTCTCTATATATGCATACATACATATATAATGAGTGCTGCTTACACGAACACACACTATTTTCTCTCCATATGTATGCATATATATCTATAAACTGAGCTGTTCTCACACACATGATACTCCTTTCTCTTGCTGTATGTATACATATATACTCCTTATATATACAGAATTCACACACACACATAATTAACTACATATATAGACTTAGGAAGAGAGCTGTTCACACACACAGTTCTTGCTATACACACGCGCGTATATACATGTATGTATACAGAGAGAAAGGGGGAGAGAGCTGTTCACACACAAGTAATTCGCTCACTACGTGTATATACATACATATACTTAGGGAGAGAGAGCTGTTCACACACAAAGTCTCTTGCGATATATATATACATAGACATATATACATATATATACACACACACACGTGTGTGTATACACAGTGCGCTTTCTCTCTCACACACACTCCCCCTGCTCTCCATATGCATATATACATATATACACACACATGCACATGTATATATACTGTATTTATGTGTATATATACAGAGAGAGCTGTTCTCAAACACACATAGTTCTCTTACTTCATATTTATACATACATGGATACTTCGGGGGGGAGAAAGAGAGAGAGCTGTCCACACATACACACAATTCTCTCCTGTTATATATAAATACACATATATAGGCATATATGCATACATACTTATAAACATATGTATACACACACACACAAAGCTGTTCACACATACATATAATTTTCTCACTATATAAAAAATTTGCATATGTACATATATAATGAAAGATAGACCTGTTCTCTCTCACACACACATTCTTTCTCTTGAGCGAGATACAGATACATATATATATGTGCATATATACATATATACATATATACAGAGAGGGAAAGTGAGATGTTCACACACACAGAGAGTTCTGTCACTGTATATATATATATACACACACACATACATACTTATAGAGAAAGGGGGAGAGAGCTGTTCACAACAGTCTCTCACTACACACACATGCATGCACACACATGCGCATATACACATATACACTGGCTTGGGGGAGAGAGATCTACTCTCTCTGACACCCCCCCCACCCCTCTCTCTCTCTCTCTCTCAATATGCACACATATACGCAGAGAGAGAGGGAGAGAGCAAGCGGACTTTTCACAGACACACATAGTACCCCCCCTACAGAAAATTGCATATCTACGTCTCTACTTCGAGAGCGAGCTGTTTGCACACAAATGCATGCACAGTATACTCTCTCCCCCCCACACCCCCCAAGGAGAGCGAGCTGTTCACACACATTCTCTCTCTCTTGCTATATCTATATATTTAGACATATATACATAACAAAGCGACCGAGAGYGATTCATACACACAAACACATTTTCCATCACTCTCCACCCCCCATGTATAATCTCTGGCGTGCATAAATATATGCATATGTATGTATATCTCTCAATATATTMTCTCTCTGTATGTATATGCATAAGTAGAGATAGCAAGAGCCATTCTCTCACACACTACTCTCTCTTGCTATATGTGTGAATATATAGATGCTTATATGCATATATATACACAGAGATTGTCCACACACATAGTTCTCACTCTCTATACATATATACATACGTAACTGAGCACATACTGTTTACACAAAACCACACAATTCTCTCTCCGTATGTATATACTTAGTGAGCTGTTTTCACACACAATACTCCTCTCTCTTACTATATGTGTACATATATATGCATATACACATATGTGCTTTACATGTAGAGACTGCTGTTCTCACACATTCTCTCACTAGATACATATAGATACATACTGAGCTGTTAACACAATTCTCTTCCTATATATACACACACAGATATTTATATACATATATACAGAGAAACAGCTGTTCACTCACACAATTACACAATTGTCTCGCTATACACACACGCGCGTACGTATATACACATATATACTTAGATATGGGGGAGCGGAAGAGGTAAAAGGTCTCTCACTCTCTCTTCCCCCCCCCCCCCCCATATATACATATATACCGAGAGAGCTGTTCAGAGAGCTGTTCTCACACACACAATACTTTCTTGCTATATATATATAGCACATATATATGCATATATGCATATATATGCATATATAGAGAGACCATTGACATGCATACAAACATAATTCTCTTTATACACACACATACACATGCACACACACATATAGGCATATATACTTCGAGAGCCCTGTTCACACTCCACCCCACCCCTTCTCTCTTAATCTCTGTCTATATGTGCACACATATACATATATACACGGAGGGAGAGTGAGGGCTTTTCACACACACACGCTCTACCCCCCCCCAATATAGACATCTATACTTAGAGAGCTGTTCATGCACAAACCCATACATACGCAGTAGTCTTGCTTGACACCCTCTCTCTCTCTCTCTCCGAGCGAGAGCCATTCACACACACTATTCTCTCCTGGGGTGTGTATGTGTGTGTATATATTCAGATATATTTGCCTATATACTCGAGAAAAAGAGCAAGAGCTTTTCAAACATACACACGCATACACGCACACACACGTTTTCTATCCTCTCTATCGCTCCATGGGAAGCCCCCCCCCCCGTATAATCTCTGGGGTGTATAAATATATACAGATATATGTTTATATCTTGATATATATTCTCTTTCTATGTATATACATATGTATATATAAGAGCGAGTGGTACCTGTGCTCACACACAATACTCTCTCTTGTTATACATATGCCTATAAAGATGCATATATACATATATACTTATATATATACAAACTGTTTACACACATAATTCTCTTTATATATGCATATATACATACATAGTTAGAGAAAGTGCTGTTTACACACACACATRTATACAGAGCGAGAGCATGTGAGCTATTCACACACATGCATAATTGTCTCACTACATGTATATACTTATATATACTTAGAATCGGATAGAGAGCTCTTCACACACATTCTCCTGCTCGCTCTCTCACTCTATATATACATATATACATATGTATATACAGAGAGCGCGTTGTTCTCACTCACACACACACACACACTCTTCTCTCTTGCTATAAATATACACACATGCACGCACGCATGCATGCACGCATATATACTTACGTATCGGGGGGGAGAGAGTGACCCGTTCACTCACCTGTGTCTCTCTCTCCCCTCSCCCCCATAACCCATATACTCACCAAGGCAGAGAGTACTGGTCACACAAACACACAATACTCTCTCTTGCTATATATATATAAGTCTATATAAATATATAATTTTACATATGATAACATTTATAGAGATGTTCACACACACACACGGTATCCCCCCATCTATACATGTATACCTTAAGACACAATACCCTCTCTCTCTGTGTGCATATATGCATACATACTTACAGAGAGTGTGAGCGAGAGCTGTCCACACACATACTTTCTCTTGCTATATRCACACCCACGTACATATATACATATATGAGAGAGCACGCACACTATTCACACACAAACAGAGCATTCCCCATATTCCCTGCCACAGATACTTTATTTACTTATGTATGTAACTAATTGGGTGTGTGTCTGTATTTTCTATCATTCTCTCTGTCTTCCCCTCCTCCCCYTGAGAGAAAGACCTACACGAAGGATGGTAAAAAATACCCCATTACCCCCCACCCCCACCCCYAAAAATGCCTGTGGGGTATCTGTGTGTGTGAGGTTGCCATCTCTCCCACCCTCTCTTCTGCCCCCATGTATAATATCTGGGATGCATATATATATATGTGTGTGTGTGTGTATCAATCCTGATATGTATTTTCTGCCGGCGTGTGTGTGTGTATATGGAGAGAGAGCGCAAGGGAGCCGGTCGTTCCCCCCTCCCAACTCACACGCAGRTATCCCCATATCCACCTCTACATCAAATTTATTTAAATATTTATTTGTGTGTCTGTATTTTCTTTCATTTTCTTTCCCTGCCTCCCTCCCTCCCCCTTTCTCAAAGAAATATAAAAATAGCTAAACTACACACATACGCGAGCACCTGCATGTATATGACCTATTTATATATATAAAACACACAGAAATATAGAAATAATATATTAAAAATATAAATAATATATAAATATATATAAACCACACACACGTGTATAAATATAAAAAAAATAAAATATGGGGGGGTATCCATGTGTGTAGACAGAAAGAAAAAAACACACACGCACATACAAGCATAGAAGTATAAAATAATTTAAAATGTGTCTGAGTGTGCATGATCATCTCTGTCTCTCCATATATGGGGGGATAGATAATACATAGACATACAGCCACGTTTGTATGTGTGTATATCCATACATTCATATTTAAATATTTWAATATAAATATATAAATAAAATATATGAGGGTAGCCATATCTGTGTGTGAGATAATTTTTTCTCTTTCTCTGAATATATATGTATATGAAGGAATAAATACTTTATGTCACGTGTGTACATCGGTAAGCCTGCAACCACGTATGTCTCATAAATGGAAACCTACAGCTATACGCACTTGCGCTCTGTCTCTGAGCCTGGGGATATGCGTCTGTGTAAGTATAACACAGCAACACACACACGCGCACACACACACTCCGTGTCCATGCTGTCGTGTTTGCGCTCTTGTGCTTCCTTGCTCTTTTGCTCTCTAGCTCACAAAAGATGTTTTGGTAAATACATACGTATACACATTACTGCTTGTGTCAATGTGTTTCAATATGTAAACCTCATACACACAGATGTTCAGCTAAAAATATTTCTGTATACCTACAGATTCCTGAACATACATTTGTGCTTATATCACACATTTCCCTACAAGCACCCCGGGGTGGGTGCCAGGCAGGGGTCCCTGCGCACCTGGGTGCTGGAGCCCCGGCCACGTGCCGGGGTGCTGGGGCGGCAGCGGGGGCTGTGGCGGCCGTTTGGGGCTCCAGGTGTGCAGGGATGGGGCTGGCACCCTGCCCACCCGCCGTGGCTGCGGCAGCGCTCCCGCTGCGGGGTCAGGGCAGGACACGTCCAGCCCCAAAGCCCACCCGGGCCCCGCTGCCAAGGCACACACCAAGCTTTCCCACTCCAGGCTTCGCAGCTTGGCACCTCCGTGCTGCTTTCCATGCGCCAGCGATGGCGGTCGGGCTTTAATTTCTTTGATGCTACTCCCCCCACACAGCCCCTGCAGCACAGATGCGGTTGTGCGATTGATTCCCCAGCTTTCGTATTTGCACCAGCATTTCGTAAAACACAGCTGCCTTCGCAAACGGCTCCAACCCCTCGGCAGGGAGCAGCCACAGACGCCAAGGCCCACACCTGGCTGCCCCGCTGCAACCTCGCATGTTTTTATCCACTGGCAGGGCCCAGGATTGCCTATAACACTYGGTGTGGATGGGGGAACCGACCCCCTGCCCTCCCACCAGCCAGCCTCCTTCTTCAGGTCTTTCCCTTCGGCCCGCCAGGACCTGGGCAAAGAGCAAAACCCACCCTCGCACTCAGCTGCCTTGGCTGAACACCTCAGCCTCTTCCAGGGCAAGGTTTCCTCTGCGATTTGCCCAGCAGCAAGTCATCCTTGCACACATCATCATTGCACCTGCAACTCATCAGGCAAAAAGGTCAGCACAGAAGTAAAAGCCATAAGGCCTCATTGATGCTAGGAGYTGTTTTGAGTGCACTTATACCCTGCAGGGACAATTGGCCCAGCCAGCTTCTCCAGTCCCAGGCTTCTTCAGACCACAGTGATGACAAGTGATTCTTGCAGGAACACCAGTCCCCATCTGTGACACRCTCGGGGCTGATGCTGGTCGTAACAGCAGGGCACTAATTCCCATGCTGCTTGCCTCCTGCGCTGATTTTTGTACACTTGTGTGCGTATGTATCACATTCCCACCTGCAAGAACATTGGTTTGTAGGTGATAAATTGAATCCTCCCCTCCCCTTTAGCATCCATAACATCCTGTGGCAAGGAGCTCCACAGCTGCCCTGCCCCCTGTGGAGCACCCTCCCTTCGCCTTGTGTCACTGCCAGGTTATTTGATGGGAGGGAGATCAAACAGTGTCTCTTCAGGGCTCATCCACAGCTGCGCTGTGCAGCCCCCCCAGCCTCAGCTCTGCCACCCAATGCCAAAGCAGCAGAAGGTAGGTGCAGAGTTAAGACCGTTCCCTTTCCCCAAAACATCACTTTATAGTTTTCACTCCCCTCTCCCCCAGCTTGGCTTTCTCCACACTAGAAAACAAGTGSAGAGTGATGCTTTAAATGGAGATGAGCAGAACATCCGAGTCTTTCAAAAAGATGCACGCAGGAAAGTGGTCCCACCAGGACACAGTTATTGCAGAGCAGTTACTTGAAATTGATGTGGACAGCAAAAGCCCGGTCAAGTGAGAGAAAAGTGTGATAGGACAAAGCCATAAAATAGGATATAGAACACAAAGACTGTTAGAAGGCTCTTGAAATAACTGGCCTCATTTCTATACTTTGTTTTCCATCTTCCTGCAAGCACAGGAGTAGTGAGCTCAGCCTTGCTGAGTGCAAGCAGAGGGTCATGCCCAGCACCTAGAAATTAAAGGCTTAATCTAGGCTGGACCAAGGAAAGGTCCTTAACTCACCCTAAGGCACCCTAGGCCAGCCTTGCTTCTCCTCCAGCTGAAGCACCTAACTGGTAAGCTGGGACGGGCTCACCGGGCTCTTCTCACCAACCCCTCCCAGAGGAGGGTAGCAAGAGCTTTAACAGCACTGCCCTCTTCTCCACCCGTCCACAAAGGTTTTCATATGCCCAGGACAGGGCTGAACAACTATGCTCATAGAAGAGCAATCAGATCCAGCACCATTCCTGCCACTGCAAGCAGCTTCAAAAAAAGCAGAGGGGTAGCTGCCCTATKACAGTCTCAGGTCAGCCAAGCAAGCAGCACCTGCTCAAACCACTCTTGAAAACCARTCTGGAAGGCACAGACTTTTTAGTAAGGAGGAAGCACAAACATCCATCAATTAGCAGGCACTGGCTTGCTAAAATGGTGACTAGACAGAGGAAAGAAAGCATGTTAGTGAAGGGAAAAAAAAAAGAGAGTCAGAAACAGGAGTAAACAAGAAGGTTTGTTCTTGTTAAGTTTATTGGCATCATGTTTGTCTCTTTACATAAGAGCTCAGCCTACGTACTAGAATGTAGACCTCTGGAAAACAGGTAGAAGGGCTCCATTTAAGCAAGCTACAAACGCAAGAACAAATACCAGGAAGAAAGGAAGAGAGGAAAGGGACTAGATTGCCAAGTTTTTCCATACCAAAAATCCAGATTAGCAGTCAGTAAGAAGAAAGGGAAGATTCATAGTCCAGGTCACTCATTGAGAAACAGCTACCACAACCCAGGTGGGAGAAGAGCTCCTTCCACAGTACAAAGAGCCACTGGGACACCTCAGCTCTGGCTCCTTCTCACACTCGCTCCAGGATGTTAGGAGTTAAGCAGTAGGGGAGGTGAACAAATGAGGTCATTTCATAGCTGTATTTAATTTTAAATCCAATAATCCAGTGTGCATATCAATGCCGTTATGCAAATCTGAGAATTTAGATACAAGAAAGCCAGACAGATTTTCCAGAAGATGAAGCCTTTTGGCCTCAAAACAAGAAGGCTTACATAGTTCATTTCTACTGTACAGAATACTGCCTCTATCTGGACTTTGTGTCGCTAGCACGCTGCAGTTCACAAGTGTCCTCCTCACTTTCTACACAATCTGTGTTTCAGTACTTGAACATGTAATTCAGGAATTTTACACTAATTTATACATTTTTAATTGGTTGCATATATTAACATGTACTATAAGATTTTTCCTAAAGAAGCATTACATAATACATGGATACTGTAAAAAGATCTGATTAGTTAAAAGTAACAAGCATTAACAGAGATACATACAAAACTCAACCTAGTTGGACTGAGTGCTGAGCCTGCAATGAACTATGGGTAATCAGCCTTTCCAGTTGCAGCCTTCACAGGGGAAAACACGAGACAGTTAAAAAGGTATGTAACTTGTTACACAGATTACCTGTAAACAGTTTCTCTCCATTGGACACCTGGAATTAGATTCAGTTCCAAACATACATAAGAGTTTCCATTTTAAACTAAGAGAAAGGTCTGTTACCATGAAGTGTGATGTAGATGGTGTGGGGACGTGAGCTCTGAGGTGCGGGACTCGCAGACGCTCATGGGAGATGGGTGGATTTTGGCAGCTGGAGATGGAAATTTTTTTTCATTTCATTTTAAACACAGAAGAGGGGCTGTGTGTTTGAAGGCCTAAGTGTGATATTTGTTTGTGAAGGACTGTGCTCAACCCCTCCCTCTCCCCTCAGCAGCTGCAGCTCTCCGCAGAAGCCTTCACTCGGTCATTCTTGTCTAGTTTGATGGGTTCAGGGAATTCATTGTAAAGCTCCACTTCGGTTTCCTAGCAGGAGAGAAGGGAGGAGTTAGTGCCACGGCTCTACAGACAGCTCCTAGCATGCAAGGAGCCATTCTTGGCTGGGGAAAGCTGTTGGACAGCCCAAGGCTGCCTGCAGCAGCTGAGCTCAGCAGGCAGGACCGGCACCGGCTGAGGGCACCCACTCTCCCTACCTGTTTAAGTGCATTTCGTGCAATCGTCTGGAAAGCTTGTTCCACATTAATGGCCTCCTTGGCACTGGTTTCGAAGTAGGGGATGTTGTTTTTACTGTAGCACCAGGCTTGTGCCCGTTTTGTGGTGACCTGGGTGGACAGAGAGCAGCATCACCACCTTCAGCTATGCAGGAAGGGGGTTTTATTTCCAGGGGAAGGCCAGAGACCCCTCATACCCAACCTGAGCTAAGACAGCAGTTCTGACCTCATCAAAACTACAGCCTTGATACAGAGCACAGGAGACTGCGGCCCACCACCAGATACACTCAGCCCCGGAGCAAGGAGCACCATGCCTAAGAAAGATGAGGCCACAGGGCACAGACTGCTCAGGCATCCACAGAGCAGGGAGTTGCTCCCATAGGAGCTTCTCAGCAATTGTGGAGGAGGAGAATCAGCTCCTCTCCTTGCATCTACCCAGGAAGCTGCTACAATCCTTCCACCAGTGGGCAGGAGCATGCTGTGCACAGGGGTTTGACCTCTCCAGGCCGGAGAAAGTCTTCTCCAGTAGCACACAACAGCTGAGCCACACTCAGGCACCTTCCACTCCTGTTTCTTGGAAAACCCTCCYGTGTTCCTGCAAGGTCTCCCACTCCAGCAATTTCCTAAGAAGAGGCTAGCAAGTCCCAGTACTCACTTGTCTGTTTTCTAGGTCAATCTTGTTTCCCAGCACAACAAAAGGAAAGTTCTCAGGATCCCTTGGACTGGCCTGAATGAGGAATTCGTCCCTCCAGCTGTCTAGGGTTTTGAACGTGTTGGGGGCCGTGACATCAAACACCAGCACGCAGCAGTCTGCTCCCCTGTAGAAGGCAACTCCCAGAGACTGAAATCGTTCTTGTCCTGCTGTATCCCATATCTGGAGCAAAAGACAGGGCAGATAAGCCAGCTCTACTCTGACATAGTCAGTCCACAATTAGGGCATTCATTTCAAAACTCCCCACCAGGCATCTACAGCCCCCAGCTAGCCAGAGAGGAGCACCTGAAGGCTTGGGAATTTCTGTAGGCACTAAGTGTCAAGAGCCAGAAACACCCTTCTAAAGGTAGTTAACCCTTTTTGTGTTCAGCCTCAGCAAGGGACATATCCTTGTTCTGGGCAAGCAGGACTTAGGTATTAGGGTCAGCAGGTGACCTGCCTGCAGTGCTTGGGTGCACTTGGGTATCAGCACAGTCCAAACACTCCTCTGACGGCTGCAACAGGGCTTTTGCTGCCTTAGTCAGTCTCCCTATGGAGAGATGAAAGCCTCAGATACTAGAGACATAAGCAGACTGGCAGGTTAACACTATACCCACAGAACTCAGGGCAGCACCAGTAGCTGACCTGACTAAGGAGTCCTTTCCTAGCCTTCCCAGTTCCTGAACACTAGGGAAGTGCATCTTTCTAACAAGATCTACTTTACTGACAGTACCAAATGCTAGTTTTTAAACTGGGCCTGGCAAAGCTGCTCTTAGCTGAGCCCAAACTGATCTTCGCCTTCCCTTGTTCAGCCCATGCACACATTTGTAGAGAAGCCCAGCAGCACCTATGGCCAAGAGCAGTTCAGCGCAAACAAGATTCACATCMGGTACACGGAGCCCTGCACCGCTCTGGGCTACACTGGAGCAGATACTTCCACACAAATGTGGTCTAGGAAGCCAGGCACCCCTTGTAGCAGGGAGCAGAGTCACTCCTTACCTGCATTGTCACTAGCCTGTCATCCACCATGACCTCTTTTGTCAGAAAGTCTGCGCCTATCGTAGCCTTGTACTGGTTACTGAATTTCTTGTTCACATACTGGTTCATGAGCGATGTCTTCCCCACCCTGTATAGAAAGACAAAAAAGACTAGGTAGGCTGTTTCTACAAYAGTGTTTGAATTAACCACCCTGAACAGAACATCCCAGTGCCCTCTGCCTACCACCATAGCCTCCTGGCCTTTCAAYCAGGGAAAATGCACCCATCTCTGCAAGAAGGGGCTTTTACAGCAATAGATGCTGAGGCAACATGCTGAGTAAGAAGATTAGCTACCTAAGGATACRAAGGATTACAATCTTGAGAAACCTTGTTTCCCCATCAGTAATCTGATCCTTGGTAGGGAGTACGCATCACATTATGATCGTGAGGGCAATTTTGGAAGATGAACTGCCCCAGAGAAACCCACCAGAAACAGTCATCTTCAGCCTCTGCAGAAGGAGGAGGTGGAGGAACAGACAATCTCAGCTGGCAACAGCTCACATACACATCTGCTAGGCACCCACAGGCAGAGATCCTCCCCAGAGAGCCAGTTTAGAGGCTCACAGGCCCTCTCTGTGGCTGAGAAACACTCCCTGATCAACAGCTTGCTGGGCACAGTGGTATAAATAAGCTTTATGTCCTGGGAGTCAGGTTACAGCCTGCATGGCAAGTAACCTGTAACAGTGGAGTAGACTCCTTGCTCAACAGCACAGAGCAAAGCCTTTCACTCCAAGGGGCAGGCTCTAGCCAGATCAGACAGAAGCTAAGCAGATGGCTCAGTATAAAATATGTCTCTGACAGAGGCAGAGTTTTAAGAAGTCACCTAAGATTGCTTACTAGCATGGTTTTTTTTGGGTTTTTTTGTGGTGTGTGTTTTTTTTTGTTGTTTTTTTTTGTTTGTTTGTTTGGTTTTTTTAAGTGAAATGCTCATTTCAACACCACACATCCTCCTTGCAGAAAGGCTATCCAGTTCTGCTACTGGAGTGGTCTGCCCACTGCATTTCCCCTGTTTAATATTGTGGCAGGACTTCAAGATATTAAACTGCGGGGACACATTCAGGACAGAGCATGGTGAAGAGTTCTTAAATCTATAAGCTAACACAGCTATCTGGGGCTGTAAAATCTCTCCTCCCAGCACTGCTGGTTTCTTACAGTGCATCGAGGCTCCCACTAGTCAAGAACACTGCTCCAGCCAGATGCAGATTGGCAGCTTAAAGGCTCCTCCACTTACCCAGAGTCTCCAAGGATGATGACTTTCAGTAACACTTTCTTCCTAGAAGTCATCTTTTACACTAGAAAGGAAGAGGAACAATCCCATCAGACACCATTAGCATGTCATTCCTCAAGGCAGAAAGCAGCAAGTTTGGAGTCCAAGAAACCTGACTCCCAGCAAGGAACCAGTGACAGGCAGGGCCCAGCACTCCTGAAACCAGACTCCTTCAACTCAGGGCTACACTTGAGCACTAACCAGGTGTTCGCCCATTCCATAGGCAGGGCCATGTCAGACCAGTAGTGGCAACTTCATACCAACAGGTACATGAGCTAAACACTTGTCCTTTACAGTACCAAGTCCATTTTAGACCCCATTTCCAGGCCATTTTGTGGGTGTACTAGCCCAGGCCATCTCCAGGCCATTTTGTGGGTGTACTAGCCCAGGCCATCTCCAGGCCATTTTGTGGGTGTACTAGCCCAGGCCACCTCCCTTAGCCTCACTGGAGGCAGTGCAGTAAAGCATATCAGCTCCCAACACAGGCTAATTCTTACACATGCTACTAAGTGAGATGTAAGCAGAGGTGTTTCTAATACCACACTCAAGCTTTTTTATGCTGTTTAGTAGTTTCCCAGTAGAAAAAAAAAAAATAAAAAAATGGGCTTCATCCACCTTTCAGGTTCAGCTTGGAGAAGCGATAGCTTTCTCTAGCAGCTGTGCTTTGTGAAAGTGTTGAGTCCCAAGGATACGCTGTGGTTGAAGTGGTCGCAACACAACCTCACAGCCCAGCTGAACAGCTGAATTACAAGGCAAACTGCTACCAGACTCCAYGGCTTTGCTGAGAGCATAAGCAAACTACTGCCACCTCACCATCGGTGGGAGGACAAGTACAGCTACAGTGACAAACCTCACAACATTCAGTCTATTGCTCTGTTAGACAATGAGCTGTTCGTTCAGTTGCTTCCTGCCATGACTCCAGTCCACTTTACAGGCAGGTGGCTCTAAATGGGCCACTAATAGTCCATCCAATTAGGAAGAATGAGAGTTGAGCTCCAGAGATCCACACTCTTACTCGCTCCCAGGTCTCCTTCAGATTAGTGAAGAAGCTAGAAGTACATCAGCTGCAGCAGGCCTGAATACACTTCTGGATGTGCTTTAGCAGTGAGAGCAAGTACAAAGTCTTGTTATTAGTGGTTGAGCATGCCCTTCCTACCATGAGGCCCTTCTCTCCACCCCTGGGGAGGGAATGGGACAAACCATTCTTAGGTGTTCAGGCTTGATCAGATCACAGACCCTGGTTTGGTCCACAACACAAGGACTCCTTGGCTCTCTCCCTGAGGATCCCTGCAGGTTTTGTACAGCARGAGGAGACAGAAGATAGTTATAGCTGTGCTACTTGAGTTCAAAGACCCTTGACAACAGGCTTCATGTATTAAGCCCTTATATGGGGACTTGGTTACCTTAAAATTCCCATCCTGCTACACCACATTCATTGCGCCACACAACTCCTACTCTTCAGGAGCTATTCCTGACTTTTACAGCTAAGGAGGCCGTCACTTCTACAACAACATGGGTATGTGTGTCTTCTGAGCAGCTCGGTCCTATGCATTTCCTGGGGTATACAACAGCCTAAGCTGCTAGATAACTGTGATCCACTTCATCCCACTACTACAGGGGGTAACATGCTCCAGGATGCAGGAGCCTCTTACTAGATGCAGAGTCCAGCTGCAAAAGGTCTTAATCAYCTCAAGCTTTGAGTGTCAAAAGACATGCAGTCTTTTAGCCTTTGCCATCAGTGAGCACTGCAGAAGCTGAAGAAGCCCTCCTGCAGCCACTGTGGTGGCAGTGCACTTACAGCTGCACCTTGTTGGACTGCACCCACCTCATCCATCTAGTGATACATCTAGATGGGAAACACTGTTGAGAAGATAACAGCCAGAGGCTGTTAAGTGAACAGGACAGGCCACCCACAGAGCTCGTGCTATCCTTAGATGGGTGCTAAAAGATGCCAGAGAGCCTGCACAGGACAGTTTCTCCAAGTGTAAACACCTCTCCTTTCCAAGGCTGGACTGCATTGCTCAATGATCCAACTGGCAGCCCAGCTATACTAGCCAGCTGAAAGCTCTCAACAACCCCAACATTTAGTCCTGCTTCTGCTCTTGCCAAGATCCACACTCTATAGCTCGTSTCCTCTATAGCCATGGGGAGAACAGACCATGTAAGCTCCTTCAACCAGACGGCACCTCCTGTGTTTTCAAAGCACATAGCACACATGACACTTGTGCTAGCCAAGCCAAAGACTTYAGCAGCACAATCAGCCCAGATGGAGCAAGAAGCAAGCGAGCAGAGCTTTGAAACAGCTTAAAGACAGCTGTGTACACTGAACTGTCATGGAAAWCATACGTATAGGTTCAGGTCCAGTGTGAGAGTCACCTGTTTTCCTCAGGAGAGAGGAAAAAACTCACCCTGAAGTGACTGTACCAGAACCCAGCTTCTGTTTTCCTCCAAGTGTTTTCAGTATCACTTGCCACTGGCTGCTGCAGCTCACTGCTTCCTGGTATTCAAAGCAGCTTTGGACAAGCTGGTATTAGTTCTCATGCTCAGGGAGGGATTTACAGAGCCCTAAATTACAACACCAAATCACACTGAATGCTTAGCACCCAAGTTCAAGACAGCCTGAAGTCCCTGTATGAAGGGAGGGGAAACTGCTCTGTYAAGTCTCATTACCTTGGAAGTAGCTCAGCTGAGCAGCCACCTGCAGACATGGGAAGGAAGTCTGAGTCAGACCTGACACTGACTTCTTGTCATAGCTGAGGGGCTACCCCATCAGTGTGAAGGGCTATTACTGCCTCACGAACACCGGTCAAGTGAGACACTCAGCTTCCATCCCAGGTGATGCAACGGATATGAGCCATAGCACAGAAGGCGCTGCCTCAGCTTGGTATTTGGTTTGGGACATGAGACAATGAGGAACTCCAATCCTGCCAGGGGCCAGCAGTGGACACTGCCCAGAGTTTCCCACCCCCATTCTACTAGGCTTGATCAATGCTGCTTTGAAGCCCAGTGAATTGATGGACCAAACCCTCTTATTAATCTTCTCATTACAGGTATAAACAGACCAACACTTCAGAGTTATTCCTTGCCCAGTACAAGAAGAGACTTTGCCTTTGGAGAGGAGACTGCATCTCCAGGTCTTGGAAGAGGTACCAGTGTTTGATCTCTTGGAACCTTCCTATAGAAGGAAACCCCTCAAAGTTTAAGTAGCATCAAGTTGCTCTGTACAGCACCACCTTTGCTATCTCCCTTATCCTTACCATGATCTGTGTGGCTGAGCAGGTCTCCAATAGCAGTTATTTGTGCTAAACAGAGGTCTGGCTGGTCCTAGTGAGATCTTCAATCTAGATGGATTGAAGACATCCCCATTATCTTAACTGGAGTTTCTTATGAAGCAACCCAAAGGGTCAAACTACTCCAAGGACAGGATACCATGCCTCCTCCAATGTTTGCTCCCAGCCACAGTGTTTTTAACAAGCTGAGGTACTGGAAGTGAAAGACACTAGTGTTATCTGCACATCCTGTAAGTGAAGCCTTACTACAGTCTCCTTAACACCATGCAAAGGATTATAGTGACTTCAGCTCATACTAAGCCAACAGCAAATGCAACATCTTCATGGCAGAGGATGCTTCCACAAATTGCAGTTCAAGTAAGCTCAGAAATACCTCAGCCAATCCTGGTTACAGCGTGCCATTTGCTGTCAGTAGAACAAGGTGCAACCAACCAACCCTGGGCCAGGTTCAGTACTCAAAGATTTGCTTGCCTGAAGTCAGAGGCAATTTGTGATTACTCCCTTGTTAACAGACTGTTTCTCACATTGCATGGCATTGAGCAGGTTTCATTACTGCCTTGTGTCCCAGAAATGGGGCCCACATACATGCTCTAAGCTACATAGATCTCACTTCTGGTGAACCTTGCTAGTACAAAAATCATCTAAGGGAGACCAAGAAGAATATAGCTTTAGCTCACAAATGAAGCAGGTTTGAATACCTGAAGGAGCAGTTAGTTCACATGAGGAGTTTCTCCAGTCACACCTGCAAGCAACATTAAATTATTGAGCTAAGCTGAGATGTAGGCTGTGCAGGGTTTCCCCCATGCTCTTGCAGAGAGCAAGCTCAGCTTGAGATCAAAACTGTGATAGTGCTGAGTCAGTGGTATCCAAGTCTAAGACTATTTTGCACTATATATGCAGCTTGTCTTGCTTTATCATATTTTGTATAATTAGTCTAGAGCAGCATCCTGTAAGAGTCACATAAGCCCTTAAGATGGCAGTGTGCGAGCTCACACAGGGCTCATATCCAGTCCCAGGAGCATTTCTGAACAAACACTTCCTTTTTCAGAGATATCATGAAGAAAAACCTGTTTGTTAAGATTTGATCCAAGACATCAGTTCTGTTTCACACTGTGTGAAGTCTCTTGAAGCAAGGTCACCTGCATGACTGCTCAGAACACAGCCTACCAGCACACCCAGCTAGCCCTGCTCAGGAGCCATCAGAAACTTTGTCAATCAGAAGACCAGTCAGCATCATTCCTCCTCCTGGCTTAACTGGTGCCAAAGGAATGACACAGCTGACTAACACAGGAGTGGAGTCCTTCCACTCAAATTTTAATGCCTATCCCTCTAAGCAGACAAGCCATTAACAGTATGTTGACCCTCCTGAGATTAAGCCTGGTATAGCATGCTCTCTCCCACAGTAGTGTTACTACCTTTGTAAGGCTGGCCTGCTGGAGCAGCAGGGGAGAACCCCTAACATCTGACCTGCAAGTGTTACTGGCTTAGCTGATCTGAAAGGAAGAGTCAAAAAACTGTCCTGTGAAACTCCATAGTGCTACAGCTCCTCAGATGCAAGAGCAAATAAAGCCTATGCCAAATCTAATTAGGCTTCCCTTGTTGCTTGAGTACATTACAACTGTCCTTTCACTTGCTATATTAAGACAGCTGCTTTAACTCAAAGCAGAAATGGATGGTTAAGGATTCCTTAGGGATGTTCACATGTGTCAAGTCACAATGCAGGCATTTTAATATTAATTAGGTTGGTATAAGCAAAGAACAGCAGGAGCTTGCATTGATGGCCCACCAGTTCTCTTAGATTAGCTACCCTTTAACAGAAGTAGGCCTTCCGATAGGAACACCCTGTTAAGTTGCTCATGAACAGTTTTAGTATGAAAGTAGCTAGCCTCGGGGAGGGAATCTCACCTCCATGGAAGACAACAGCTCCCTAAGCAGCACCATACCCATACCAGTTCTGAACCTGCTGACAAGCTGCTGGAGCAGTCCTTACAGTTGCAGCTTTGCTACTGAACAGTTCAAGTCACAGTCCTAACCAAGAATCAAAGCATGTTTATGCAGAAGCTAGAAGAACCGGACATTCGACCAGGAGTTCTCTGCTCCTACATCTACCAGCTTGCCATCCACACCTTCCGCTAGAAACCAGCTGAACACTGAAGCGAGACTGTTGGACTGCACCTCTTGCCTCGTGTCCTTTGCCAGGGATATTTAACACTATGCCAACAAGGCACAAAGCAGCAGGTGAGCAAGCATCAAGCAGAACTAAACTCACTGCGGCACCTACAAATACCTAGTTCTGTTCCCCTGTCCCAGCAGGCAGCACAAGAGTAAGGAGGTGTTCCACAAAAAGGCACATTTGAACTTGAAGCACTGCAGGTCTGTTCTGGGCGCTGTGGCTGATAAGCAGAGCATTCACTTCTCCACTATATCACAAGACCTTTAGCAAAAACACCCAACCATGAGAAAGCCCATCTGGTTAGAGCAGTACTCCGTTAGGGGATACCACATACTGCAGTGGGCTCACCACAGCAACCAGACTGAGCAGAAGACAGCCACACTTGAACACTGGAAGAACCTTCTGTCCTGAAATGCAGGAAAAGTGTCCTGAAATGCAGCTAAGTGCATTTCTGACACAGAAGCACCACCTCTACTCACTGTTCTCTCGCATGGGGGAGGCTGCAAAGCATTAAGTCTCTGTACTACACCAAAGAGCTATTTTTATTCCCCCCCTCCAATGGTTCTGCATTTCTTCAAGGAAACTGAAGCTGGAAGAATGATTCAGGACCAGCTCAGTCAGATTGAACCAGTTCCTTCTCAGAAGTAGCAAGTTCCCTAGCATGTTTGGTACCTCAGGGGGTTATGCCTGCTTAGACCTTCAGCCACTGAAATGAGACGCTCACTGGATGTTTATCCTGTTCTTACAGAATCAAGCACACCAACAGACTGGCACATACCACTTGCCCTGTGGTCACACTGGGGCCCCTGCCACGATTTATCAAGCCAAGTTTAGCTGAGGCTTTGAGTAGACACATGAATTTATTCCATTTCAGCTACCCTGAGAATGCATGGCGTCATCCTGAGGAAAGGCAGATAGTCTGCGATTGCCATTAGTTGACCAGGATCACAGYTCCCACTTGCAGAGCACTCAAGTGKTCCAGACACCCTTTGTATTGAAGCCTCAATCTCCAATTGCAGCAGGAGCTCAAGGTGGAGCTGAACAAGTTTTACCAATACAATTTAATAACAACAGCTTGGTTCCAACTACCTGATCACACAGACATTGCTAACAAGGTGTCTGCTAATGCAAAGCTACAAGTGATAGCCTGAGCAATTCAACATGAATGCCTACCTGAGACCAGTGGATATCAACATTTAACATCTCTCACTTGCATTCTCCTGAGAGTGACACAACAGCCCACAAGCAGAGCAGAAGCCATGTCCTTCCAGCTGGGAAAAAGCTGAGCGCTAGCCAGAGGACAATCAACAGGGGTTGTTACTTTCATATGAACATGGCTTAAGAGGTGCCAAGCTGCCTTTAAGGAAGAAACTAGAAATAAGCCTGCCTTTGATTTTTTTTTGACTGCAACAGAGCCTGCGTATTTTCCTTACCAAACTTGACTGCTCTACAAGTGGAACAAGTGCCTAGCATCCTCACACTGAKGACTGCTACAGAAGCACATGAAGTTTTATCAGCAAGTTGAGTCTTRCATTGACACAGGCTGCACAAGCAGGACAGTACTCTCTTCCACTCCCACGACAGGTCTACTAGTAGCTCAGCTTCCCCAGCTGGCTGGAAGATCCCATCTAGGAAAGCTTCACATTTAGTGGGGACATCTGCTGGCTTTGTGCCTAAAAAGCAAATTAGGAACATCTTGCCATTCGGGTTGACAACTTGTAACAACTTCTCTCTGTAAATGGGTTGTTTTTTAGGGCAATGGGCTCCTACAGTCCATACAGTCAGAGGTGCTTTAGAGGTGCTTTCAGGCCTCACGGAAGCACCACAGAGAAGCAATCGGTTAAAGTGAAGCCCACACCAAAAGCAGCTGGCAAGATATTCCTGTGACAGCTTCACAGAAGGGTACACTCTAGCTGCTGCTGTATCAGTAGCATCTCAAAACTGCTTTCCACCTCCTTCCTCCCCACACATTTATGTTGCTGTTCTAACCAACATATTCCCTCCTGCTGGTATCCAGCCAAGAGCTCAAGCACAGCTTATCATTCCCTCCTCAGGAGGAGCAGCTAGGCTGCCTCTACTTACTGCAGTTTCACCAAGAGCAGACTTCTGTCCAGTTGGTGCCTTTCCCAGCCAGCCCTGTGAGGCAGGAATTACCTCTGTTCAGGGAGCTGGGAGCCTCAGCTACAAATTAATATTTGATACCTGGTGTAAAACATTATATTGCAAGTTGTCAGGTGTAAGTATGCTGGCCAGTGTCTCCCACCCCCACCTGAGAGTCCTAAGCCAAAAGCTTCACCTTCTTGAAGAACAGCCTAGAGCTTTAGATGCTTGCTAGCACACTGACATGGCTCAGATCAAAATAGAATCTTAAAACATGTTTCAGTACCCTGGAGGAATTGGCGTTTTAGACTACAGCTGTCTACAGTAAGTTTCCACCTCATTTTGAGGGTGGAGTTGCAGCCTCCAGTGCCAGAGGAGCTGCTCTAGGACCAAGTGAAGCTCAGGAACCAGCCAGCAGCAGCCAGCTACAGCTCAGCCACATGGCTTGGAGTTCAGTTCATTAGCGGCTTCAACGTGAGCACCAAACTGGTGCAACATGGTGCTAATAGTGAACTGACCTGGTCTGTAAGCTAGCCACCAGATGGATATGACACCAGGCCTACACATATACTCTGCTGCATCCTGTTCCTGGATAACATGCTCTTAAGACAGCTCAGTGCTAAAGGGAGAGAATGACAGGGCAACATGCAGATTGGGGAAACATGTAGGAAACCCAGCTGGAAAGCAAATGCTTTGGAACAGTTGTGAGCAGAATAGGCTCTTGGTATGATCAAGGAAGCTCCAGAGCCAGTGCTGGGGAAGATGCTCCTTTCAGTGGCAATAAGGTTTCAGCTTGCCTTAGACATACCCTCAATCCCCAGCCAGAGGCCCTAGGATGCATCCCTGCTGTGGGAAAGGGCTCAAAGCGCTCCTTGGAAGAGCATATGCCAATGGCCAGTTTGCCAGAGAGTCCAGATGACACAGGGAAGGCATGCCACTGGTAGAAGCCATGTCTGCAGTGGGATCACAGCACTTGCATGTGAGAAGGGGTCTGCCCTGCCTGAGGTCTCAGCTCAGCTGCGGCTCCGTTAGGGCTGTGAGTGCTGAGATTTGGAGAGCACTGCATTCCTGAGAGGCTCTGATGCACATGATCAGTCAGGCTCAAAGCCAGAGTTCTCAAAGCCAAGTTCTCCAGTCCAAGCCTCACTGATTCACAGCCCTGTTACACCTCCCGGCATTTCTCCAGATCAGAGTTGTTTTACGCCTGCACAACGTTTAAATACTAGATGTGGAACTGAACAAGTTTCCTACTCTAAAGCCACCATTATGAATTGTGACTCCACCCTAGAGTGTCCAAACTACATAGAACTAGCCCCCACCCCCCATGCAGGAAGGTATAAAGCTTAGAAACTGATCTCTACCAGTTTAGATATCACAGCAGCCACCTTCTCTTGAGGAGCTATCATGTTGATCTGACTATGTGGTTTGAAAGTGGGAGTAAAACAAGCACAGAATTGCATTTGCTTACAGTACCAAGGCAGATGTGTCTCTGCATGTTTAGTCAGACCACCAGTGTGCTCAGGAGCAGTGGGAAAGGTCTGGAGGTCATTTCTTGCTGTCTACATGAACACTACTTTGCCCAGACTGCTACTTAGCCTAAGATTACAGCATCACATGAAGGCTCTTCCAGGCGATAAACACCCGGAGCCAAAAGGAGGGAGGGAAGGGAGTACAGAAAGTGTCCCCAGTGATGCAGCCAGAAATGCTAGACAGCCATCCTGGATGGATCACTTTGGTCCTCAGCAACCTGAGGATGATCACCATCATCTCCACAGCAGGTAGCAGGCATCTGGAGACTGCAGCTGTGCACAGGTCAGGAGCGCAGGAAGGCCCTTTCAGAGCTAATGCCACACAGTAACAAGACCAGGATTCCCAGACAGAAAGCCAGGGCTGCTGAAGTGGCAGTCTTCAGGTTATAGGAAGACAGTTCTGTGAGAAAGCCATACCCAGAAGATCCACTGAAAGCTGGATGTTTCCAGTCATGAAGTTTTAGTCCACCAGTACCTCCAGCGGCTGAAGGGCCCTTATACCACAGGATATCTTTCTCCCAAGAATGGGCAGACATATACAGAGCCCTGACAGGCTGATAGCAAGTGTCTGAAGATCTTCAACTACCCTTCTTTTAGAGGCTCAAATTATGTTGCCATTCAAGAATCAGTATTGCTGTGCCCCTACCTTTCAGGAGGAAGCAGTTCCCCTGTAAATCCTACAGGATTTCAGGTAGTTCCCAGTCGATTTTCCCCAAGGATCAAGCTGTTACAAGAACAGGCATGCTTGCTTTAACACCCCTCCCCCTTTATCAGAGCAAGCTCAACTTCCCCTATTCTGCCCTGGGGGAGACAATCTCAGGATGTGGGAGGAGAGTTGAGCACATTGCTGGCTGCTGGGAGACACTAGGCAACAAGCCATGTGTCTTGACTAAGGGCCTTGCCTACGCAAAGCATTTCAGCTATACCAGTATAGCCTCTGTGTTGCCATGCCTCTACCAGAAAGGTCTCCAGCAAGACGAATCTTACACTACTAACTGGAACATAGCTATAGTGCCCATACAGCCTGGTTTATACAGTCGTGTCTAAGTCTTTTGGCACACAGCCACCCAACCAGTAGAACCAACCAACAGTTTCAGTAACCCCTATATGAATACCAGTAGCCCAGCACAGTTCTCACATCAGGCCATCCCACTGAACACAATTCCCCCATTACTTTCTATAAATCAATCACAGTGCCAGGGGCAGCTGGGTTTTAATCTTCACATCCAGAAGATAAGGCTGACCAATTCAAAATATTGCAAGTTAGCCAGGCCACTAAGAAACAATGAAATTGTTAGATCTTTACCGTATCTGACAGTATTTTTCAAGTACTCAGATTAAATTTTAGTTTTGTCTACAGCTTCCTAAGGTTTCACACATTCCTGTCATGCTTTCAGTTTTAGAAACACAAATAGGTGGTGTTAGATAACCTTTGCAGTGSTAAGCAAAGCACAGATCTTAGACCTTGTCAGTGGTAAACAAGCCTTGTTTATCTACTCCTGGCTGCTACTCTCCTCTGGTTCCTAGAGGCTGGGCAGGAAACAAGTGACTGAAGGAAGACTTTGACCAAGGTTCAGGACTTCAAGTCAAACGATGGCCCTCACGATGCCTGCCGGACCCTGTAAGCTTACACCCGAGATTCAGGTCCAAGACTGAATATTGCCTCTCCTTCAGCACCAGGAGCTTGGTAGAAGAGATAGGACAAATACTGATGGGAGATCCTACTGCCAGACAAGCAGATGTGGAAAAGTACAAGACCAACACTAATGGGAAAAACCTTACTCCTGTACATCTATTCCAGGAGGTCCTGTTCTCAGTAATGAGTCTTCTAGAGAGGAGGTTTCCTCTAGGGACAGGTTGTAATCTAAGAACTAAACCTTGATCTGCAAGCAGAACTCCTGATCCTACACACACTCAATACCTCAACTGCTAATGCAGTTTGCAGAGCAGGAAGGACAAGTATTTCAGTACCAGTCCCAGGATGGGAGTGTAACAGGTAGCTTGCCATGACAGCTGAGTCAGTGCCCAACAAGGAATTCCTACTGTGCAGACTTGGTTTCAGACTCATACTTTATACCCTCATACCTCTTGCACAGATCCTGCATCAATGCTTTACCAGCTCAGCTATTCTCTTGATGAAGCTCTGCAAAGGACCAAAAAACCTCACTGAAGTCACTTGCATGGTGAGATTAAGAGAGCGGTGCCTCAGTTACAACCACCTCACTGCTCATGCTTGAGACACTGTTACCTGTTACTGAGCCAGTTTGGACTTCAGGTATCATTATCCATGTCTGGGAGCCAAGAGAAAGAGAGCACTACAGAGTCAAGTGACAGCCCACTTGAGGGAGACAAGCACCAAGCAGATTACTTTCAAGAGGATGCTGCTTCCCAGCTGGAGAGAGATCAAGGGTTCAGCACAGACCCGTTAGATAAACAGGTAGCCCCAGCAACCAAGGTCCAGGTACTCCAGCCAGGTAGCCTCTGAAGGCAGCTCCAGCTGCCTGCCTTCACTTTTGTCCACCACTTCACTAGCCCAGCTTGTCTGCCAAGTGACCAAAGTTACAGTATGCAGTGATAGAGGACAGACTCCACAAAAATACTGTTTTCTTAATTGATATCACAAAGTTCTACTGAATTTCATTTAGGAATTTCTGCTTAAAACTCACATAAGTTAGATACAATTAGTCACCTTAAGTTGGCATTTTAAGTAGTTATGAAGAGGCAAGAGCAAATCACTCACTACACCAAACRCCTTTAAATTACACAAATAGGAATTTGTGACACAAGTTTACACTTCAATCCCATCTCAAAGGCAGTGCACCCCTCCTGAAGTTTCACTGCCCTGTGAAAACAGCCATGGCCTCAAGAATAGATTCCCTAGCAAGAGAAGTCAAGGCTATTTGAGATCAGCTGTAAATCAACACACTCCAGTGGCCTTGACAAGCTTGCTTCCCTCCCCACCACTGACCATGAGTTAGCAACAGCAGTGTTGACACAGCTTCCCTCATGGACGGAGCGCTCATTGCTGGCACCGGAGAGGAGGAGCAGTCTCGCAGGAACAGCACTAACAGCAATGACATCACCACAGCAGATCTCCACCGAGCAGAAAATGCAGCAGCACGCCAGGTTCGAGCGCTGCATCCCCGCAAACAGAGCGCAAAAGCAACAAGCACGCTGGAAGCCAGAGAGCAACCATGTGATAGAGGGGTATCCCTTCACTGCCTGCTATTTCTGAACAGCACATGTGGAGCCACTGACCTTGGGCACTCATTTGGAAGTTTTATTCAAGGTGCATTTAAAGGCAAATACGATCTTCAATAGAGCAGCTAACTGCAGAACCAAAAATGGTATATTAACTATTGTAATTCAATTAATTATCCATACCTAATTCAGTTTTGAGATGCACAGCTCAAGTTTGGATTGTCAGTGCAGAAAGCGACCCTTTTATCCTCACAATCTACGGTCACAACTTAACTATGTCTGAAGGCAGACTGTTATACAGCAACTACAAGAGATCATTTTAGGAAGCTGCAGGGGGAAGCCAACTGAACTCCAACTCATCAGGCAATTAAACTGCAATTATCAAAACAATACTGTGCAAGGATGAAGTACTTCAGCATCTGAAGGATGCAGGATTGCTGTCAGACAAGCAGCATACAAGCATGGTAGTGCCCAGACAACTTCAGCATTTAGGTAAGGTCTTATCTGGACTCCCTTCAGCCAAGACAACAAGCTTTAAATTACTCTACAGTTCTGCAAGGGAATCTTAGGTCCATCAGGCCCCAGTAACAAGGGCTTCAGAGCAGTTCAGGTCACAGCCGAGGAGAAGCCCAGAAGACATTACGGAAAACTGCCAGCATGCAAGGTGAAGGTTCTGTACTTGTTTATCAAATGCTGAGTTTACTTCAGTTACTGAAGAAATGCTCRGTTTACTTCAGTTACTGAAGAAATTGCTATATTTTAACAGCAGGGACAGCTACCAGTAAGTATCTGTGAGCCCACACATCCACCACTTTTAGAGAATGCAGACATCCAAGTGCCCTATTCCATAGCCCTTATTCCTAAACAGGGCTTGCCAGACACCTATCTCACRATGCACCCTAATCAAGCATAAGCAATTTTGTTTACAGTCAAATATTAAGTTCTGCATAAACTAGTCTCATTTTCACAGAGAAGTCAGACCAAAATCCCATACATGTTAGAGACAGAGCTATTTATAGTTTTGCACAGATGGTTTGGTTGCAATTGTCATGTTTCCTCAAGGACAAGCTTTGCCAGAGATTTGCTCTGACAGGTAATTCACATGACCTTCCAACACAAGAGTCTTAAACCAGGAGCTTTAAGAAGGTGCTGCAGAAATTGAATCTGGTAGCCCTCTTGCCCGCAGGCATTCATTTTGGGTAGTAAACCAAGCAAAGTGGTATCTTCCCTAGGTGATTTCAGAGGAGAGCCTATAGCAGAGCTTGTACATTTTCCACTTTCAGTTAAGGATTCACCAATGTTGTAACATGTCTGTGCTACTCAGCATAGAGTTTGATTCACTGGCTTTGGTARGAGGGGAAGGATGCCTGTAGTGTAGTCTCTGCAACACAGTTACTTAAATTCTTAACTTGGCACCTTCGCATTTTAAGGTACAACACTTAGTGTGCCATGTTGAACTATCAGTAGAGTATTTGAGGACACAGACCACTGCATGACACCACAGGGAAGAGGAAAGTTTAATGTAGCTACTGCCTTGCATCTTATCAGTTATACTTCTCACTGCAGGTTAGGAGAGCAAGAAACTGCGATTGGATTTTAAAAGTTTTCCTTATTGAGGGGTCAGATTAACCCCATCTTACAGCTTTTCTACACTAGGAGTATTAACATAACAGCACAAAAAAAAAGGGGGGGGGGCCAGCAGCACTTGAAAGCAACAGTATTAGAGCTGCTTTGGATTTTGAGGACTCAGGCCAGGCATGGTGGGTCTACTCATTAGTTCATGGAGGGCAAGTCATGTGTTCAGTCAGCTGTTGGAAGTCACAAGGGGGAGGGGGAAAAAAAAAAAAAAAAAAAAAGACAAGTATACTTGTTCTTCCTGAATAAGTACAGCAACGAAGCCCTGATTATTTAACAAGAAATATTCAAATGACTCCACCCACTTTAACCTCAAATACAGCTACTGAGAGAACAGGGTACATTGGCTCCGGTAGCCTGGCTCTACTGGAAGCACGGCAAGCCTGCAGCTTCCATCATACACCACTGGTACCACCGCAGCCCATGAACATGGTATAGCCACAAGTAAGCCTTTAAATCATAGCCAACCAAACACTATGGCACAGCTGGTTATGCACCATTCCCCTAAAACGAGAACTCTCCACCTCCCCCAGCCCCAATTCCCACACTGAAACACTAGGCCAGCCAGTGGCAAGTACTGGAAGCTTTAAAGCTTTCATATTAGCAACTGTCAAACAGTGAACAGCTTGCTTACAGTTGGGAGGACTTTGTTCTGTCATGTGTTCTCAGTTTACATAGAAAAAAAMCTCATTACATATCACAACAGCTCTGCTTATCAGCAAGTATTTTTAGTTTTCAGGGAGATAATACTGAGAATTCCAGCTTTTACTCAAAGGGTTTGGAGTTACTGGGTAAGACATAATCATTTTGATGCTGAGGTTACCTATCTTACTTCAGATTAAGACAGCCTTTTTACAGCTGTTTTACTACTAAAATAAGCCCTCTATTTACAGGGAAGACAGTGCAGTTGTCTTAAGTGCAACGATTACGTATTTCCATATTTATTAGTCTATATATACCTGGAGACTAATAATGTATCTATCATTTAATTTACCTTATTATACACTCACAGCCAAAAGCACTTCTAACATCCACTCTAATGCCTCTCAGAACTGACTCAGGCTTTGCACATGCTGAGAGCTACTTTCGCAATAACTGCCAGTCTCTTCAGCYGCCTGTTTTGTCACATTAATTGCTCTCAGGGCAGCCTGCTCATCTTCAAAGCGATATCCACCGACCACCCAGAGCAGCATTTCACCACCCCAACCCAGGGCTTCCCCAGAGCCCAGCGCTCGGGCCACCTTCGGCCACCAGCTGCCCCAAAGCCTCTTCACGCTTTGAGAGGAAGCTACAGCAGCACCGCATGCCACAGACAATACGCTCTCCTCCCTGGGAGGTACCACTTCGGGCCTCTTTAAACCTCCCCGGAGAGGAGGCTCCCACAGAGGCCTCAAGAAACGCGCATCTCGGGAAAGGCCCGCGGGTCCCCCCTCCCGCAGCGCTGCGCGGAGGAGCCCTTTCCCGGGGAGACCCCCGCGGCCCAGTTCCATTGTTCCGGGGGCAGCGACGGACCGGGCCCGGCACGGCTCCAGGGAGCGCGGCACCCGGCGGCGCCGGCCGCCTGACCCCGCCACGGGGGTAGGCAAACGCCGCTCCTCCCCGGCGGGCCGGGCCCCAGCGGTGGGGGGAGCACGAAAGCAACGCCTCTCCCACCCCTGCGGAGGGGTGCCCCGGCGGCCCCCCCGGCCGCGGGGAGGGGCCCCGAGGGGCGCCCCCCGCCCGGCGGCTCCAGGGGCCGGGGCGGAGCCACCCCCACCACCCCCAGGCCCCAGCGTGAAGGGATCCTCGCCCCAGCGGCGCGGCCCCGGCGCCCCGCAAGGCCTCACCTGGTGCGTGTGCCGCGGCGCCCGCCCGAGACTCACTGCCACCCCCCGCTCGCCTCGGTCGGCTTTAATGGGCCCAACCGCCTCCCCGCTTTCACTTCCGCCTCCCCCCCGGTAACTTCCGGTCACGGGGCCCGCCCGCTGTCCCTGACGTCAGCACGCCGCCTGGCAGCCGGGAGGGGGGTGTGTGTGAGAAGGGGCGCGTCACGTGACCGCGGGCTGGCAGCCGCCATCTTGGGTCGCCGAGGCCGMGGAGGGGCCGCGCCCCGCACTGGCGGTGGGGCCCAGCGGCCTCCCGCTGGAACCGGGAGTTTATGTGGGAAGAAGGGCCCGACCGAGCACGCCCATCGGGAGTCCAGGTGTTGCTTGTGGTACCACGCACGYCTCTACGCCCGTGCGGGCACAGAGGGCGTGGGAAGGAAGGGACCTGCCGCCTCTGTGGCCTCCGATCGCACCAGAGCTGCTGTCTGCACRGCAGCGCTGCCGACAGCCGCTGGCCTGTCTTCAGAGGTCTGCGGGGAAAAGGAAACGGCTGGAGAAATTCTCCCGCTTCATGCTTTCAAAAATAAAGGGTGGGGACACAAGGGCACAAATCTGTTCTCTAGGGTCTTTTTATTTGCAGCTGTGATCTGGAGTGAGGTAGTAGCAACAGCATTTGTCAGGAAAAAAAGTAAAATACGACAACTTAAGATATGTTCAGGTTGATTAATCAGGCAATAACCAGTTCCAAGATCAATAATGGAGGCAAGTGAAATAGGACTATGTAAACTCTCCAGCACCTTAATACATGGGAGAATAACCGTCCTGGTGGTGCAAGAGAAATCCGTATTTTCTGCTCTGCATGTTGGCAGCAAGTTCATATTCAGCAATTAGTTGAATGTTATGTTCAAGTGGCATGACTATTGGGGGTTTCGTTAACCTGTGAACTCAGGAAAGCAAAAACTGAAGCAACCAAGGAAAAAAAGTATTTTTAGAGCTAATTAAAGAGATAAAAGGAACAAAGCTACTTATAGCTACATTAAAAAGAAAATCGCTTCTGAACAGTATACAGCAGACTGCTTCCAGCTCTAAGAGACAGATTTGCAGAGAGATCGCAGAACTGGCAGTGGGAAGACCTTTGCACTTCCTTCTGTTCTGAGACAAATCTGCCACATACCATTAGGCAAATTGCTTCCCTCCTCTGTAGGGTAACACAGTTTCCCTGTGTGTCACCTGGAAACGGGAACGCTCACCTCAGAAAGATGCTGCAAGGTTTGATTCATTAATGCTTGCAAAGCAGTTTAAGATCAATAGAGTAATGGTAGCGCAGCATGGCAAGTGTGCTGTTAAAGTCATCATTATCTGTTGGGCCTGGCCTGAATCCCTTCTGAGGAGTATCTATCGCAGAGCACACGGGGTGTCCTACTTTAGAAAAGTCAGACAACAGTGGTGTAGGGGCCTGAGCCTGATCCAGCGTCTCTTGCCCAGAGAAGCCTGTGTGCTGCCTGCAGCGGGAACCACCTCCGCTCCAAAGGGCAGCCCAGCCCAAGCCAACTTCAGGTACTCACTGTCACGCTCCCCCTCCCATACACCAGTGCCAGCTCTCGACTTGACCCTGCCCTGAGTCACTTCAGCACTAAATCTGCTGATAACAACAAAAGCAGCATGGATAATTTTTCTGCCAGCTTAGCTCACTCAACTGGCTTCATGCGGGGTRCACCTCATGCAAGGGAAGGAATGGGTGAGGCAGGACACGGCCACCAGTCCTTGGGCTGGTTTAAGTTGTGGMAATGCAGAGAAGAGAAGGTGAACGGGAGCCAAGGCTGCTGGGCTCTCCTCATATGATGCCAGAAARTTCATTACCAGTTTTGTATCTTCATTTCTCTGTCTGCAGGACTGTATCACTGTTACCAACCCACCTCACAAGAGAGGTGAGCCTGTGACATCTAGTTTTTTAGTGTTTTTAAGGTGCCCCATTAGATGCAAAGAGCTGCAGAAGAACCTGGTACCAGTTAAAACCCGGACTGGACAAAAGAGGAAAAGCTTTAATTAGTGAAATGATGGAGAAACCCCCCCCAAACACATGCAATTTCTTTGGATGGGGAGGAGAGTATCCTCTCAGGTCAGCCCCAGGACTGTGGGCCCTGGGCACAGCAGCAGCTGGTAGGGCAGAGCACTTGCTTGCCCCAGTCCATTTCCTTTAACAGGAGACCCACATGCTGGGCTGTTATGAGCAGACATTAATGGTGAGTTACAGAGTGTTCCTCAGCTCTMTTTTCCTAAAAGTTTACTTTTTTCTTTCTTTTTACACAATATGAAAAGCAATCAAAAACTGTGGGTGAAATTTCCTCCTTCCTCCTCCACCGCAGAGCAATCCTGGCACCATGTATCACATACCTTTGTTATGCAGAGGATAACCTCGCACCAAGTTCCCGTGTCACTTGCCAGCTTTCTTGGCATGACCAACAGCTGTGTCACGCAATAGTTGTTCGTGATGAGTTTCTGATCCTCTGTGAGAATGCAGCATTTTCTCAGACTGACGAGGCAAGATCCTGCCTGCCTTGAAGAACACATATGGATTCTGGCACTCGGGAGGACCAATGTCAGCAGTATCCAGGCTGGACACCTGTCTTTTGGCACCGATGAGAGCTACATTCACAGTGGCAGAATGAAAGTAGAAAGACAGTGGTAAGAAAGTGGCAAATGGAAGTATTGAGTGGTGGCTCTTGTGTTTTGCCTGGCCATACAGACATACACATGCACACCTCCYCACCAGAATAAACACGTGGAGAAACCAGAGCGTGGTGCAGTGAGCAGCCAAGCACACTTAGTTTCAGTAGCCTGTGTAGAAAACTGTTTTCYTCATCTAACTGCTTATTTGGTAATATCAAAACCCAATGAAAACCCATAAAAATGGATCAATTTGAAACCCAATGCCAATCGTTCTCAATCACTAACATTGCTCTGAAGAAATCCGTTCTCTGCCTTTGAGGGACCTTCACACAGGTGAGCGGATCCCTAAGGTTATAATGACAGGTCTTAAGACATTTACCAGTGCAGAAACCTCAAACTATTTCATGCACTCTTGCCTCTAAACCAGGAAGTAAGAATGTCTCCAGCTTTGATTTTCTTCCCTTTGTGACATCTAATCTCTATTTACTAATATTCCTGATCCAAATAGAGACAATAAAATACAGTATGTCTTACACCATCTCTTTGCTTTTGTCCTTGGACCGAAAAAGACCCTCCCTTCCTCAGTCCATAAAATGGCACAGTGAACAGAAACAGCAGGGATACAAAACACCTGCTTGTTGGTGATTTCGGAAGGGCCTGCAGAGAGGTCCAGGGAGCATGTTGTCTTAGCTGTAATACCTACAAATCCTCGACATAGCTGTGAATGTCTGATGTTCCCCCACAGTGCCTAATGCATTCAGCCTCTTCCCATGGATGCACAGCTACTCTACCTCTGTCCATCGGTGATAGTAAAAGCTTGGGGAGAGCCTGCTCATTTTTCTGATACTTATCCAGCATATCTCAGCTCTTCAGAGTCCTGCAGTCCCTCTCCTCATCGCTGGGCACAGCCCTGGGACCCTGCTTTGCCTCTSTGCCCAAAGATGTAGCACCAGCCCACAGTGGCTGTACTACTCAGTGAAAACTGAGTGTCCGGAGATCCCTATGTAAATCTGTCCTCTCTCAACTAGCTGTGCAACGCTTTCCTCTTTTCACCTTTGGCTTTCCAGACCAGCTTCCTCAAATAATCATTATAATGATCTAACTTACTAAAATAAAAAAGGGGAACTAAAATGCACTAAACACACAATATCTTGCTTTTGTACTTCAAGCATTGTCACCCTTTGATTTATCTGTCTAAAGCAGATTCACCCTGCTTCTGCTGGCATTTTGTTCATTAGAAATCTGCTATTGCATGACCACGTATGCATTTCCACTGGCAAGAGTACAACCCTAGTCTTTTGCCTACCCTCTAATCCCTGCCTGCAGGACAAATACTGCTCCGGTAATCTACTAATGCTTTCACCTTTGCAATCCTCAGCTGATTTCTAAATCATACAGCAGCAACACATGAAAGCAAAAAGCTAGCTCTGGACAGGACTTGATCACCAGATACCAACCATAGGAAGCAACTGCAATCACGTTATCTCATAGCAGATCTCCAATCCGAGCTTCTGCTGAGGTGCAGAGGACATTGCATATAGCGCAAGGGATTACCAGCATCTGTATTCACTGATGCAACTGCTGGAGGTTGAACATCTTAAAAAAACAAAGCACTGATAAAGCATCTAAATGCAGCCATTGAAGCCTGAGCCCCACACAGTGGGTAAGGGCTTAGTGCTGCAAAGCCTGATTCTGCCACGTCCCCTCACACCAGACACACAAGCACATAAAAGAAATGGCTTTGGACTTGTTTGACAGCTTCTCGCTGCTCAATAGCAAGAGCCACAAAACCACCGCAGAGCTGTGATCCCTTTGACACTGGGAGGTTGCAATGCTGGCACCTTCCCTTAGATGCCAGCTCACTCCCTGAGATGTGAGGGTCCAAATCTCTCCCTTGCTCTGCCTTTGAGTCAGCCTCCTACAGAGGCTATGGACAACATGCTGAGCACAGGGGACATCCCCTTAGAGAAGTGCCTACACTGGCCCTGGCAAGACAGGCAGGGAGAAACAACCACATGYTGCTGGGCCACGGTGTAAGATGGGCACCGCACAGCTTTGCGCTTACCCATTTGGCACCACCGTAGTTACCTGGATCCTGGACTGGTGGAATCCAAAGCCCATGGAAGGTTCAAGTGTCACAGGGCAAAGGGGTGTTTTGATGGTCCAGACTTTGGGCTCRGGGACAGAGAGGCATCTACATCCTATTTATGACCGTAATCCCAAGAGGCTGTCACACAAATAGTGACCATCACCCGAGTCCCCTGCAGGACTCCAACCTGGYCTCCCCAGCTACAGAGGTTCTCCAACAACCCCAACACCTTCCCACTTTTACAGCCGGTGCTAAATACCAGCTAATTAATTTTTTACAGCTGCGTTGGAGGTATGCCGGGTARTTTCATATGATTGTTCTCAGTACTCAAGTGGAGAAGATGATCCAGGGAGTGAAGTAACTTCCCTGAGGCCAGAGTGAGTCAGTTACTTTGTCAGATCTGGGTCCCTCTAAACATGGACATTTCTGAAAGGTTTTTTAAACCATAGGAATGGTATAAAAATAGGTACARAGAGAGGTGCACGCAGTCAGCACAGAACTGCATAGGCCTTTGCAGAACTGGCCTTTCTTCAAGAATCAAGGTTTTGTTAGAGCACTGTGTTACTAAAGCAGCAGGTTCTGCAAGCTGTTACTTACCAAGCTCTGAAGCCTTCACAGTGAAGGTCTGTGAGACCTCCCAGCTCATGACGCTAGTGGGTTTGAAGCCATGGGGCCAGGCAGGACAGGCCGATGGCTGGCAGTGCCTGGAACGCTCTGCACGACCCACAGGCTGCGTGCCACTGCTCCTCTCTGCACGGGGCGTTGTGCGATGGGGTGGACCAGCCACGTGAGCTCTGCAACCAGGTGATTTTGTGGCAAAGGTGGCCATGTCATGCTGTTGTTGGACCCAGAATGTGTCATGGGACAGGAGCTCGGTGCCACGTGACCACTACGAGTGGGACACTTTTATGGGACAGGTGACTCGCACGTTGCTTTTTCCTTAACTGTGAGTCAGTGCCAAGAGGTRTCCCAAAGGCAGCGCTCCATGGATAGGAACCAAACTGGCTGCATGCATGCTCTCCAGGATCTGCAGGTCCATCCTGGATGTGAAGGGGTTATCTGCAGAGGCCCAGGGAGCTCTTCTGGGACCCTTCCTGGGAAGGACACAGACACATCCCACAGCACAGTTCCCTCCTCAAATGCCAGCCACCTCTCTGCAAGCACGGGGTGCTGCATATTAGCTTCAGATCTATCTGCCTTTCAAGGCCTATCAACTCTTTCAAGTCACAGATTTTCACAATCCCCTCTTGTCTGCTCTAAAAGGAGAAGTAAATTCCGTATCAATGGCAACCACGAGAAGCCTGTATAATTTTGAGTGCATGTTTTCGAAGAGGGTGACAAAGATACTCAGCCTTGAAGGATAAGTGTGTGTGGGCAGTGAGGTTTGCTTTGCTTTTATCTTGGACAACACTTTTCAATGCCTGGTGCCTCAGCAGCTGCATTTTTGACCCCAGGGAGTTATGACTCACTGTTTGCAAATCCCTGAGCCACCAAATTGAAGGTATGCCCCGCAAAGCACAATCRCCTAAAACTGAAATGGTTATAGGTGGGTGTTAAAGCTTCAATTACTCTGTTCTAGCGCTCAGGGCTGGCTCCATATCCCTGCCTGAATTTCTGGCAAATAGAAAACAGCACCTCTTACTTTGTTTAGATGAACAGGATCTCTCTGGGTTTGTCTCCTTCAGTGAAGTCCTCAGCCAACCTGAGAGCAATCAGGCTACAAAAGATGCATTATCCCATCTACACCAGCACAACGCCAGCCTGAGGAACATCTGCTCTGCCCAATCTGCACTCCTGCCCTCTGTCAAATTGCTTCAGACACTGGGGCCACCCCAACATCAGAGCCGGGGCTGACCTGCTGAAGAACAGGGCAGAGGCTAAGGCTGCCTTTTAGCCTGCTTTCTGGGTGATCTGTGCGGGGTTACGTGCTCCGCTGCCTGCCATCCTTTCTGTTGGAGTGGATCAGTTCGCTAAGCAATACCTGCGAYTTGGGGAAAAACTATGTAAACACCATATGAGGCACTTCTTAGCAGGCAGGTAGGAGAGCTGTGTGTGAGGAGCCTGAGAGCCACCAGTAAAGAAATGAATAAGAAAGAATGATTTTTTATCAAGTTTCTTTTTTTCCTTGATCATCAGTGTTTTTCTTATCAGGAAAGAGTTATTGCATTCACTGCTGCAGACCAATGCTGTTCACAGAGGGTTAATGCTCCCTCTTTTTGGGTCACACATCAAACAGCCTGCGGTGGGAAGGAATCACCACCAGCCATCTGGCAGGGCACGAYGGGATTGTCTCTGGGGAAGGAGACACCGCAGACCGACACGTATGCCTGAGGTCCATGAACAGCCAGGCTTGGGTCAGAGGTTTTGATTGAGCCTGGCAGGGGCACAAGAGCTGCCTTTGCAGGAGAAATTTAAACCCCAGCTGGTACTTTGCAGAGCACCATCCAGGGAACTCCCCGCCCGAGGATTCCAAAATTTAGTAACCTGGTGAGAAATCTGCATTATCTTACAGCAAGCACAGCACAAACGTGAGGCTCCTGGAGGAAGCAGAAGGCACAGCAAGAGCTGCCAATCTGCAAATGACCCCCTCTTGCTGCTGTTAGCGGGATCCTCAACTTCCCACTGTCTGTGGCAGATCCTGCAAAACTGAGGCTTTAAAATCCAGGATTAAACTCTACGTGAGCAACAGGCTTCCAAGGTAAATACACCAGCAAGCTTCCTTTCCAAAAACAAGCTGAGAAAGAGGATGCATGCAAAGAGGATTCCATGCAAAGATGGAAACTCAGTTATTGTCCTGAGAGTGGCCAGTGACGATTCCTTGCTGGGCTTCACTGACACTGAGGACAGGATCGTGGCCCTGGGACTGTACTGTTCTGAGGTGGGTCCTGGCACCACATTTGCAGGACCTTAAAGGGTCAGAAGGAAAAATGCACTAGCACTTATCTGAGAGATTGGGCACTGAATCACACCACGGTCCCACGGCACCCAGGCACTGCATTACTGCACAGCCTCTCACCCGGGGCAGACGCGTGCCACCTCTCCCCGTCCTTCACCCCGGGGACAAACCTCCTCAGCAACCCCAGGAAATGCACTGAACACCCCAGAGCCTGGCAGATTGACAGGAGAGCGATGACACSGGGATGATGTAGTGAAGCCTGCTGATACCTGCAGCAGATGCCCATACCATGCKCCGTTACCCCCAGATTTGGGTGACTTTTACCCATCGCAAACAGCCAGGGGATGCAACCTCATCGCAGGTTCGTGCCAGGAGCCTGGGGGAAGGGAACGGGGCCCTCCCCTTCATTAACTGTTATTACTTATGTGAGAGCTGCAGTGAATGGGGCGGTTAGGCCAGCAGCGGCAGCAGGAGGCGGCGGCGGCCGGGCCGCCCCCGGGCAGGGCTTTCCCCCGCGCCGGGCCACCGCCCGCCGAGCGGCRGCAGCCCCTGCGCCACCCGCGCAGCGCGCGCTGTGCGCCAAGGGGCGGTGCTACGCTACCGCGCCAGCGCCGGCACCCGCCCCTCGGCGCTCCCCGCTGCGGGGCGCCTGGGCGCCCCCTGGCGGCAGCGTTCGGACACGCGGGGACATCGCGGAGAGGGAGCGAGTGGGGGACGCTGCCAGGCACCGCAGGGTGGGGGGGTTCTGCGGGGTTGAGGGGCATGGCGGGGTGGGGGTAGGCTAGGCTTTTTGCCACCCCACAGAGCTAGGAACTAGCTCCGTCTCCCAGCCTAGGCGGGGCAGAAGGGGCAGCGCAGCTGCAGGGCCCCTCTGTTCCACACCGCTGCCTGCAGGTACCAGGCAGGACTTCGGCGCACCTTGCCCGYGTCAGGGAGCTCGGCGCCAGCCGCATGGGTGCTCCTACCTTGGAGCGTGCGGGTTTCCACTGGATGCTCTTTCACTGCATTTATCCCCGTGTTTTTCTGCCAAACGTGGGTGCTGTTGCCTCCACCGCCAGCCCTGGGAGGTTGCAGCCCTGGGGCAAATAAGCAGCTGGCAGAGGTGTGATCCTGTGCCAGGCCCGGAGGAGCTGAACACAGCCCATCTGCAGCGCAAGGGTGCAATTCAGCTGCTGCCCCAGGAGCCAGCATCTCCCTCTCTGCCCATGGCTAGGACCCTCAGCCTCCTTCTCTGGAGCATGGAAGGACAGCAGCTTCCCTGCCCCGTCGTTCTCTGTGAAAGGCAGCATTTGTCTTTTCAAACCAAGATTTGCACCCCATCCTTCTTACGCCTCCTCTGGCTTTGCAGACACCAATCTGCCAAAGGCATTTTCAAGCTGCGGTGTGATGTGGACAGGCCATTTCAGGGWTGGTTTGAAGGGAGTGTTATACCAAGGGCCTGTCTGCACTGGGAAGTACTTGAGTGGCAGCCCTGATCACACCCTAATTTTCCGATACAGTTTAACCAGCACTGTTCCCTCTACCCAAAACATGCTTTGATCCTCTAACAAAATCCAGACCCACCAAAGCCAAAGCAGGTCTCCTTGAGTGGGCAACGTACCCATTCCTTGCTCAGGCTCTGCATTTTAACCGCACACGTGTAGCAGATTTCCTCTATTAGCAGCCCACCAGTGCCTGTCCATGGCTATTTCAGTTACGTTTCTAGTAAGCTTTAAAAACAGAGTTAAAAGTACTTTGTATAGTGATGAAGTGTCCTTGCTGCAATTTCTTCCTCCCTATTGCAACAATAGCTGTCACACAATGGTCTCACCCCCTTACAAGACTCACAGACACTCTCCCATTTTCTTCCAGCAGGTTTTCCTGTGTGCGTCCCGATACTTTGTACAATTGCTGTGCACAGACGGTTTTCTCCATTAGTTTTTCTGAGTCTCATGGCCTAACGTGGGAAGGAAAACAGATTTTTTTTAAACACAGGAAGAAATTATTTTAAAGAAAGGTGAACATTGTAAGGGRGACTCCTGCAGATTCCTGAAGTAACTTCAAGAACCCTAGAGGAGCAACCTCTGAGCAGACAGTGCCCCATCAGCACCATCTCTGTGTGAAGGCAGGACACGTTTCCAGGCCAGCCGAACAAAGCGCAGGAGCTGAGCCCCAACCAACCCCCCTCCAGGCCCACCACTCCCATGGAAATCACAGGCGAGCCCCAAGCAAGAATCATGGTGTGTTTTGCTTGGCAGAGGCTCAGCGTGAGTTGTGCTGACTAGTTGAAAAATGAGGTTGTAAAAATAATGAAACTGGAAGACTTTTTTTTTCCAGCTGCTTTCCGAGAGCCTTAGCAAGGCTAAATAAACTCTGSCATCACTCAGCCAGGTTGTACCTGTGCTCTCATGGCTAGGGACTGCAAAACCTCACTTGGGATCGAATAGAGAGAGGGAAGTGCCCTCTGCCTCCCACTAGCAGCCAGAAGGCTGCCTTGATTTTACATGGACAGGATTAAACAGTGAAACACCAATAAAATCTGAAGCATGAAGCTTTTTCTCGGTCATCATGACAGCCATGTGCCTGTGTTTTTTTCAGTATCGCTGTTAGATTTGTATTAAAATCTGCAAGCTAAGCTGTTGCCAGGATGCTACACATGCACAGCCCTGTTCAATATCTCCTGCCCCTGACCTGGGCTCSTCAGAGAGCAACACATTATATCATGGTCCCTACATATTCCTGGTGCAAGCTCCCTGCTGGTATGAGGATCACACCAGGATGAATCCTGTTCCCTGCTGCTACAGGCTTCAGTGTGCTCCTGTGGTCACAGCCAACCGGCTCCTTCAGGAAAACAACTTCTTCTCCTTTCCTCCTTGAGAACAAATTGCTCTGACAGATGACACAGCTCCGAGTTTGGCATCAGCCCTGTAAAAACAGAAGAGTGTAGGGTTTTTCCTGGGGTGCAGTTCTGTCCATGGCTTATCCTGCCAGAGGCATTTATTAGACCGCTCTCGTCCCYCAGCCCTGGCAGATGGCTGGGCTGGCGCCGGCTCCATCGCAGCTGCTCCCTCCCACTGCTCGGTGTCCCTGAGGGTGACATGCTCTCTCCACAGCACGTCACCAGGAGCTGGGGCATTAGGCCAGTGCCTGGATGGCAGCGGGGTCTGGTAACCTCTCTCATGCTGCTTCCTGACCTGCAGCACTCTGGGGCATTACTGCTGGAGGGGCACATTCCTCACAACGTGAGAATTAAAAAAAAAAACACATAAAGAGAGAAAAATAAGTGGCTCTGGACTTCTGGCTCTTACTGCTGCTTGGCGCTGGCCCTGGGTGGCCGGATCCGCACACAGGCACCACAGCCTGGGACAATTAGGAGGCAGCGGGCCCCRCAGTGCTCCTTGCCTGCAAAAGCAGCTCTCCCTGCTTGAACATAGCCTGCAAGCTATCTGCGAGCTATCCCAGCCACCATAACCAGCGCAYCCAGCCAGGGGCCCGCTGCCTGCTGTTAACTGAACCCATGCACAAAGCAAAAACAGGCTGTCACCGCTCGGTGCAAGCTTAAAGGTCTACACAACATGCAGGGCAGCAGCAAGAAGGGCCTGCAGAGCCAAACTCATCCTTGAAGCAAGCCTAAAGGCARCAGCTTTTCAACCCAAAGATAAATTTAGCCTACGTGGTAGGGCTGAAGTCTTGGAACAGACACTGCACAGGCTCGGCATGACTCAATTATCACAGTTAGAAATGGATCTGAACACGGGGTTAGCGTATAACAGCCTGATTCAGAGCTGGCCAGGGTCTGGGATGGGTCAGATGTTGAAACTTTTGCATTCGCCAGCAAGCTCAGATCCAGGCTCTGGGCTGAACCCATCAGAGAGCAACCTTTGGCCCGGGATGTAACAACTGAAGCCCAATTATCTCCAGACACAAGGGGAATGTGCATTTATTTCTTTCCCTCCCTTTGCCAGGAGAAATTGCCTTGAGGGAGAGAGGGATATAAAGGCTGGAGCTGTGCGTGTTATTAAAGATGCAGCCTGGAGTTCATTTATTCCCTGCGACACGGAGGCTGGGGTTGAAGGAAGGACAGTGACAGCCGCTCCTAGCAGAGGAACTTTCCACAGCAAAACCAACCTAGACAACTGGAGGGAGTCCCCAGATGCAGCACTGCTGGCCAGCCTTAAATTAGAGCTGACTGTTTCGCTCAGCCCTCCATGTTTCGYGGTTGTTTCTCCCTGAACCTGCCTACCCAGTTCTGGGGCCCCAAAGCCYGGCTCTTTGGAGAAGAGGGCCAAGATAAACATGGTTTTCCTGGAGAGCAGAGGGACCTGAAACATTTCCCTAGCTGGAAGCACGAGGCTTAAGAGCTGAACACCCATTGCTGCGACCATCTCCTGCTGTGCTGCTGGAAGATAGCTCYGCTGTCCCCCAGAACATGGCGACAAAACTACCCGCTTGTGCTAGGATATGCTAGCAGGGCCAGCTGCCAAATTCACAGGTCTGGTGCCTAAATAAATCAAAGGGAAATTGAAGTAATTTGCCAAGAAAATTTCCATTATAGGAATGGGGGGGAGGGGGGGGGGCAAGGGGAGAAAAGGAAGGCCAGTTAAGAGGTGATGCTGTTTTCAACATTGCACACCAGGAGACATCCCATTTTATTTAGCCTTTGCCAAGGGGCTATTTGACTCCAGATCCAAACTCACAACATTAGGAAATCCCCTTCCAATACTTGGCAATCTCAATTCAAAGAATTATCTCCATGACTCATATTAAGATCTTAAAGCAGGGTCGAGTCCTGGATCACATTATGCAAACATGAAAAGCCTGTTGTCCCACAGGGCTCGCAGGCAAAAGCCCTGCTCCGGCAATCACGGCAGACAACATCCGTTCCTTGCTTTTATCTGCTTTAGATGTTTGGGAATAAAGTGTCAATCACCTCTTCCCCAGTCATGTGTTAAACCACTAACATTTTCCTTTTCTCCAGCTCTCTTTGCCTAAGTTAGTTCAGGGCCAGTTATTACCATGCCTTGGATGCCTGCAGCAGTTCTACTCTGGCATCATTTAACTGTCAATTATCAGTGGTTTTTAGCAGAAGATTTGGATTCATCTTAAAATCTACTTGTATAAAGCCTCGCCCTACAGAGCAACAGCAGTCCGTGTGCCAGTGAGACAAACTGTCCCAATTTGTGGCTCATTTATTCAGCAGGGTAACCAAAAGCACCGTAACTCCATCTCTGGTGCTACATCCCAGCGCCGGCTGTGCTGACTGCCCTTCTCCGGTGCCCTCCACGCCGGGCACTACCACCAGGCTYTAAGCTTTTGGCCACTTGAAGCCGCCACAGTCAGAGCCCTGACAAGAGCAAGCTTTAGCTCAAAAGATGGACAAAACAGAGCTGCTTTGTGCGGCGGCTGGAGAGGAGACCTAAACGCACGTGGATGCCCTGACTGCCCCGGATTATTTGTTATAATTGYTTTTTGCTCCTTTTCAGGCCCCGCAGTGGTTTGCCACAGCGGGGCAGRGCGAGTGGCTACTAGCCCTCTGGCTCTAGGCCGGCCCCGAGGCCTGGCCAAGGGGCTCAGGAGAGGCGCGGGCCCAGCCGCACCGCGGGAACCGCTGGGCTTGCCGCCCGGCCCTGGGCGCCGGAAAGCATCGGGGAAGGGAGGCGGCCGCCCGGGGCTGCGGGAGGCCGGAGCCCGCCCCGGGGCTCTGGAGACGCCCGCCCCGGCGCAGCCGCGCCTCCGTSCCTTTCTCCTCAGGCACTCGCGCGGCCGCCCTACCCCGCGGGGGGCCTCAAGCGCCTCTGGGCGCCGCCATGGTGGACCGCCTCACCCGCTGGGCGMCGCCATCTTGTGCCCTCCCCGTACAGCGCGGGCGCCGCCATCTTGTGCCCTCCCCGTGCGGTGTGTCCGCCATGGCGGGGCTGCTGTGCCGCCTGCTCCTCTGCCTGGCGTCCGCCGGGGCCGCCGCCGACCTGCTGCTGGAGGAGGTGCGGCGCTCCGTGGACCTCAGCACYCACCTCGCCAAGGTCTCGGCCGAGCTCAGCCTGGCCAACGCGGCGGGCGGCACGGCCGCCTCCGCCTTCCTGCTGGCGCTGGAGCCCGGCCTGGAGCCCCGCCTGGCCTATCTGGGCGTGCAGGTGAGCGCGGGCCGCGAGGGGCGGCGGGGGACGGCGCCCCGCTCCTCGGGGCGGGGGGGGGGGCCGCGGCACGGCCTCGGGCGCTGCCCGGGCCCCGCCGCCCGCAGGGACACGTAGGCACAGCGCCGGCGCTGCCGCCTCTCGCCCTCCACACGCGCTCCCCCGGCAGCCGGCGTGGCGGCCGGGGAGAGGCTTCCTCGCCCGGCCGCGAGCCCGCGCTGGCCGCACTGCTCCTCCAGTGCTCCCACAGCCTGGTAAATAACGAAGCTAAGGGTTTCTGTCGTTACACGGAACAAAGGGGGGTGAATGGCTGAGGTGGTAAGGCCTGGGAAGCGATGAGGGAGTCGAGAGAGGTGCTAATTAACGTCGTTACTGCTGTAACTAACGAGAGCAGCCGCAGCCCCTCGGGTGGAGCGGTGCTTGCATCCCCAGCTAGTGCGGGCCCGGGGACGGGACGGGGGGGTCCAGCCTCTTACCCCACGGGTTGTACGTGCAAGAGGGCTCTTCTCATACCAGGAGTATTTGCACTGATCTCCTTTTTGCTTGCTGGCCAAGTCCGATTCTCGTGGCCTGTTTGCTCCCCAGCTGCTGTAGAAAACGAGAAGTTGCAAAAGCAGTCGGCCAAGATTCTCATTTGGTGCTGGCTTGGGAACCGGGCTGAGGGGAACTTGAGAGGTTTATTATAAATCTCCAGTATCTGTTCTTGCACACTGCAATTTGTATTAATGAAAAACATTATAAAAGGGCAATTTTTTTTCTAATAAAGTAATTATCGATCAGCTTGTACTTTTGGGGGGGCATCCCCCTAAAAAGGGTATAGGGACTGTATAGAGTTTGCCCTGGACATGTTAAGTCTTTTAAACAGCAGCACACTGATCAGTCTGTTGTTTTGGAACAGGTGAAGGGTGAGGAAGAGGAGGAGAACACTTTGGAAGTGAGAGAGACTAAAGTTAAGGGCAAAAGGTGAGTGTCACCCTCTAAGSTCAGTACCTAGAGTTGTGCATGGGGGTTCCACCATTGTCCTCATGGTGGCGCAGAAGTAGTACCCCACTCACACATAAATGGAGATCCTAGAGTCTTTTGTTCCTGAAAATATCCACTGTGTACTCAGGCTGCACCCTGGGGTGCTACAGAGCCAGGGAGCACAGTTCACACAAGCAGCCAAACCCAATTCCTGCAGCCCAAGAGGCCCCAGTAGAAGTCATTCCCCTCCCTCAGATGCTCTTTCCTTGGGAGATAGCACATGTGGTTTTAGATCTCTACGCTGAGCCCAGCACAAGCAGCACATACCTGCTTCTCACAGCCACCCATGGGTACTAGTGAGGGGAGAGCCCTATAAGGGAGACAGTCTCTCTCTTGAATGCAACTCGGCTGCCTTCAGGAGGGCTCAGCTGTGCTTAGTCTCTTGTACTCAGTACCTTAAGTAATGCCCCRTTCCTTTATTAAAGGACATCAGGTATGAGAAGCATTATAGCTATGGTCATGCTCCTACCCATTGCTCCCGTTTGAGGTCTCAAATGATTGGCAGTGGTGATTACAGAGAGATTGTAAGTGCTCTTTGGCTGTGGCCCCAGAGCACTACTCAGTCTGCGATGTGGGGAGTACCACAGTGCGCTGGATACTCTGGCCCAGCATGGGCTGTTGCCTGCTGCAGGGAGAGAGGATGCTGTCTTTTGCCTGAGGCTCTGCACTGCCATGTGTGGTATATTGTGCATACACTGCAAGACTGGGCAGGCAGGTGCTTTCTGAGCCATGAGAGCTGAGAAGTAAAAGGTGGTTGTAAACTGGGTCAGAAGCATGGTGCTGCTGGGTTTCAAGAGGACAGCAGCTGTGGAGTTAAGTTGCCAAGGTAGACCGTGGTTTCTGGCATACGTGGATGCCTCGTGATCCTGCTCTTGGGCTACCAGGCATGACCTGAAGTCCATTCACTTCTGTCATTACCTTGGTCCATCTGCTGCATCCTTATGGGTTTGGTGAAATATCGATCCTTTCTGTAGAACCTCAGTCCAAAACTGTGCTCATTTTCTGACTGTTCCTTAGTTTCAGATCCTGTGGACAAAAAGCTGAGAATGAACAGACAGTGTGGGAACAGGTGCTTAAGGTGTTTGTAATTTGTCTTCTGGACATTTGCACATGCTTCCTCTGATTCAGATCATTCTTGTCATCTGGAGAAGAACAGAAAAACCCCTGCTGGAGCATGCTTTATAAATGCAGAACTAGGGAGGGGAGTGTGTCACCATTCCGCTTCCAAAATGGGAGGCAGGTGTTTTTGTGAAGCAAAGACTGTAATTGTGCCTGGACACAGTTCACCCTGTGCTGCCTCCTGTCCCGCTTCCCCAGTGCAGAGTAAGCACACCCTCTGGGACGAGACATCTGTACGCCTTGGAGGACCAAATAAAATATTGGCCCCAATCACACACGATACATGTGATGTATGGGCTCCCATCCACAGGGGATGTTGCAGGGGTTGGATCTGATTACGCTCTCAGTGGAGATCTCACATGACTTACCTGTTCTTCTCCCTTCCAGTGGAAAATTCTTCTCTGTGAAGCTGCCATCTCCTTTGGCACCAGGAGCGAAGGTCCGTGTGTCTGTTGAAATGGTTTTCACGCATGTCCTGCAGCCCTATCCCACCCATATCACCCAAAGTGAGAAGCAGTTTGTGGTCTTTGAAGGAAATCACTATTTCTACTCACCATACTTCACCAAGACCCAAACGACCCGGGTCAAACTGGCCTCTAGGAACGTGGAGAGTTACACCAAGCTGGGCAACCCTTCCCGCACTGAAGACGTGATTGAATATGGCCCCTTCAAGGATGTTCCTCCATACAGCCAGGTAAATGACTGTGCAGAGAGGTAGTAGCTCTGCAGAGAGCATCTTGCAAACATGGCACCTGCGTCTCAAGAGGCTGGAGGGTGGGAAGCAGAGACTTTCATGTAAGAATCGCAGGTCAAGCCTGAGTTAGCCTCCATGCAGGCTAGGAACATGTGCTCCAACAAGATGCTCCTAGTACAGACGTGATTGCTGACTGCTGCTTGGTGTCCACAGAGCAAACCAAATTTGTGCATGGTACTGGCAGGGGCGTATTTGCAATGGGGAAGACTGCATCTCTAGCCCCCTCGCTGTTACAACTCAGCCAGACATGTGGAGTGTGACCTGTGAGTACACCCCAGGCACCCAGTGCCCTGTGTGAACTGGGCTGGGGTGGCTCAGACCTTCCCGTGCAGTCAGCTTCACTTCTCTGCAGAGTCTGTCAAGGAGGTTTCTCTGTGGGTACATGGAGACAGGTGGTTGTGAGGGAAGATTGCTCCTTACTTCAGGTCTAATAGTTTATTTTTTTTCCTTGTTAGGACACTCTGAAGGTGCACTATGAAAATAACAGTCCATTCCTGACCATCACCAGTATGACCCGAGTCATCGAGGTGTCTCACTGGGGGAACATTGCGGTTGAAGAGACGGTTGATTTAAAGCACACAGGAGCAGTGCTGAAAGGGCCTTTCTCCAGATACGACTACCAGAGACAGCCAGACAGTGGGATCTCTTCTGTCAAGTCTTTTAAGGTTGACATTTTGCTTTTTTTTTTTTTTTTTTTTTTTTTTTTTTTTTTTTACTGTGGCTTGCCCCTTTCTTACATCCCCACAGGGAAAAAAAAATACAGTTGTCCTTTTCCTTTGCCTTTTCTTTGGTAACCATACCCAAGTAATGAAGGACTATTAAAGCTCTGATCTATTTTCAGAGAAGGCTCATGCTAGGAATAGCTTTTGGAGATAGAATTAGGAGGTTATATGCTTTATTGCATCTGTTGGCCAAACAAACTGCATATGCCAGGGCATGTAGTGTTTCTCCACGCTCCCACCCCTCCAATCTCAGGGACCCTCTAAAACCCTTAATCCCTGTGCTGACACCTCTGCTTTCCATTTTCCACTGTGCAAGGGCCATTCATTCTGTCCCCACCCTCTTATTTCCAGAGTTGCTTTCTTTGTCATATCCTCATCATGTTGAACAGTATTAATTGGAAACTCACCCGTTTATTCCTTGCTCACAAAGCACTCCACAAGAGTTAAAGCTGTGGCTCTGCTAGCCAGATGTGAAAAGTATTATGTTTTCATCTGAACCAAAACCTTTCTCGCTGCTTGATGCCTCCAGGATTGATTGTTGTAATTCTCTATGGTGGTGCAGCCAAACAGAAATCTCATTTTGCTGAGCATAAAGCCAGCAAGCTCAGTGAGCTAGGGCAGCAGGCTGGACTGAAGAGGGGATTGCTGTCCTGTTGGGCATGATGAGATCCCTTGCCGTCAGGGATATTGGAAACTGGGCTGGAGAAAGCACATTCACTTAGAGGCCAAGTGATTTTAGTGCTGGCAGCCACTTCTGTGGATGATTGCTTATTATAGCACAATTTTACCACTCTGTGTGACTGAATGGCCATTTTGTCGTCTCTCACATGGGAGCGCAGTTTCTTGGTGCTTAACAGCTGTTACTGGTTTTGCCAATTTCACTGGAAATAACTCCTAGCCGATGCAGTGTTGCTTCTCTCCATACAGACCATTCTCCCAGCTGCTGCTCAGGATGTCTATTACCGAGATGAAATCGGAAACATCTCCACCAGCCACCTCCTTGTCCTGGATGACTCCGTGGAGATGGAGATCCGTCCCCGCTTCCCGCTTTTTGGGGGATGGAAAACCCATTACATCATCGGCTATAACCTGCCAAGCTACGAATACCTCTACAATCTCGGTGGGTGGCACAGGGCAAGGGAATAAGAAACCTTCTCCTCTGTGTTTAAAGGTGGTTGCTCTACAGTAAATAATTCAAAGCTGCATTACGCTGCACCTTAGCAACAACAGTTGCTAGCTATTATTTTTAGAATGTGCAAATCCACTTCTTTTCTGTGCTTCCTTCAGGTTTTTGTAGACATCCAGTTAAAATATACTTGAGTGAGCTAGTGCCCCCTGCTGCACAGTGTATCCGTCCAAATTCTGCTCGTGCTTCTGTTCGGAGCTGAGCTTCAAGGTTGCCCCTTGTTCTTTGAGGAATTGTAACCACCCTCTGGTCTGCACTCTCTTAGGTGATCAGTATGCCTTGAAAATGAGGTTTGTTGACCATGTGTTTGATGAGCAAGTTACAGACTCTCTGACTGTCAAGATTGTCCTGCCAGAAGGTGCCAAGTAAGTGTCGTTACTCCTGGCTTGTTACTGCAGACGGTGCTGTGTTGGTGGCAGTTCTCCAGCCTGCTCTAATGCCCTGAGGACAGTGAAACAAAACCATGACTGTGCATGTGGAGGAGACCTTGGAACACAGCTTTGCTTCCTTTTGGAGTGTTGTTTAAACTGCCTAATTGGCCTTGTGCTAGAGGCCACGGTTGGCCAGCCAAGTCCTAGGTTACATCATCTCAAACACTGTAGAGTCATATGGGACTGTCTGGCTTTATTCACAGGAATATCCAYGTGGACAGCCCCTATGAAATCAATCGTGCTTCAGACGAGCTTCACTACACTTACCTGGACACTTTTGGACGTCCAGTTATTGTGGCACACAAGAGCAACCTGGTGGAGCAGCACATCCAAGACATCGTGGTGAGTGTGGCCTCTCTGCATGGTTTGCCTGAGCAGTTGCACCTCCTCTGTATTCAGCAGCCCAGTCAAAACACCCGTATGGGGTTCCAGAAATACAGGCTTGCTGGACTGCATGGCCAGTTTTGCTGCTGCCTGAGGAGAGGAGTTCTCTCCCATAGTAACATGGGTCACTCCTCAGTGTTTCAAACTTCTCTTCTAGGTTCATTACAGCTTCAACAAAATCTTGATGCTGCAGGAGCCTCTGTTGGTGGTTGGAGCTTTTTACATCTTGTTCTTCACTGTGATCGTCTATGTGAGGCTGGATTTCTCCATCACTAAGGTGCTGTATGATGAAGAGCCCTGTGGGAGCATTAGTGGCTTACTCAGCTGATGGTTGGAGATTTTTCATACCAGTAATTCTCGCTGAATATTCCTGCTGATTGGATATCTTACTAGATGCTTAAATGGAGCCCTGTTTTTATGCTACCTGAGCATTGATACTCCTGCAGGGTTTCAACTGGTGTGCTAAGGCTAAGTGGAGTTTTGCCTTCTGGATGAAAAGGAATCCCTCCCTGAGAAGCGGGGATGTCCGCAATTCTCCTTCTGCAACACTTTAACTTACTTTTTGTTAAGCTATTTGTTGGGCTGGGCTGAGTGCTGAAGGGTGCTTGCCCTAGTCACTACTTGTACCATTCACCTAGTTACTGTCAGTTGACTTATTTGCAAAGGGAGCAGTTTCTGTAACAGTCCTGTGGCAGACTGCAGGCATGGCTTGATACAGATCAAAGATATGACTGCTTTGATCTTCCCTTCTGTCCTTTTGCAGGATCCAGCTGCTGAAGCTAGGATGAAGGTTGCCTGCATCACAGAGCAAGTGCTTACTCTGGTGAACAAGAGACTTGGGCTGTACCGTCACTTTGATGAAGCAGTGAATAAATACAAGCAGTCACGGGACATCTCCACCCTGAACAGTGGCAAAAAGGCTTTGGAGACGGAGCACAAGGCCCTGACAAATGAAATAGCCTCTCTGCAGTCTAAACTGAAGACAGAAGGCTCTGACTTATGTGATAAAGTAAGAAATTCTAATTTATTTTTTTAAGCTCTCCTATTCTTGGCTCTATCAAGTATTCTAGGTGAGTCTTAATTTGGGGTTTAGTTTCTGCAGCCTGTATATTTTTTTTTTCCTCTGAAAATGGCTTGATCCCTGCCAGGGGGTGTGAAAATCAGTTTGTTCTTTTTTGCAGTAATCTTGGTTATGCAGCCCTGTAAGTGCTGCTGGTAAACAGCTGCTTGTGCTGTTTCTTAAACAGCCCTTGAAACAGCTGCGCGAGTACAGATTAATGCTTTTGTAACACAATCCTGATGCTTCTCATTGAGCTTGTGGCAGTGACACTTAGGCAAAAATGGAAACTATCAACACGTTATCAGTTCTGACTTTATTACTGACACCAGGCAAACCAAAATCTTCTCCCTCATCTCTTATTTTCTTGCACATGTGAATTTGGTGCTGACAGAATTTTAGTAACACGATACTCCTTAGGGGGTATTTTGCTGTACTATGTTGAAAGCCATGGCACAGTGAGCACACACCCAGTATCCTTTCCTCTCTCCACTATATTTCAACACTTACCTGGAACAGCCACTTAACCCCAAGTGAGTGACACTTTAGTCTCTAAGGTCCATTCAACCAACAACCACCTTGCTCAATCTGTGACTCAAAGAGTAGCTCTGTCATTACAGACCTGCTTCTCACACACCATTAACTGTAGGGACACAGCTTCCAGCTGTCATAGTTGTCATTTAGCTTGAAGCATTTAAAATCTATCATTAAACACTCTTTAACAGTCATTGCACCTGTCTCCTGCCAGTATGGCTCCTGGGTCCTCGGAGACCCTTTATCTGCACGGCTTAATTATCCATTTGCGAGGTGTTCCTCATAACGTGATGGCAAAGAGAGGTGACGGCTCAGGAGGCCAATATTCAGGGACTGGAGATGTTTCCAGTTAGCATTGAGTTCATCTCTTGCTCCACGTTTACCATCTCTTCTAGTCCAGCTTCACTCTAGGGATGTTTTTTTGTCTCCTCCTAATATTCCCTTTGTTTCTCACTCCCATAAGGTAAGTGAGATTCAGAAGCTTGATGGCCAAGTCAAGGAGCTCGTTCTGAAGTCTTCAGTTGAGGCTGAGCGACTGGTAGCTGGCAAGCTCAAGAAAGACACGTACATCGAGAATGAGAAGATGCATTCCAACAAGCGCCAGGACCTGGTCACCAAAATCGACAACATCCTTGACACACTGTAACTCCCTGGTTTAGCGACTGGGTGGAGGGGGGAGGTATGAAGGGAGATGAGAAGCCTGGGAGTGGATACACTTTGAGCCAAAACTCCTTCCCAGCTTAGGGGAAAAATTGATGTGAAATGTCTGAAAGTACCTTTTGTTTTTAGGTTTTTCTACAAAGCCTGTCTGCTCAGCAACGTGTGCTGTGCAAGGGACCATGATATCATACTGTTTGGCTGGGTAACAGGGTTTCTTTACCAGAGGTGAGGCTCAGCCAGGTTATAGGAGTCTCCCGCTTTCAGTTTTCCCTGTATAGATGTGCCCTGACTAAACGCACACAAACAGCCGGTCTGAGTACAGACACGCTCATGGCAAATCTGAATGTCGCATCTCCAGAAAGAATAAAAGACACCTTTGTTCTATTTTGAAATAAAACCGCCACTGCCTCGCCTTTACGTGTTGTGCAGGGGTGGGGGGAGGCAAAGGCACTGGTGCAGAGGGGCTGGGTGGCCCTATCCTGCCCACGGCCAAGCAGTGCAGTTCCTTGGGGAACAGAGTTCAGCCCTGACTGCTCCCACCTCCCATCAGCTGTGTGCCTTCAAGGCAGAGCTCTGCCACCCCGCAAGGCCCTGACCCAGGCAGGGGAGAAAGCCAAGCCCTTGTTCCCTAGGGACATGCATGCACCTACACCCTTAGGGGGAGGAACAAACACAACACAACCCCCTCCTGCTAGCCTCCCACTGCATGCCACGTGCTTTCCTCCTGCTTTCTTTCCTGTGACAAGAGTCCCTGCATCCATTGTGCTGCCCCAGAAGGCCCTTGCTCACACCTGGATACCCGGGTGTGCACACAATTCCCTGATAATTGCAGTCTAAGAATTTTTTTTCCTGCTTCAGTGCACTGCTACACACCCCAGAGCTGGCTGCAGGGACTGGAATATAGGTCTCCACTGCAGAGCTTACCTGTTTACTAAAGCTGTTTGAGATCCCAATAGAGAAAGGACCAGAAAAGAGCGGAATGGTGTGTGTCCCTCTGCCTTCTTTCTGGCTGATGCCCTGCCCTGCAGGTAGAGGCAGCTGCCTGTGGGTGGATGTTTCTGCGGGGCCAGGGTGGTTAAGCGGGGTGCAGCCCTCTCCATTGGGCACCCACAGCCATCTGTGGGAAGCACGCTGCAGAAGAGCTGGAGGCTGCTTACAAACTGGCCAAGAACATGGCTATGCCACAGAGCGATGTGAGCCATCCCCGAGGATGGTAGTGCCAAAAGTGGCTGTGCTGGGGGACTGAAGGTGTGCCATGGTCCCTGTGCTGGCTCCACGTGACGCTTGGGGCAAACATAGCCCCCAGGGTCCGGCACTGCCTGCAAGCCACATGCCTGGACCCATGCAAGCAGCGGGACACCTTCCAGCCCTTGCCAGGCCACCCACACTGCCTGTCCCTCTGTCCCAGGCTCACGTAGACAATTTCTGTCACAGACACACTGTCCTTGCCCTTTACTACCCCTCGTATCTTGGAGGGGCTTCTTATCTTGGATAAAAGTTGTCCTTATCCTCTCCTGGGATGCTTTTCTCTTTTTAGAGGATGCAGTTGGTAGGAAAGCCCTTTGCCCCAGGCCACACAGCTTCCAAAGTGGGTTTGTTAGTCAGGATTGTTTTGCTGCAGGCCTGAGCAAAACCATTACCTAAGCACCATCGTTTGCCAGGTGCCAGCTCCCTCCCATGCCCACAAACCTCACCCTGCAGTGGGGTGGGCAAGCCTAGATCCCCTGCCTCTCTGCTCCCTGCGCAGGTGCGGTTGGGAGCCCTGACACCGTGAGTCCTGCCTGACCAGGGTGGGGATGGCCAAACAGCTAAAATCAAATAAATCATCATTAACACACTGGGCCAAAACATACATGCACAGTACTCAGGGAGGTACCAGAGGCATCCAAAGCCAGACAGGGGTTGCCTGTTGCACCCAGGGCAACACAGGCAGGTCCAGGGGAAGAGAAGAGGGATCAAACATGATCCCAGAGACATCCTTAACTTGCCATTCCCCCTGGCACAGGAAAGGCAGTGCCATGCTTCTTTCCCCACATCCCACCTCTGCCTGGCTTCCCAGGCAGCCCAGACCCCTGAGTGGAGTTGATAGTGCCCATCACATCAAAGCTCCCTGAGGTTGATGGTGTGTCTCCATGTCTTCCCCCCCCTATCCCAAGGGGTTCTGCTCGATCAGCGTACACGTCAGCCCTCCCGGCTGCTGGGCAGCTTGAGATTCTGTTCGTTAATGGAAGCCACGGCTGCAGAGACAGCAGCTATAAATAGGCTGGATGAATGCAGCCAGCCCCAGCAAAAAAGGCCTCTGGTCCCTGAGTAGAGCTACCCTAATTCCAGAGGCTGAGAATAAAACAGCTGCTGCAAGAAGAGATGCTTTGTTCCTCTGCCCACATCTCCCTTCTGCCGCCCTCCCTGGGCGGCCGCAGCCTCCCACATCGTGCACCCTGAGCCCGTTCTGCCCCCAGGGCTGCTCCTTCGGGGCCAGCTCATGCACAGGGAAAGGACAATCCAGGGCAAGCGGCCCAGGAGTGTCCTCGCTCTGGGGCTCTGCGCAGGTCCTTGGGGTGGGCAGGAGACCGCTGGGGAGACAGGCTGTGGTTCCTACATGCTTTTCAACTGGGTTATGAAATGGGATAGAGACATTCCCCAAGGTGAGTTTCATCCCCCAGAGGGGTCCCCAACCTTTGTACCTGCTCCCCTGTGCCAGCAACCCCCAGGGCTGCTGGAGAGCCACGGCAAGGAGGTACCCTGTACCCCAAAGCATGCAGCCTCCCTGCCGAGCCCCACAAAAGGTGTTGCTGGGCCTCCACAACCTGTGATAATAGCCCACAGCAGCACATAAATCAGGGAACCCCTTCAACAAACRCACAGCAGCAGAGTGACCTAGAAACCAGAGTAATTTCTAGATTCCTGCAAATTTACTCCTGAGAATAAACTAGAAAAGGAGGGGGAAAAAAACACAGCACTTACCAGGAACTGCAGGAGCTGGGGGAGAGCCAGGACAACACCACCTGATGGCAGCAAATGGATCAATTAGGGGCACAGTTGTTTGTCTCTGCCAAATTTAAAGGGGGCAGCCTCCAGTCCATGGGGTGGGGGAAAAAATGGGGAGGGCCATTAGGCCAGAAAGGCAGTCAGCTGTCTATCTCCTGCCATCCTCCCCCCTCAGCTCTGAGGGCTCGAGGGGATCTGACTTCAAAATCTCTCTTGTGGCTGGGTTTTATAAACTATAAAAGTATCCAAGGAGGTTTCAAAATGGTCTCCCTGCTCAGACCCCAGTGACAAGCGGAGGAGCAGCCCCTTGCCAGATGTATGTCCCAAGGTGCCTGCTGAGGATGGACTTCCTAGGAAGGAGCTGCTGCAGGGCAGCCTGAAAGAGTCCCCATCGGCAGAGCCATTAGGGATCTCAGTCTCTCCTCCACGTGTCTCAGGCTGTGCTTACTTTGCTCCTGCAGCCGCTGCATCCTTCAGCCAGTGTCACCATGCTGGGCTCTGCCACCAGGGCCAGTCTAGCAGGTCCTTGGCCAGGGCTGGCCTTGCTGGCACCATTTTTGGCTGGCTTTGGGATCTTCCTGAACTCCAGCTGCTGCTTTCCAAGGATATCCCTTATTTCTTCCAGGCTTGGCAGCTCATCAAGTGTGAGGAACCGGAGCCAGCAGATTCCCAAAGCATCACAGCCAGCACTGGGCAGGGATGGAGGCACTACCACCAGGGAATCCAGGCACGAGGGCTCCTCTTCCCTTCAGCTATGCTTGTGGCCATCCAACCTGAGACCTGGGGGCAGGGGTCCCAAGCTGATGGAGAGGACAACCTCCATCTTCCTGCTGCCTCTGAGAATGGCCAGGCCTTAAAGAGAGGGCTGAGAGCTGCAACAGGACTGGGCTTTGTCTTTGCTGCTCTGCACAGAAGCTTTTCTGGGCTAGGAAGTTCACTTGTGATCTTGTTCAGAACAAATAGCCTGGGGAGGCTGAGAGGAGTTGGGAGGCATCTGCCAGGGGAATTGCAGAGCAGCAGAAGGGAAAGAAAAAGGAAGGCTCAGATAAAGGAGCACTTGAGACCCTCCAGCAGATAACATCTCACGGGTAATTAAAGTTGAGCCCTGCTGGGACTCCGCGATTAGTTTCGCTCCTGTGCAGAGTTTGGAACCAAAAGGTTGGAAGGGCTGAAATTTGCCTCCATAGCAAAGGGAACAAAATGAAGAGAGGAGGGAAAAAAAAAGTATACATAGAAGAAGGAAAAGGAAACCACACAAATGCAAGATTTGCCGGTGAAAGCGAGCAGCCATGATTTCAGGTCCCCAGCCCAGCGCAGCCACCTGCCTCGCACGGGGTGGCACGCAACTCCCCCCTGCCTCCCCGCTGCTCCCCCTGCCTCCCCGCACCCCACAGCTCCCCTTCTCACCAGGGTGCTACCCACACCCCAAGCTTCTCCTGGGCGTCCCGGGCAGCCAGAGAACAACTTCTCCCTCTTTGACTTCTTACTGACAGTCCTCCAAGGGAAACTACAGAACTGAAGACAAGCCCAAGGGGTCCAATCCATTCTCCAGTGGATGCTCAGACTCAGGGGCTGGAGAGAAAATCGGTTTTATAGTCAGGTGCATTGTAGCTCCCACCCACACCCTGCAGCCCTAGCCAGTCCCCCATCCACCCTCCGTGGGTGGGGATAGCCCAGTACTATTTCGGCGCCATCGCCCCTGTCTCCCCTCCCTGTGCTGACACCTCCCCTCTGCTCCACAGGGACCAACCACCTTTTTTTATTATTTTTTGGTTTTCAGCTAAACAAATAAAATCACTGGGCTTAACTCAGAGCAAATCCTGCAGGTCTGTGGTCGGCTCTGGGGGGTGCCACATCTTGGTATGCCCCGAGGAAGCACATCCAAAAGCACACCCGGTTCAGCAACGCCTCTTCCAGCCGACCTGACCCCACCACTTCACAGGGAGGCAGGGAGAGCCGGTGCACATGCCGAGTGCCATGCGAGCAGCCGTGCTTTAATGCTACCTGCTGAGTTACAGCCTCAGGGAGCACACACCCGCATGCACACCCGTGCACACCCCACACCAGCACAGGGGTTTTTGGCGAGCTCCCAGGTTAAACAGCATCCATGGTCTGTCACCCTTCATCTGTCCACCGACCATCCCTGGCAGCGGGGCACAGCACAATGTGTACCCCAGCCCCATGGCAGACCTGGCAGCCACCCCCTGCGCAGCTCCACAGATGGACAGACAGACCTCCCCACGTGCTCTTTCCCTCGTGGGGAAAGTCCCCTGCCTGGCTCCCAGTCCACCCAGTCTGGCAGCTGCTCAGCACCATCTGGTGGCTGCGGACCAGTGGCCCGGTGGGCACGTGGCTGATCTGGGGGTCACCCACCCCAGGCTGCTGGCTGGCTGGGGTGTGCTGGGGTATCTCATACCCCCCCTCGCAGCTCCTGCTCCTTCGCCAGCGCAGGGTGGGCTATGTCCCGGAGGAGGACCATGTCCCACCGGGTGGCAGCACCTGGAGGACCACGTCCCAGCAGGCTGTGGTGCCAGGAGGGATGGGATAGGGTCCCCATGGCGCTGGCGGGGCCCATGGGGCTCACGCTGCCACCATGGCACCTCACCGCCTCCGCCGCCACTAGAGGCCGACACCGCCCAGGGAGGCCGCGCCACCATGGCGGCCACCCCAGCCTGCCCCGGCCCCGGCCCGCCGCCGGCCCCACCGCTTGGGGCACCCATTGCTGCGCTGGCGCGTGGGCCAGCCCCAGCTGAGGACGGCGGCGAGCATCTTTCTTTCTTTCTTTTTTTTTTTTTTTGGCTTAAATTTATTATTTTTTCTTTCCCCCCCTCTCGCTCCTCCTTGTCCAATTTGTCTTCGAGGTTGACACGAGACAAAACCCCAAATGACAGCGCCTGCCYGGCACAGTTTTACCACAGTATCCTGAAAAAGGCATCTGGCGAGCTGATAGTGCAGGGGGACTCCGGGCGGGAGCCCCTGCCGGAAGCGGAGGACTGGCGGCGGTTGAAGGGCCGATGCTTCAGTGCGGGCAGCAAACAGGAAACGTCCCCTGGGCCCGGGGAGCTCTGCTGGGGCTGCCCCAGGGTCTCGAGGCACAACCAAGGTGGCCCACCCCACTGGGGCCATGGCGGGCCTGCCGGGACCCCCGTCCTGCCCACCCAGCCCCACTGCCATCTTGTGCCGGGCCCCACGTTGTGCCTTTGAGCTGCCTCCTCCTCCTGAGGGCAGCGGCTGTGCGCACCGCGGCTGGAGAAGCTCTGCCGGGACCGTGCGGGCCTCGCCTGCGGTGGTGGGCGAGACCCAGCTTTGATGGCTTTGGCTCAGGGGACGTCCCCTGTAGGTGCCACCTGCATGGCTCTGTGCGGTGCCCGGCCTGAAGCCACTGCTGCTCCAGGGGCTCCACGGGTGGTGGGGAGCATCCTCCTCCCATGGGGACATGAGGGCTGCACGTGGCAGTGGCCCACGTGGCAGAGCCATGAGATGCAGAGCATCGCTTGGCCAGCAGGGATGCGTCTGCATCAACCCTACAGCCACGGGCTGGAGAAAGTCCACCTGAGCGAAGAGCAAACCGAGAGCGTCCCATGCCTCTGAGTTTGGCATGGCATGGGACACTCAAAAGAGAGGACCCCTGCTCCTAACACCTCCGAGAGCACAGGGGTAGGCAGCAGAGAAGCGGTGACCTCATGGCTAAAGCAGGAGCCACACCGCACGTTGCGTTGGGTCCCTCCTCACCGAGAGGAGACGTTGGCCTGGGCACATAGGCTCTGCCGGCTGCCTCCATGTCATCGTGCCTCTGATCACGCAGCCCCGCCACATCCATCCACTGGGGAGCACAACTTGGTCCTCTCTCCCCATCCGTCCCAGTTCCTCGCTGTACAAGACTACTGGGCGGCTGTGCCAGGCTCTGCCCTGGAGCTCATCATTAGGGCGAGTCTTTGCTCTCAGCCAGGTACACAAGCAAAAAGGCCCTGGGCACTTCTCGCCCTCTGACTCTTGAACTGGTCCAAACTGGGGTGGTCCGGGGCTTGCTGGGCTTGGACTGAAGACCAGAGATGCTGGCTTACCAAATATCCTCCCAGGGAAAAATTTTCATGCTTGCCACTCACAGAGCAGCATCACAGTGGCAACGGTTGAGAGCGGGGATGGGGAAGGCGATGCTCGGCACCTCTGCGGTAAACCTGCCGTGCAAAGAGAAAAAGGGACTGGTGAAGGAAATGGCAATGCGGAACTCAGGGCCAGCCCCCCAGGGGATGCTGCTCCTAAAAGCCAGGCTGGTGTCCTCAGCCAGAGCCAGCTGCCTAGGGTGAGGGTCACAGGCAACTTGCCACCAAAACCCCTGGGTGGATTTTCCTCCAAGGGTCATTTTCCAGCAGGCACCTGGTTCATCTGGCTACCCCAGGGGCTGTGCAACAGAAGCACAGCCCTCCTCACCCCTCATCCCTGTCCCCCCTACCTCTGTTCCTTGCACGCCAGTAAGGGCTAGGACAAACCCATGGCTGGCCACCGGGAACACAGCTCTGCTCCCTACCCCATGCTGCCGCTGCTGCGGGGTCCCAGGCAGCCAAGACCACACTTTCCTGCTGCCTGGAGGACTGATGTTTATGCCAACATGCTTTTATTGTAACTTTTGGTACCAGGGGAGATCGTACAAGCTGGAGGCATTCAGAGGGGGCTGAGGAGGTGCTGAAAGAGCAAATCCACATSGTGTGTGTTAGCAGCAGTTAGCAGGGACAAGGTGTGAGCTCAGGTATGGAGGTGAATTACTTAGGTGCTAAAGCTAAAAAAGGAATAATAGAACCAGAGCATCAGAGTGAGCATCCTAACAGAGCTCACCGTCCTGGAGAAAGTGGTCCCTGACAGCAGGGGCTGCTGTTTGGGATATATAAAACTTGGCTTGTTTGAAAAGGAGCTGGCAGGACAGAACTGAGGAGCTGAAGGACTCAGCATTGTCCAGAAAAATGAATGAGTGAGCCTCACCCCTGAACGAGGCTGAGGATCTCCAGCAAGTGGGTAGATACGAAAACCTCTTTGCTTTATCCTGGCCAACAGCCCGAGAGCAGCCTGGGGAAGGGAACAGCATCGCCTCCGCAGGTGGCGAGCGCAGAGCACAAGCAGCAGCCAGCTCGACCCACAGGAGCTGGGAACACAGGAGGAGGACGTACATCCCATGGGCAACAAGCCGGGCTTGCACCCTGCCTGCCCTCCCTGCTCACCCCGTCCCTGCTGGTTCCTGTGCCCGCAGTGCCCCCTGCCTTCGCTGGCACAGGCCACGCCGTGTCCCAGGCCAGCTCTGCCCACCAAATTTGGTGTAGCCTCGGCCTTGGGACATCCCCATGCCAGAGGAGTAGAGCAGGCAGGAGCTTTTGCTTTGGGACACCGGGCACCCGTGCCACAAGGTGCCTCCGTACGGCAGCTTTACGAGCAGGCAACAAATCCGCTGGATGGCAATGCTGAAATTTGTCATCCTTACTCTTTGCTAATGACTTGCAAGTGGACTTTGATTTTCATCACCTGCATTCAGCATCCCTGGTTGTCCAACAAATATGGTGAGGGAACAAGCGCAGCTGAGACAGACAGGCACTACCACACTCGCCTCCCAGCTCCTAACTCCTGCAAGATTTTCCGTTCATTGCTCACGGCAGAAGATTTTGTCACCCATCACTGCTGTTTGTGCCTGGGACTGTCTGCTTCCACACTGGCACTGGCAACCTCCAACCCCACAAACAGGAGCAAGCATCGCCTTTGCAATAGCTCGGTCGGCGCATGAACACGTGCTCGCAGCCGGCCCATCTGTCCGCTCCCCCTGCAGACCTGCAAGGAGTGGAGAAGGAAACCAAACTAGAAAGGGGCTGAGATGGAAAATGCCTCTCCTTGCCTCTTCACCCAGCCCACGGGAGGGAAATGTCGTTAGTCCCCCTTCTTCTCCTTCTTACGGCAGAAGAGAAGGAGCTGCAGCTGCTCAGGGGACGYTGTACATGAAAAGACGCCCCATACCCCCCGCAGCCGTACCCCGGGATTTCAACGTGGCGATTCCCCGCCGCGGCTCCCAGGAGGCAGCCACCCGCCGCGGGCCCCGCCGCTGCCTCCTGCTCCGCAGGGTGCAGCCCTGCCCCGCGGAGGGTGCCCGGCCGCCGGGGCCGCAGCGAGGCCGGCAGCCACCAGGTGTCCCTGCAGGCCCGCGCTTCGCCCGCCGCGGGGCCACCGCGCCGCCGCAGGKCCGGCATCGGGGCTGGCCGCCGGGACACGGGGAAAACCGGCGGCACCTCCTGGAGGTGCAAGCTTGTTCCCCCGCCTCTGCCCACCCTGGTTTGGGGGTTTGAGGTGTTTTGCTAGCTCAGCTGGGTCAGCACAGAGCCAAACCCCACGCTCTGCATGCAGAGAGGGATGCAGGAGGGATGCGGGGCAGGAATAGGAGGGATGTGGGAGGGATGCAGGGCGAAGGTGTGAACAGGGCGGACACGGTCCCAGTGGAGCCCAGCTCCTGTGGCTACTTAATTAAGCCGTGGTTTGGGGCTGCCCTTTCTCCGATCTAACCTGGTGAGTCTTTTGTTTGGGATGATGCCATGGGCAGGTTTTGAGGGGCTGGATACTCCCTTGGGAGAGACGTACAAAGAGCCCAGGGCACAGCCGGGACAGGGAGGGAAGGTGATGCACTGGAGGCTGGGTGGGGACATGGATTGCCTCATTCAGGTGTGACGCATCAGGCATGAACRTTGCCTGGCAGAGCAGCTGAGAAAGGAGGGGTGGAGAGAAAACCACCACTTGTGTCACCGAAGGTGATGGAGCAAAGGAGGCCTCCAAGAGGCTCTTGTACCTGCACAGCTGGAAGCTGCGGGGTCCTGGAGAAGCCGTGGTGATACCAGGGGACCAGGCAGCATGGGAGACCAACCAACCAGGCTTCTCTGGCAATGCAGGCAAGGCCGGAGCGGCTGATAGCAATGACGAGGGGAGCTTTGCTCCTGCAGGCAGCCATGGTGAAGCACCTTCTTGCAGGCAAGAGCTCTTACGTCACAGCCAAAGCTTTGCCAGTGGGAAACACCAGCAAACCCGGCCTGGACAGGGACCCACAAGAGATGTGCAGCAATGTGTCAGGCAGCAAGTGCTGCTAATGTTAGTGTTCAGACCGGTATGGAGGGACAGGTTCCCCACCTGCAGAGGTGAGAGGATTTGCGGGGCAGGGATTGGCAAGGGTGATGCACGTGCTTCAGGCGAACCCGTTGTCCCTTCCTCTCTCCTCAAAGGCTGTAGGGGGGGACGCAGATCTGCAGATGCAGCAATGCCGGGAAAAGCAGCATCTACCCCCTTCGCCACCCCCCAGCGTGCTCCAGTATCTGTTTGAGTGCTGTCCGCTTTAGTTTCCTCCCCTCTGACAATCTGACATTAATCTCCCCCGTGCCGCTGTCCTGGTCACGTTCATTTTTATCACAGTTCCGTTAGTGCCAGGCTGAGCTTTCCGGGCGCTGGCGGGGGCCCTGTGTGCGGTCCTTGTGCCGGTGCTGCCAAGCCCCCGCAGTCCCACTGCCACCAGTCTCCCCAGTGGGGCTGCCCCCACCCTCGCCAGTCAGAGCTGCTCACCACATCAGGATACAGAGCAGTGCACCAATTCCGGCCGGGCTTATTTCAGCGCTCTGGTCAACCGCAAGCGCGGCGGGTTTCACAAACATGGCATGCCAGCCCCACGCAGCCTAACGGATGCTCCGGCTGCCCCGTGAGACCACACCGACAGCAAGATCCCCCACAGCCTCCCCAAAGCGAGCCCAGCCCAGGTCTGGTGTCTCTGCTCCAGGCCAGCCATCCTGGGGCCAGGTAGGTAAGAAGCCTGAGGTGTGTTGAGCCTCTTCGGTTCTCAGCCTGGTTTGCAGCGCTTCAGGTAGCACATGACAGGCTGTGGGCAAGGCAGAGGCTCCATGGTGGATGTCTGCCTTCTCCTGGCAGCTCAGGTGCATCCACAGCACAGCACAGACCTGCCTCTGCTGGGCACAGGTGTGTGAGCCAGGCTGCTGCAGAGCAGGATGGTGCCAAGCCCATGTGTGACCCGTGCTGGAGGAGCTGGGCCTGCATGCGATGGCACACGCTCAAGTTCCTCACCAACGAGTTATCAGGGCTAATAAGTTATCACAGTTGAACAAAAGCTGGTGCTGCATGCTGCCGGGTGAAGCTGTGGTTTCAGCAAGGAGCCCAGGCAATCACTGCAGCTCACTGATCAAGCAGCTCCTTACACTGCAGCAAATGCCCCTGGCACTGGTTTGCCAACCTCTGCAGCTCTGCTCGGGTACACCTTTCCACTCAGTTAAATTTGGCTCCCAGTAACAGAGCCTTCAGCAAAAATGTAGTAAGCAGGAGCATGACTGAACTGGCACAAAAGGGCCTGCACACTCTGGGAAATCCCATGTACGGGCACAGGCTCCCCCCTGCCCAGGGCCTGCTCGGGGCATTGCCTCGCGCCCCAGGGAAGCAGCACCCCACGGGCGATACCCTGCCCGTTCCCTGCTGCTGGGGCCACATCCAGCCCGCCCGGCCCCCAATCCCCCAAGGAGGCCTGAGCCCCCCACCTATGCCCATGAAGACCATGTTTTCGGGCAGGAGGTGCCACCCACCAGCTGGCTGCCCACACCGGTTGCCAGTCCCCTTGAGACCACGCTTTCTACAGCTGCACCGGAGCAGATGGCCACCCCTGCGGTGCTGATGCGGGTCTCTGGGTGGGGAAGCCCTGAGGACCAGCAACCCAGCAAGGCAAGGGCTTTGTCACTCTCCAGGTTTTAGCTTCTAATTGTTCCTGACTGCAAATGATTTTTAAAAAAAAAAGGAGAAATAACCCCTATGCATGCATTACCTGTTCACCTGCATGCCCCCCCTCCTTTTCCCACGCTCTGCTGGTGCCTGCACACATGTCCCATCCCAACATCCCAGGGGACTCTGGAGGTCCCTGATGGCAGCGATGGCCTTGGGCGGCAGAGAGATGCCCTGGGAAAGAGCTGTCTGCCGCAGGGGATCCTTCGTGCCATGGTGAGCTCCCCCTGCCCCAAGGTACTGTCAGACTCCCCCAAATTCAACAGTGCATTTAGTTCTTCTTAAGCCAAATATCATTTATAAAACCAATAACTGGAGAAGCAAATACCTGACCAGCGATACAGGTACCTTCATGCTCCATGAAGAGACACATGCTGGGGGAAAGGGCTCAACCCCTTTCTGCAGCCAGGGACAGGCAGCACAGACCTTGAGGGACTCGCAGGCGTTACCAGGGCCATGGGCAGCAGAGAGGCACCGAGATCACTCGCCGCCATCACATCTCCTCTCTCCCCCTGCCACAGAGGGCCCTGTGCCCCATGAGCCCTCCCACAGGACCAGCGGTGCTGGGGGGGTCCCAGGACACACGGGGAAGGGTGTCCTGGCAGAGACGGAGCCGCAAAGCAGCAGCACCTGCCCCAAGCGCATCCCGCCTGCGTCAGGAGGCAGAGGCTGCTGAGAGATGTTCCTCTCGCCTGTCATCAGTGCAGCTTCTTCTCTTCAAGGTCCTATTGTGCCCCTTTGAGCACATTTGGAAGCTTTGCCAGACTAATCCTGCCTGGTATCCACCCCCTCTGGACCTGGGAAAACAATGCCAGCCCTTAACTTTCTAATCCTGTCAGGCTGGGGAGCACCCAGGCTTTGCTTTGAAGGCAGCCCTGCCTGCGCCCATCTGTGGGGTAGGGCTGGAAGCCTCCGTCCTCATCCCCTGACAGCTCCAGGAGGCATCTCTCACCGCTGGCCCGGTGCGAGCGTGCAGGCGGGACAGCATAGCCTGTTGGAGGGGGTGCCGGGAGCCCATCGTCTCCCCCTTCCCCTGCCGCAGCAAAACCCAGCCGGAGGGGAAAGGCTCCTGCAAGCCGCTGGTGGGCTCTGCCCATTACCCCCACCGGAGCCCCAAGGGCCCGTGGCTTAGGGAGGCTTGGAAGGGGCTCTGGGGCTGTTCAGACCTCGACAGGGGCTAATCTGCCCAGCCCTGATACCCCTCCATCCCCCTCCTGCGGGAGGGCAGGGGGGACGTGGCGGGTCCCGGCAGGAGGGGAGCAGGGTCGAGGCGCCCTGCCAGCCCCGGGGGCATCTCTGGGGGAGCGCTGCTGGCCTCACCCCCCACCCTGGGAGGGACAGGCTGCTGGGGAGCGGTGGGGTGTAACACAAACAGGAAAGCTGGCAGGGACCCAGCCCTTCCCAGCTGGGACAGGAAAGAGACACTCTGCATCGTGCTCAGAGCCAGAGCCGGGCGCACTGGCGGCCGCAACAGGGACACCCAAGCACTGAACAGAGCCCACCCCAGGGTGCCCATCCCGCCAGGCTCCTCTCAGTGTCACCCCATCCCTTTATGCCCCCTTTGCTGCCCACCCGGAGATGGATGGCTCCAGATCCCCTGAACCTAAAGACAAGGGTCTGTTGCCACCCCTTGAGTGGGAGCCTGCCGGGCTTGGGGCCCCGGGGGTGATCCAGGGGATGAGGATGGGGCTGCAGGGACCCCACACCTCTGCTCTGGGAAGGGGCTGGCCGAGCAGCGCAGGAGCAGCTCGATGCTTGCGCAGTGTCCCAGCCGTCCCCTGGCTGCTGTACAGAGGTGGGAGTTCAGCAGATGGAAGCCAGGGAGAAGCAGAGGCCAGAGGAGGGAAAACATCCCGACAAATAAATTAAAAGAACCGAAGAGAGATCCAAAATCCCCGGCCCGGAGACTGACTCAACAAGCCTGGGGGTCCCCGGCCGTGCTCCGGGATGAAGGCGAGCCCGGGCCCGGGGCCGCAGGAGGGCACCATCCGCCCGCTTTTGGCCGCGGCCGGGGGGAGGCGGCTGCAGGAAGCACCCGAGGCTCAGCCCCGGCCCGGCTGTCCCCAAAGCAGTTGGGACGTCAGGGACGTCAGGCTGGGCAAAGGCAAGTTAAAGCTGCTTAAATCTACAACCTGCTTTCTAATGCACAGAACCCCCCCACCCCCCCAGCATCCCTAACCCCTGTTCACCCCCACAGGGAGATGTATGAGAAGTGGGCACAGATGTCCCCACACCAGTGACAATGGGTGGGAGGGAGCAGGACCCAAGGGAGGTGTTACCCCAGCATCCCACTGAGAGGAAGCGATCCCATAGCACGGGGTGCCCCAGCTCCTGGGGACTCCTGGTGAGCAAGAGAAGCCTCACAGCCCTGGACTACGTCTCTCCCAGCAGAGGCAACGTTGGTACTTTGGGGTTGGAAGTAGTACAGTTTGGTGCACACTGTAAGGAAAGGGCTGGGTAGCCCAGGCTCATCACCTTCTGGTTATGGGTGCCCATCACAGCCCCATGCTAAAACCCACCAAAGTGTGGTGGGGGCCAAACATTGCTGAATGCCCACCTGAATTCAACCATGCTGGTTCCCACAGGACCCCAGCCCCACCCAGGGACTGCCTGCAGTTCTGAGTGTAAATGTGCCCTGGACAAGGCACAGAAAGCCAAGGGAACAGCATGGCAGTGGGTTCAAACACAGTCACACCTGACTAGTAGGAAAAGTAGCTGGAAAGCCACAGTGGTTCCTGATTTGGGACTTCAGCAAACTCTTGGAAAGACCCGATGGATGGGCAGGGGTCTGCTGTGTATTTTTCAAGAAGGTGGAGGGACCCTTTTCTAAGAGCTTCTCCAAGCCTTCGTCCAAGCCCTGGCTCCAGCCCCTGTTCACACAGACCGCCTATTTCTCCCACAGTGGTAGAAAACAGCCTGGCGAAGACACATCCCGGCAAACACCAAATTACTGCCTAGGCTTGAGCATTGCAGTGACAGACGAGGAGAGACAACCGCCCAACCTCCCCCTGTCCCCTCCACAGGGTCTCCAGCACATGCCCACGGTGGCCATCTTCCCCTGCGTGGTCGAGCCCAGGCACATCTCCTGTCACCACGCCGCTTGCCTTCATTTGAAGTGCCCTGCTGCTATCTGCCAGCGATGTGCCTCTGTCAGTGGCATTATCCCCCTGTCAGCGCCCCGGCCGCCCCACAGGTGTGAAGACAGGATGGCCCTTTGTGTGCGAGCCTTCCCCAGCCGCCCCCACCCCCGGCGCTGGGCTCCCTCCAGCCCTGGCACGTCTTCCCCCGGCTTTTCATCGCCTCTCCCCTCGCCCATCACAAAGGGCAGCCCTGGTCTGCGTGGGAATGGGAGCTGCAGCAGGCCGGCCTGTGCTGCCCATCACCCGGAGGTTGGTCTCCCTGGGGCTGGGCTCCCCACAGAGCGAGGGAAGCAGAGAGCCAGAAGCATCTCCTGACCAAGCCAGGGTGGAGGACAGGACACATCCCTGGAGAGCAGGCTCACGGGGGCTCCTGCACACTTCCCGACGAGGGGACACCTCCATGCCTCCCACCTGCGGCCATGCAGCCAGCAGAGGAGTGATTTTGGGTGTGCCCTGCTGCATCACCCTGCGCAGGGAGCAGGCGTGCCCCTTGGGTACGGCCCTCCATGGCTTCTCAGGGCAGGGAGAAAGGTACTCCTCACAGAGGGGCTTGCTCTTCACTGAGCAGTGTTTAAGAGGCATTTGGACAATGCCCTTAATAATTTGCTTTAACTTTTGGTCAGCTCTGAAGTGGTCAGGCAGTTGGACTAGATGATCATTTAGGTCCCTTCCAACTGAACTATTCTATGCTATTCTATTCCAATTAGAGCTTTGCAGCTCCAAATGCTCTTAAACCATGAAGGAGCATGTCTGACCCCCTCCTCTCCTCTTTGCAGTTCCTACCTCATTTCACTGAGGAATTTCCCCAGGGAGGACAGCAAGGCATTTGTCATTATGCCTGATGGGGTCTTTGCCTGCAGGAGACTTGCAAAACAGAGAGAAAACAGGTTATGTCTAAAGTATTTGCAGCTCTTCCTGTAACAGCAAACAATCTGCTCGCAGCCCCTGACCTGGCACACGTCACAGCCCGTGTGTTTGTTCGGTGGCCTTGAGATTTACACCTGGCCAGCAGGGACGGGCAGAGAGACCTTCAGTCCCAGCAGAAGAGCAGCCAGCAACCGCGCTGCCCTGGCTGCCTGCCCTGCTCCAGGCCAGGGATTTCTGTGGGCTGGGGATATCCTGCTCCCTCTGCCCCAGGACAGCAGGTGCTGCCCAATCTCAGCAAATCCCTCACTCTTCTCTGCACACACAGCTCCAGCACAAGCTGCCGTGCACGTCCTCCAGCCAGGACAAGAGGCAATGGAAAGGGTCAAATCCCCTGTGCTGTGTGCTGGTGACCTTGGGTGCTTTGCAAAGCAGTTTTCCGCTCCCCTACTCCGAGTCTGCAGCACTTGGAGGGAGTGTTAAATCACAGTGATTTAAAAGTTTGTTTTGCATCTCATCGGCCCCAGGTTGAGCAGGACTGACAGCCTAAATCCAACAGGCTGCAGGGGCTGTYTGCAGGCGAGCTTCCCCCATGTGTGGCTGGTGCTGCCTCCGTGCACCAGGAGTCCTCAGGACAGCCTCAACAAAGCCCGAGAGCAGCCCCTCCATGCCCATTCAGCAGCTTCGCCCCAGCTGGGTCTGCCAGTGCAAAAGGAAGGTGTGAAGAAAAGGTACCGTTACGTCCTACACCCCCACAGAGCATCGGGGACACATTCAGCCCTTCCAATTTTTGCTGGAGAGCATTGCCCTGACCTGTTTCCTCACCCCACGCCATACTGCACTGCACAGCCCTGCTCCGGTCCGGGACCACAGGCCCAGCAGCACTCAGGCAAGGAGGGGCAAAGCTGGCATACACTGGCCAAGAGGCAGCAGGACAAGGGGCACAGGGTTAGGCTTTCTCCATCATGCCTCCCCCCTCTCCAAAAACAAACTAGGCAGCTCACTGCACTCAGTTCCCTGCTGCACTCTCCACTTTCCAAAGCCCTTGCCAGACATCCCTCTGTGCCTCCCCTCCTCTGCAGGGCCCACGCTGCAAGCGCTGGCCCTTCCTGTCCTCTGTCCCGCAGATCATTAACTAGCTCCGCTCTCTCTCTTTTTATTTTTTTCTTCTTCCCTTTTGAACATATCAGCCTCATGGAATCAAAGAGGCATTTCAGTGACTCAGGCGTTTCCCATTGCCCTATTCCAGCATCCTCTACTCTTAACGCTGAGAGCTTTTCACGTCCTATTTGGAACTGATAGGAAGCCCTTTCATTGTTTCACTACATGGATATTAACACTGATGAAGGAAATGCTCCATCTGATAACAGAACCGTTGAAAAGAGCACCATTTCCAAACGAGCGGACTCGGAGACAGTGCATTCCTGCAGCTCACACCAGCTCAGCACACTCGCCTCGGGCAGCCCCAGCATGCCCATGACCAGCTCCCCATTATTTGYATCCCTGCAGGCTGGGATCTTACATCAGGACCTCCAGAAAATGGACTCTTCCCTGTCACGGACACATGACATTGCCCAGGTTTATTCTTGAGATCAAGTTGGCAWCTTCCAGGCTGTAAGGAAAAGCTGCAATTGCTCTGAGATGCTCTCACTTGAGTAGCCCAATGGCCAACAGTGAAGTCAACCCTTGGCTGGAGGGAACACGTCTCGCTCAAGAAGTCAAGGAAGAAAAGTGTCCCACCTAGGAGGATGTCARCTGGCATTTAAGGTGTTCTCTGAGCTGGTGTCAGTTCTACTTACCAGCCTTTAATGAATTAATCCTGAGAGCCCCTCCTGCGGACAAAGCCTCTAACTGGAGCTCAGAAGATATAGAAAGCCCCTTGGGGGATGGCTGCAGAGGAGAGCCAAAAGCTCCGTCTCATGCCCCAGTGCACAGTACAGCCACCAGCATTTCCATGGGGCTTCCCAGACCAATGACAGCTCTGTCCTACTGAGGGGCCCCCCACAAGCAGCACAGGCAGGTATGCAACTTCTTCTCTTCAGGCCGTACCCCAAGTCAGGCACCATCCCAGCGAAACGCCTCTTTCCAAAGCATTTTGATTGTTTTGGGACTTTCTGCTCTCCCCGAAACCTCTCCAAAGCCAGCTGGGCACTGCGGTTTTCTGTCACTCCTGAAAGTCATTTCCTCCTGCTGTGGCTGCCCTAATCAATTAGTGACCTATAAATAGCCTCCCTGATTGCATGGTGACATCTGGAGCTCATCATCACTTCCTCCTCTACCTGGGGAGCAGGCTTTTTCCAGAGCACGGAGGGCGGGYGGGGAGCACCCCTCTGCCCAGCCCTCTTTAATGCTTCCCACCACCCGGTGACTTTCCACTCTCTGCCCGTCTCCTCCCGCTCCTGTGCAATGGGACTGATTCACTTTTCAGCAGTCTGATGTTCTGGTAATGCACGGACCAGCACAGAAAGGTCTCTCTCAGGAGTGCTGCTCTGAACCCCTACCTGAGCTCCCCTCGGAGTGGTGGTCACTCCTATACAGTCCCTCTAAAAAGCCCATCCCACCCACTCCCGAGAACATCGGGGTTGGTGCAACCAACCCGGAGGATGCTCCAGCTTCCAGAAACTATTCTSAACATGGTCCCTGTTCGACAGCAAACCTCCCAATTCACTAGATAGGCCAAAAAGAAAGTCRGGAAGCTTTGGAGGATCACCCAGCACAGGGACCACAGGGGAGTCTGCAGCTGAGATCCAGCCTGGCAGCACCTATCTGGGACGAGCCTCTTCCCACGCTGGTGGCACTCCCCATGTCTCAGGCAGGAGGGCAACGTGTGGCCACCACTTCATGCTTATTGCTGCAGGAGAGCCATCGTTAGCTGTCTCTTTCTTCCCCTGTCCAAGCAAAAAGAATTAAATCCTATGTTAACCACCAAAACATTCATCAGAAGAAACATGGGACTAGAGGGAATGGGGCGGTCGTGGCTGGCTGGCAGATGCCCCAGCTTTTGCTGTCATTTCCCTCTCCCGACTGATGTGCAAACCCCAAACCTGATGGGCCCATGAGGCTTTTGCTCYGCGCTTGTTCAGCAGATGAGCGATTGAGGACTTTTGCTTTCGAGTTACTGCAGCAGCAAAGCTTGCTCACAAGCCTGGAAATGCAGGAATTCACATTTTTTTAAATATGTGTGTGTGTAGAAGTGGAAATCCAAGGTCATCTATCAGAATATATATATATTATTTATTTTTTTAAAAAAACTCTATCACTCGGCTCTTGCCTGGTCTGTGCAGCAGGGCTATCCCACAGAAGCAGCTATCTGAGGAGCCAAGAGACTCAGTAGTTAAAAGATTTCTTCTTTTCTTGTATCTCGCCTCCGAAGGGCTGCCTCTGGCACCACCGGAGGAAGTCACCCAGTGTTTTGTTCTCGTAAACTGCCCCTTTGATCAGCTGCGATTTTAGCGGATCAAACAGCTCTGAGGACGTAACCGCAAATCCCGGGACACGCTATGACGGGCAGGGAAGCAGTGTCTCCAGCATGAGTTGGCAAAGCCTTGGCCATCACAGCCGGGAAACAGCCCCCCACCCTGACCCAGCCCGAAACCCCCAGTGGGCATCTCTGAACTGCCGCAATGGCCGGAACTGACTGTTTGGCTGGAGCAAAACTCCTGGGATGCAGCTCGATAGYGAGGGTCCTGCCCTGCCAGCACGCYGGACCACAGTGCCGGGGCTGTGCTGCCAAACCCCGGGCGCGTGGGGTTTTCCTGCACCGTCCTAGCTGGTGCCGACTGCTCCATGTCTGCTTCCTTTTGCCCATCTCCTTCCCCTCGTTTGGGAACTCAGGGGGCCCCCATACCTGCTGTCTGGGGCAATCCCCATCCCTGAGCAGTGGAGCAGCCTGCTCAGAGGTATCTGACCCCACTCTGGATGGGGACACTGGATGAAAGCCACCCACGAGCCTCAGCAAACCATCCATGCTCATCCTCCCCGGGCACACAGAGAAGGGCTTGGGTGGAAAATGAGATCCTCTAGAGATCAGGCTGTAGCATAACATTGCATGTTTGACATATTTTTTCCACATATAAAAAGCAAGGGGCAGGAGCTAAGGACACGGTTCCTCAGGAGGCACCTGAACGGTCCCTACATCTGGTCTCCCAATAAAATACTTGAATATACAGCAACCCACTATGGCCCTTACGTCTTAAAAGCACATTGGTCTAGGAGAAGCTGCCCTACAAAGCCAGCTTTCCAACTGTTTTGTGCCACAAAAGTGCAGCCCCATGTAGAGTCTCTGCTGGCTAATAAGGGGTTGAGCGCATGTTGTACTCTTTCCCTCCATGGTAGCACTAACGGGCCCTTCTCTCTACCAGGTCAGCTCTTTGCACACACATTTTCAGGGGCCTCAGAAAGCCCAGAAAATCTGTGGGACTGGCACAACCTGAGCTTTCATGACTGATGTGCACAGAAAAGTGTGTGTGAGACAGTCAGGCCTCTTGTGCCCCAAAAAAAGGGAGCAGAGGGGCTGCTGGTGGACTGCATGAGACCAGCCAGCGTAGGGAACAGAGCACAGTCCCCRTCCATTCAGCCACCATCCCCTCCACAATCTGCTCAGCCCACACGTCCCTTCTCAGCTACCTTTCACCAGCTCTCAGGCTGCCCAATGCCCATGGCTRCCAGCTCACAGCTAGTGAGCTAATCTGGCTGAGTTTGGTGCTTTTCTTAAATCCCAGCTGCTGGAGTCAGGGGAGCTTTGGTTTTGTTGTGATTTATGAWTTTTTCCTAAAAACAAGCGTATTTTAGCCCTTGGGATTACAGAAAAAAACCTCTCTAGCTCCAAAAAGCAGCAGGCAGATGAAAACGACACCCAAAACGTTCATTTTTGTCAAATGTCTTGATTTCTGGTTGTTCACACCAACCACAGGGAGCAGGGACAGGTTGAACCCCTAATGGGTGGATGCTTGGGTTGGGCAGGGAAACAGGACACTGCCCTTGGATAAAACCCTACACAAGATAAAGGCACACAACGTACGAGCCAGGGATGGTGCTGGACCAGGCTGGGTGGGAGCCGGAGAACAAGACCGCTCCATCAGGGGTCTGGCCATGGAGAAGGGTGGCCGCAGATGCCGGGCAGGGAGGCTGCATGCCCTGGGGCTGCCTGCTGCCRCAGGCCAGGGATGAGCCCTAGCAGGCCCTTCGCCTCTCGGCRTGGGCCAGCCTTAAGCATATTTCCACACAGCTGGAGGGAAACCCCAGCTGCAGTCCTGAAAAATAACAAATAATAAAGTGGCTGTGAGCAGCGGCAGGGCTGGCAGGAAGCATTCCCAGTAGCAGCTGCTTCCTGAGTGCGACATTTATTTGATCCCCTGGCACCATCTGGGCCATGCCCCACTCTTTGTTTTCATTAAGAGTTTAGAAAAACAATTCAGCTTTGACTAATTGCTCTTTAAGGTCCCAGGCTCACCCTTTCTCCTCCCCCCACATTTCCTATCTCAACCCCTCATCCTCCATCCCGCCCCGGGCTCTCCCCTTCCACCCATGCCACACATCCCCCTTTGTCCCCATGTTTCCAGAGGTACCTGGTGTCCCCCAGTGCCAGGCGAGACACATCTTCATATGCTGCCTCCCATGAGCATCCTCCATTGCCTGCACAGCCAGCACTGGCACAGACACAACAACACGTGCCACAGTGTGCCAGGCGAGCCCCGAAATRTCCCGCTGCAGCGATGTGCTGGGTTAGAGCCACGCGCCCCTTGGCAGGGAAGACGAGGCAGACCGCTGRCAGGTCAGCAGCACCATCCAGGACCGCAGTGCTGTGCGCAGATACCTCCCAAATCCTGTGGGTTGGGAGCTGCCGGTGCCCTGCCCAGACCCCTCGCAGYCCTCTTTCCACTTCCAACACGAGCACGTTGACCTGGGGGAAGCAGCCCTGTGACCCAGCCTGGAGAGGGAGCCTGTTTTGTTGGATGTGTATTTTCCACCCTGGAATAATCAGAGAGAAAAAAAGTCAAGCCTTGATGTGAAATCCTTGCCACGCTGGGAGGGGGGTTGTTATTGCACAGGACTTGCGTGTTCCCCCCTCGCCCCCTCACCCTGTGTCCTCACCTGATGGCTTTAGCAGGATTCGCAGGGAGGACGAGGAACCGGAGGAATTCCGGCCCCCTAATTACACTTGCTGGGAGGAATTTGCTTTTGCAATATCCCTGCTGAGTTAACCTAACAAGCATGGAGACGAGCCTTTCTTATTTAATTAGCAGCTCCACCGTGAAGTCCCCTCCACAGCACGCACACACCGGCTCCCCCCTCCTCGAGCGCCACGCCGGTATTTGTTCCCTCTCCCCTCACCCTTTGCAATCCTCTGCAAAAGCTCAAAGCACTTTTATGCCTTCCTACTCCCACTTTCCGGTCCTAAAAAGTGTTCTTGGGTCGAGGCAGCGGCTCCATTTCCACGCTCCTTCCTAACAAGTGCTTCCTGCTCCTTGCTGCCCGTGATTATGTGGAGCTCACGAAGCGCTGGGATTTCCTTCCCTGGAAACACCACCGGCTCCTGCTGTGCTSTGCTCTGCTCGGAGGGCTGGGTAACTCATTACTCCAGCCCTGCAATCTCGGCCAGGAAAGCAGCCGTGCGGGAAACCGCAGCCGCCAGCCGCACTCCCGCTTCCTACGGCGGCAGGTTGGCAGAGGGCTGACCCCTCCGTAGGCGGGGATCAGCCAGAGGAAAACTGGCAGTGGGGTTTTGGGGTTTTTTTTTAGCAGGTGGGGCTTGCTGCTGGACTGAGGTGGCAGGGACATGGGGACCGTGCTCACATGGGCTTGCTGCAAGCCGCCTTAAAGCCATCAAAGCCCGTGGGCTGGGCTGTGCTCAAGGGGCTTGGTGAAGCTCACAGGTAGAGCTTGGCTTTCAAATGGGGATCAGTCTGCTTCCAGGTGTGCTGTGAAAGGTAGCCAAGGCAGCAGAGAGGTTGCTGGTGGGCCAGGCTTAAGCTGGCAGGTTTACGCTTCCAGCGCCTGCACTGCCAAGGAAAAAATACTGGGGGTTTGAAGCTGAACCAGACTGACCCTCCTCTCACGGCAGAGCTGCGCTGGAAAAACCCTGCAGCAAAGAGGCTCGCTCTATTCACCAGGGTAGTTAGACTTGTACTAGAATGAGACATAACAGAAAAATAAGTTTTCTGGGGCTAGAGAAGACATTGCACTGGCCTYACAATGTTGGTTGGGAATACAAGATTTTCACCTGCTGTGAACTGCGGGACTTCAATTGCTCCTAAGTCRTGGTGGCACGTCTCAGCTTCAAACRGGAACACCAGGACTCTCTTTCTATCCAAAAAGTTGCCTGGTGGGACTTTTCTCACCACCAGTACCCATCCACTTTTCCCCTTTGCCAGCTGCGCCAGCCCAGCTCGGAAGCGGGGGCTTCTGCAGCCATCCCACTGCTTGCACTGACAAGGCTCAGCGCCATCCAGAATGGCTGTTACAGTACCTTCTAGCACCTTGAGAGGGAAATCTCACCTGCACGCTGAAAGAAAGGACAGGGCAACGGAGCAGCAATGTCACAACTAAGGGCAGCGGCAGTGGAACAGTGGTTTTTGCACGGCTGCGAGATGCCGGAGGAAGTGCAGCCAGGACACAGGTGCTGGATGGGCTCTCTGGTGCAAGGGTAAACTTGGACATGAGTAACTTGCAGAGGATTGAACTCACCTGGTGGGCTGTCAGAGGAGAACAATGCCGTAAACCCTCTTGGAGACGCCACTGCAGAGCCCGGACTTGTTTAATTGGAACATTGATTAATTGAACATTATGTGGGCATAAGCAAGGGGGAATCACAGAGATCTAGGAGGAAAGCAAAGGTAATCACAAGAATCATTAATCAGTTGAGGTCTTACCGACTAAAGCACAAGCACCTTAAAGGAAATAACTCAAGCCATAGGTTTGGAAGAGGTTTTGGGAGAAGAGCCCRAAGTCTCATCTCCCTGCCTGGATTGCAGTCAGCAGGATAGGCAGGAGGAAACCCCAGCTGGAGRGGCCATGGTAACGAGCCCCCCTCCTGGCTGTAGCCCTGCTGGTGGATGTGGGTGGAGGAGGAATTAATGCCGTCCCTTACGGATGGGTCTGTTGCCAACTGTCCTAACATACAGCAGCTTGGGTTTCTCTGGGACCAAATCCCTGGAGGTGCAAAGCAGAGGTGCACACGGACACAGGACCCCGGYGGGCAGCATGGGTGCATGGCATGGAGATGTGCTGGGATGAGCTTRCGGTGGGAGAGGAGCAATGGCGCACTGCCATGAGGGCACAGGGCTCCGTCTGGGACTCATTGCCATGGGGCACTGCTCGTTTCCACACCGAGGTCACCTAAAACACACATGTGCTGTCTACTGTTGCAGTTAGCTGTCATCTCACTTCGGCATAACTGTCTCCCCACTGGGGTGCAATCATCAMCAGACGAACCACAGCTGGGACCCATGCCCAGAGCATCCTCAGGATGGCTGCTGGCCTGCATCCCGCCCTGCACTGAGGACCGAAGCCACCGAGCATCGCTTTGCTCCCATCCCTGAGAGGAGGGGCCCTGCAGCCCCAGGGCAGCATCCAGCCCGGCGGCAGGCGCTGCTCGGGGCGGAGGTGCTCCCGGCACGCCGCAGGAAGCGTGACTCGGGTTTCCAGTGCGCAGGAATGCCGGGCGGCGCGGCGGCCAGCTTCCTGCTGACTGCTGCACGCTTCCTGCCCCCATCCCTGCCCCCYGCCATGGCCTTACTGGAAACCCTGAGTACTGCCCAATGCACCCAGCCCAGCCACCAGCACCGTCCAGGTGGCAAAGGGCTGGCGCAAGCCACGGCCTTGCTCTCCCCCTTCCCTTCTGGTTTGTGCTGCTGCTGGAGCATGGGGCTTGTTTTCTTTCCGYAGGGATATGAAAGGGAATGGGACGGCAAGGGCAAAGGGAAGGAATGGCACAAGCCCTGGCAGTGGGAGACAACATCGRCATTCGAGGCCATGGGGAGTGCAAGCCAACCCATCCTGCTCARTGCCTGGATTTTTGAGGCAGGCACTCCGTGGAGATCATCTAGCATGCTCCCACCCAATTTGCAGCAGCATCAGCCAAGCAAAGGGTTCAACCCTGCAGGGTTTGGGCTCCCAGAGYTGTGCTGACTGCCTGGGAGCATGGCTCTTCATTCCCCTTGCCATCCATCCTGCTCTCCCTCCCATCGCCCGCGCCCCACACCCAGGCTCACTCCCAGGGGACCAGCTCCGTCTCCTCCCTGCCCGTTGTGCAGCCATCCCAGCCCAGACCTGTTGTTTCTTGCTCTTCAACATCCACCTCCTCTTGTGCAGGTTCCTCTCCCAGCCCCGATCACCATCCCTGGGGGATGCTGTAACCTCCTTGGGACCCACCTTAGCCCCAAAGCTGATCAGAAACACCACAGATCAAATCTCACTGCTTCCAGCCCAGCTCCCCTCATACTGCCTGGTCTCACCTCGACCCCATCTCTGCAGTGGAGATGTCTCCTCATCAGGGGACCCTGCATTGGGTCTTTGCAGCTCAAGCCTCATTCCCAGTACTAGTCCTCTCCTCGCAGGGCAGCCCTGAGCCTCCTTGCCCTTTTTTCCTTTCTCCTCACTCTGAGGATGGGTAAACTCATCCCACCTGCCTTCTGGGCTTCCCCAGCCCTTCCTTGACACTGCAAGCAGGAGTCAACCGCATGCTCACACCCCACCGTGGGCATGACCTGACAGCTAATGCTCTTTCCTGGCCAGACAGTAGCCACCCAGCTCTGCCATGAAACACCAGGGATGCCAGTCCCCAGCCAGACACCAAATCAGTGTCACTTAAAATGCATCTCAGCTGACTGGGCAGGAGCATCACGCGCACTGTACTAGGCAACCACCTAATCTTCCCAGAGACAGTCCTTCAAGGCTGTTCCTGTTCAGGCACTGATAAAAATCTGACCAAGATGTTTTCAACAGTAAGCCGGGAGTGATTACAAAGCAACCGTCCCCTATCCTCCAGCTGGGAAAGCTCAGCCTGGAGTTTTCTTTAGAAACATGTGGATTTTTTTTTTTTTTTCTTAATTTTAATCTTTGGTGCCAGCATGACCTGTTGGTGGGGGAGTCCCAAACCTGGCTCCCTGGGACTGGGAGGAGAGAGAGGGATGGACCAGAAGAGAGGCAGAGCTCTCTCACTTGGGCAGCGGCGATCGGGTAGCAGTGAGCAGGGACTGGACTTGGGCTCATCCCCAGCAAAGCCAGGCAACCTCTTTGCATTCAGGAGAGCTCTGCCCATGCTAACCCCCAGGGAGCAGGGTGGGGAAAGAGAGGACAGCAAACCAAAACGAAGTAGGTATCTCCTGAGGTGGGTTTTCACCTCCAGCTCCCTTTGGGTGCATGCACGACACAGGTATGGTTGCACTCACATCTCAGGCAATAAGTAACCCCAATGCAGACACAAGTATCAGGCATCCCAACAGTGCCTGCAGCAGCTCTGCCGTGTAGAGAGGCCAGCAACTGCACCTGTTATGGCCCATCYTTCTCCACCAGGCCCTCACACTGATGGTGTTTGTTTGCCACGGCCCCGTGCCCGAGTGCTGTGCCTGAAGGAGCCGCACACAGCATTGTGCTCATCCCTACCTGTTCCTTCGTGCCGTCGGCAGGATGAGAGTGCAGCATTGGGCTGGCTCCCCAGAGGGGTGAGGAGTCCCGTCCTTGGAGATTTGCAGGACTTGGCTGGGCAAAGCCAGAGCTGAGCTGCTCTAGTGCCAGCRACAGTCCCGGAGCCCTCCAGGAGCTGCTTCCAGCCGATGTCTCCAAGACCAACCCTCCTCCACTGCTGCTATGCCAGCTGAAGAGATGTCCGCCCTAGAGCTGCAGGCAAAGCTGCTTACGTGATGGATCCCMGATTCACGTTGGTGAAACTCTTCAGGCTTGACAAAAACCTGCACCGCAATAAAATAAGTTAAGTCACCCCAGGTAGCTTTGACCCCCTTGGCTGGGGAGGTATAACACAAACCCACCAGTACAGAGATGGGCACTGCCCTCAAGGCAGGCAGCACACAGGCAGGGCAGGCGGCAGCAGCCGCATGTCCATGCTGGACACCGCATGCTCTCCGGGGCCAGGGCTGCCACRTGCCCCTACAGCCCTCGCTGCGGCATCAGCCCGTGACAGGTCCACGGTACCAGCACCCACCACTGCTTCTGCAGCTCATGGGTTTTATGTATGCAGTTAGCCATTAATTAAAAAACCACCACCAACAACAAAAAAAATCCTATCACAGATAAAGTATTTGGCGTGGGGGTGGAGGAGACGGCATTTTTGGCTRGAGGACTTAAATACCGTCCCTTTATAGTGCTGCCAACTCACAGCACAAACATGTCAGTGCATGAAAACCATTCTATGAAATTCAGCAGGCTCATTAGCCAAAGGCATTAAGGGTGAAAATTGACCAAAACACCCTGGAAAGTAAGTCATGCCCCCCCCAAAAAAAAAGTCCTGGATAAACGTGAGTGTGACAGCAAGATCCCAAGGAGAACAGAACTAGCCCAGCACTGGGACATGAAGTCCTCCCCAAGCAGCTCTGTCACTGCCACTGTGAGTTCGGCTCAGCCTCGGGGTTGGACTCAGTGCATGCCATGACTGAGGTCTGGCTAAATAAAGGATTTAATTAGCACTTCAACTAGCAGAGAAAGTATCACTAGCTGATCTTAGGGAGCAACAGGTACTTTAAAAAACAGCCTTTTTTAATCCTCAGAGCCATAGGGAAATTACAAACCAGTCACTTGACGATCAGAGGAAAATTAAAAGTCCAACTTCAGTGACAACAAAAATAACCCGAAGTCACGATGTGCAATAAACAGCACAGGGACCAGAAGGCTCTTTAAACAGGTTTTTTAATCTCCTCTCCCCTCTGCTCATAATATTGCCTTTATTATTTTCTGATGCAGAGCCTGATTCTCACAAGTGCAGCGGATGCTGACAGCAGGGTAATGGAGCAGCAGCAATTTCTCCCGGGCAGACCTCAGGGATTTAATATGCCTGCAGAGAGCRAGATGGGCAAGAGGCGGCTTGGGAGGAGAGGATGAGCTGGGCCAGGAGGTGCCGTGCAATAAGGTGCAATAAAGCCGCGGTGATAAAGAGCCTGCCACGCCGAGCAGGGTTCATCAGTGATGGGTGAGCGATGGCTGCTCTCACCAGCGCTGTGTCCCTTCCCAGTGCTCTGCRGTGTCTGCCACAGCCTTTGGGGTTGGTGGGGAAGGACAGGGATGRATAGGGGTGGTGAGACCCGTGTCCTGTGGCCCTTTGCCCAAGTCTGCCCATGGTTGAAGGTTGCCAGTCCATCCTCACAGCCCTTGATGCTCTTGCCCATCCAGGAGGCCCGGGCTGTTGCACAAGTGCTCCCTTGCAGCCAAGGCCCTGCTTATTTGGGAGGGTGACTAGCAAGAGCCCCAGAGAACAGAGATGCAGGATGGGAGGGGGATGCCCCATCACCAGCCCAGACATTGCCTCCAGGAGCCTCTCTGCACATGGGCAGGTAAAGTCCTGCTCCCCATTTGGCRTTGCTCATGCAAAGGGTTCCCTTTTGGTTGAAAAAAGCCAGCCGGCTGCATAGGCACAGCGTGGATGTCCTTGTTCCTGCAAACACCTCCAATCCCCTTCCCTCCTCTGGCTTCAAGTCTCTACAGAATCCTCTGACCTGTGCAACATCCTTCTCCGGCGAGGGAGATACCTGGGGTCTCCAGCTGCCGCAGCTCCTTCTCATACATGCTTGCTGGTGTCAGATGTGGTGGCACAGGCTGTCCCACGCCAGGACAGTCTGATTGAGCACACTGCACTGACTGCCACAGAGGACAGCCTGGGCCAAGGAGCCCACGGGAAGGTCTTTGCTGGGTTAAGAAAAAGGAAACGTGTTGAGATCTGAACAGCAGCTTTCACACTCCCATCCCATGTCTGGCCTCTCAGAGCTACTATAACCACCACCTCTGCCATGTTTCCCTACTGAGCTTTGCATGGCCATTCACAATCACCCAGATTTTGAGCACTGGTGTGAAACCAGCAGCACTGACAGACACTGAAGAGGAATATTTAATGGTAGGACATAAGTGGCAATACAACAGATCCAGCTTGAATAGCAAAGGGTGCCGGAAGAGGGGTCATATCCCATCTGCCCCCACACAAAAGCACCTACTGCAAGGGAAAGCTCTCCCGGTGCCTACAACCCCTGCGCTACCTGCCTATGCCCTTCTGCCTGACAGCGGGACACGTGACTGAAGCTGGAGTGATGGATGGGACCGGAGTCTCTCTTTAATAGTATCTCACAGTGGTTTCCGTAAGTTGATGGAGATTGCACAACACTGCCAACTGCCATGCCGGATATATTTTGCAACCAGGGCTTCTATGCCACATCTGTAGGATGATATGCCAGAGCCTTCTGAGGAGGTCTGGGGAAGTTTGAGCACAGGAAGAAAAAAAGAAAAAGAAAAGGAAAAGAAAAAAGTCAACAAACCTCTTTCCATAGCAGCTATTTTGGTGAGGCACCCTGGGGTAAGGGGAGCCGGCACCAGCCAGCTTTGCAGGCTCAACAGCCCAGCGGGCTTGCTCACAGCTCTGCCCCCTTCTCCCAGCAGCTGGGAGAAGGTCCGTCTCCCATGAGTGGGTGGCAGTGCCCCGTGAGATGCCCGGGCAGGGGCTGCAGGCACGGCCTGTGCTCACCGAGGAGTAGCTGCAAGACAGAGCTTGAGGTGGCACCAACCTCCCTGGGGAAGAAGAGCTGTTGAAGCGCGATGGACACGTTGGCCAGCTGCCAAGGGTGGCTGCGGGCTGTGCCAGCTGATAGTCCTGGGAAGCACCACCCCTGTCACCCAGGTTCAGTGGCTCATGCCAGACGGTGAAAGCTCCCATGGCCTGAGCTCACACCACCTCACATCTCCTTGGCCTCTTTCTAGAGGAGAGAAAGGGACTCCAGGATACATGGTCTGGGCTGGAAGATGTTGATTAAGATRTTCAAAGAGACACCAGCCCAGCTGGTACCTCACACGTCCTGGACACCAGCTCTAGCAGCTCCATGGCAGAAGTCCACAGCAGTGACCCAAAGAAATATTGACTTTCAGCATCAACCTGCACATTGACATCGCATCTCACAACCCCCAACAATCTTAAAATATGCAGCACAATCCCAAATGCCCAAACTAGCACACCCCACAGCAGTACCCCACAAAATTACCTTCTCTGGAAAAGTTTTGGGCCCAGCAAAGGAGCCAGAATGTTGACTCCATCAGACTAAGGAGGCCAAGGAAAGAGGACTCCAGGATCGCTGTTTTCCTAGACTCAGACATGCAACCATCAGCTCCTGATTTAGGAGGAAAGAGAGAATGTCTGACACAGGGGACCTAAAGGACTCTACAGACCCCAAAACAGGGAAAGGAGCACCTTGCAGGGGCAGGACACGAAAGACATGGGCAGCCTTCCCTGTGCAACAGCCATTCATCAACAAGGAAATGTGGGTGCAGAGGGAAGCACGGAGCCAAGGCTTCAAAGATGCTCAGGGCTTAAGTGGCTGAAAATTAAAGTGCTGGGACACTTTTTCAGCCTGCACTTGACAGTGGGGATGAGATAACGTCAGAAATGCTGAGCGGAGAGCCTCTCTTGCAGAAGATTGATTATGCCAGCAAGGAACAAARCCAAAAACATCATGTCAGCCTCTATCCCCTTGGAGCTGAGCTCTGCCACATATGAGACCCCTACATGCTGACCAATATGGGTCCAGTCACGGTATCCCCATCACCAATGAGCCAGACCTAGTGCTGTTCACATCACCCCCCTGCCCTGGGCTGGATTTCCCTGCTCCCACCCACGACTGGCCCAGCCAGGGGACAAGCAGCTCTTTTGTCCCCAAATCTAATGGGTTGAAAACCCTTCATGTACTAGCTAGGTCTCTCTTGTTCTTCATGGGTGTTAAGGAAACCTTATAAAAACCCAGTAGACATGACTCAGTGGTAGAACTGCTAAGGACTCCCCAGGTCTTTTGCAACTCATCCATTTTCCCCAGCTCTGCCAACACATCTCAGGCTGACCTGGGCTCAGACCTCTGCACGACCATGGCCTGAGCATAATGGAAGAGCAGAGAGTTTATTAAGCAGAGGTGTCTGTGGAAGGTCTCATTGAATTACCTCTTACCCCAAGGTAAATGCACCTGAGGAGCCGCRTTCCCCGTTGGCAGGAGGGAGAGGACGCACTATGCTGCTTTTTTCAATTGCTTGCTCTGGAAGTGCTCTTTGGCAGCAGCCAGTCCTCCAGCTGCAGGGCAGATGCTAGCAGCACAGGAGAAAGCTTGGTGTCTCCCAAGGGTGCCTGTTGTGGRTGAGTCCACCAACCAGCCCAGCTGCAGGACTGCCTGCCCTCCCACCAGCTAACCCGGCAATTGCCTGACCAGCCCCTTTCCTCACAGACCCTATTCTCCTTASAGGCAGCTGGAAGCAATTCCCTTTTCCTTTTTCCCACTATTTTGCAAGGACCATCCTTGTTGTAGTGCTGCCTGCACTTGCCCACGCAGCTCAGACCCAGCATCACCCCATGCTGGGCGCCTTTGCCTGCGGATTTGCTCAACGGCTTAAATGGGATGCACTGGAGTCCTTGCATGCTCCTGTAAGCCCCAGCCACCCCAACAGTGRCCTGGCTAATCCTGATTACACCGCCTGTGCCTGCATCTTCTCATTCTGGGTGTCTTGGTGCTACCTTTGGACAAGCAGGTATCCAGCTCATGGGCTGAAGAGAGGCTCCCCTCTCCCCTGAATTGCATGGGTGAAACAAAAATGGGGTCATCCTCATGCTAACAACTTTCCCCTCATTTTGAGGAACCACCTGGGAACACGSAGGCAGCAGAGCTGGCTGCTCCCCCCAAGAACAAGCACCATCTTTCCTTTGATGCCTCAGTCCAGCCTGATTTCACCCCATTCAGAGGTGCAGATAACCCAAACCTCGGTCACTGGCCGCCTGGCATGCACTGCCCAGCCCCTWCACCTAAGGCCAGCCCTTCTCAGCACCACCGTGCTAATGCTCGCCATCACACTCTCCTTATGATGCCATGAGCAATACCCACTAAGTCAGTTATTATTTGTTACTGCTGCTGCCTGGTGCCCTCTGAGCAGGTTAAACAGCCAAAATGCTCCCCGGGGGGCCTGGGCTGAAGGCAGCAGGACTGTGCATGTCCAGAGTACAAGCATCTGGATCCACTTGGGAACGGGGACCGCAGAGAGGACCCATGACATGGGGAGTGAGGATGTTGGAAGAATAACATGAAAAATACTACCTTCAAATTTCCATACACACCCTCACTCTTGGGGGCGGGGGGGGACGACCAAAAAAAAACCAAAAAGGAAAGAAAGAGGGAAGGGGAAAAAAGTATCCTTTTCAAAGCAAGGATGTGGTAAGGCCCAAACAGCCTCCCCTGACACATGAGCCAGGATGCAGAAGTGCTGTTTTTTCCAGGAGGAAAGGAGGGATTTTGCCATCTCCTCTATTTAATGAGGAATTCATCTTACCTCTCTGCAAGCGAGGGCAGCTCAGCATTGCCAGCACCACAGCTCCACGTCCCTGGTTGCTGCCCCATGCCTCAGTTTCCCCACCAGTAAATCAGGCTGATGCTCATCTATGGCAGAGGCACGCATCGGCTTAATCCGTAGGTGTCAAGCCCTCGGAGGCCTTCACACCTTCCACCCTCCATCACCATCTAAAATAGGAACACAAGGGTTTTGCAGTGCAAAGAGCAGGTCCCAGGCAGGGAGAGACTCTGCACTTCGTGGCTCGGACCCTCTCCCCGCTCACCTCCCCTCCTCCAGCAACAGGCTCCTTTCCCTCATCTCCTTCCTGCACAGGCCAGAAACGGAGCCAAGCTAATAATTCAGATGACAGAATTAAACTGATCCTGATTAGAAAAAGCCTTTACCCTGAAGAAAGCAAAATCTGGCTCTGTGCTGCCTGTAATCCAATAGTCTCCCACGGCCACCCCAGCAAACCCGAAACCTGCCTCCAGGCAAAGACACTTTGTCTTGAAATAAGGGAAGTTAAATGTGTCTTAATGGGAATTTTGACACATTTTGCTTTGATTTTGCTAATGTTACAGAAGTAGCTGTTAGAAAATATTTGCAGCCCCCTCTGCGAGGGGCCGGGTCCTCGTGTGTATGGGCTTGCTGCCCAGCTGGGCCCTTCGGAAAGGGATCGTGGCTGCAGGGAGAAGAGGTCTCAGTGCCAAATCTCCCCACACTTCCCTGGGTGCAACTATTTCATTACGGGTCCATCAGGGAGCCAGGAACCCTCCAGGTCCCCTAGTTTGCAATGACGCCTGTGGGGCATCCAGCATCACGGGTGGGACCTGTTCTTGTCCCCTCATGCAGCCAAAAAATGGGGGGCTAATCCAGGTTGAGGGTCCCGGGGCTGCCAGAGTGGTGGGGTCTGGCATTGCACTCGATGGGCACTGAGGATATAGGGCTGCATTGTGGGCATCCCACGGGGCCCACAGAAACACCATGATTTGGTGCAGAAAAAAAGGATGCATGGGAATTGCTGTGAGGGGAGATGCTAAGCCAGCACCCACCTGCGAGACCTTTCAGGAGGCAAAGACATGTCCTCAACATGCCCCAGGGCAAATGAGGATCCTTCTCTGCCTGTTTCCACTTCACTTGCACTGTTYGGGTGCAATGGGGTGGTCACTCCTTGCAGGAGTGACACTGGCTCTGCACGGACATGGCATTGACCAAGCAGCAGATGCTGAGCCCCATTGCTCCCATTGCACTGCAGGAGAAACCCCGATGGGGACATGCCACTGCCATGCTTTTGCGGGGGTGGGAGTGGAGACCCCCCTTACCCACGTGGAGCCTCCTGACAGCCCCAGCTGGGGTTTTCCTCCCCGCTGCTGTTTCCAGCCCCAGGGCAGTGTCTCTCATCCACCCCGGGCAGAGCAGCCTTGGATTCAGCACAGGTAGGATGGTGACACAAGCACATTAGTAACTTCCTGAGGTTCCAGCTRTTTCTTTCCATTTGGCACCAAAACAGCAGCTGGTGCTTCCCTGGTCCTCAGTGACTTGGGGCCAGGGAGACTTCCTATATGTTAGRTGAACCCCACTGACATTTCAGGTGCATTTAACCCTGAAGCACCTGGGGAAATGCACCAGGAGGGGTCAGATGCCTCCCACAGGGAGGCACTAAGGTGTCAGTAAAACCCTGGGGCAGCAGGAGCAGGACATGCTCTCTCCTGCATGTGGGTACTCCTCCACTCCACATTCGCAAGCAGGAGCATCCCTGATGGATGCAGTTTGGATCTTAACTGCAATCCCAATGAAACATGCCACATAGCTCCTAATCCCAGGCACTTAGTGGGCAAGAAGAGGATTTCCTTGGCTTTCCAGCCTTATTGGGCTTGCAGCACATCCCTGGCTGAGCTTTGGAGTGGAGCACTTGGGTACCTGCTGCAAGGCTGCTGCACGGGCTGAACAAGGAGGACGGGGAAAAAAACCCTGATGCAGTCAGGACAGCACTAATTCTAGCAAGGCTGAATGCAACTACCCCAACGGGTAAAAATCAAACAAACAAATAGCCAGGGCTGTGGGGTTGCAGGAGGAATGTGTGCACCTCTTCAGAGATGGTGTTTACTTGCAGCAGCTTTTCCCGTCCCTGCTACGGCGGCCCCATCTCCACCCGGCCTGCCGCAGCCCACATTTGTAAGCTATTTTTTGTTGTTTTAACGCAATGCTGCAATTCTAACCCAGAGCCTCGGATTGTCAAACAGTTTTTCTTTTCTTTTCTTTCCTTCAGAAAAAAAAATACAGCTGAACTAATTTGATGAAAGGGGAAAATAAAACGTAGGCCAGACTAAACACATGCAGTTCCTACCTACAGCCAGGGCCCAGCTTCTCCCAGGCCAAAGTCAACACACGTCAATTTTTAACATGACAGGGCTTTAAAAGGGAGGTTTGAGCCCTGGATGAGAGGCGGCTGGAAAACATTAATAACAAGGTCTGTCAATTAAAGGCAGGCATGACAAGCCACCAAGGCAAGGCTGGGGGGTTTCCCTTCCTCCCTTTCTCTTCCCTCTTAATTTAGTGAAAAAAAGTGATTTATGAAGAAATCCCTCCATTCGTCAAAAAAAACACAGCCACGTTACCAAATGAAGGATGGGCTTTGTTTAGGAGCCCTGAGAACAGCCCAGCAGGCAAGGGTCAAGATCAGTGGGTTAAGGAAAGCGCTTCCTCGAGGGATGTTCCCAGCGGCCCCAMTGATCCCAGTGCCGTTGCTCCCAGTTCACCTGTGCACACTGGGGAAGAGCAGCAGCCCAGGTGCCTCCTCTGGAGCATCACCGTCCGGCAGGATTTGCAGGTACTGTGCCGAGCTGACTCAGTGGCGATGCGCCTGTTGTACTGGAAATGGCTATTTTGAGTTCTGGCAAAAAAAACCTGCTTTTATCAGCCCCATAGGAAGCATTTCTATGGCTTCTGTGGGCTGGGCAGGTTCCTGTCCCAAGCCACCCACTGGGCTCCAAAACAGACGGGAAAAACAAGGGAAAGGGGCAGAGCAGCAGCAGCCAGACCAGCCTTTGGAAATGAAGGCAAAAGTGGGAAGATGGGTAAGGGGGAGTGAGTGTTTCATTAGGGGGTGGAGGGGGAAAGGGTTTTTCTCCTGAAGTCCGGGAAACATCCACCCACCATGCCAGGAGGAGGTTCCCATGCTCGGGGGAAGCAGTGTTGGCTTTCAGCTGGGGGAGCAGGTAAAGATTCAGCCCAGAGGGAAACAGCAGAGATTCATTTCACCTTCCACACCTAAATAAATACTGTATCCACAGACACACACTCTGCACAGTATATACCGTGCCGGTGTGCATTACACATCCACAAAGCACAGGAACTGGCTGGTGGACCAGCTCCAATATCCCCCACTGCAGTATCCTGTCCCCAACAGTGGCTCRGCCGGATGCTCCAGCAGGTCTTAAGAGCCTGCAGTAGTCAAACATGACCCACTCTGCCTCCCAGCATCGACTGTCTTAGTCTTTAAAGGGGAGAGGACCTTCCTGGCAACCCTCCAGGCATCACATCCACCTGCTGACCTGGCAGCTGCCTGTGCTGGGCCGGAGCAGCACACTTCGAGGGGCTGCTCAGATGTGTGGAAGCTTCGAGGGCCAGGGGTGCGAGATGCAGCTCTGATGCTTCATGTGCCACTTGCCAGAGCGCTGGGGGCGAGCTGGGCTCCAAGCCCGCTCTCAGGTTGAGTTTCACTTTCTCTGGCCCAGCGAACAAAACCTCCTTCCAACATGCATGGGGTTCACTTTGCAGGGATGGGCAGAGCCAGCCCAGGCTGATTTTTTCAAACAAGCACCAGGCCTGGCTCCTGAGAAAGGCTCCTGGGAACTACTAGATACCATCTGCCTCTCTGATGGGTGCAAAACAAAGTTATTTGGTGCTCTTTTGCTCAGGGGCTTGTCACCATTAAGGACTGTTCCTTAGCACAGACCAAGAGCAACATGCCAAGAGAAAGCAATGGGGAAGGTGAAACCAGTRCCTTCAGCCCAGTACAGACTAAATGCACCGAGGATGCAGAAACCCTGCAGGAGAGCCTGTCCCTGAGCTCCTGCACTGGGCACAGCCACGCCAATCTTCCCCATTTGGGGCACGGCAGCCTCGTTGCCCAGCTTTGGCCACCGCCGCAGCATCACGGGCCACCAGTCCAGACACAGCCCACCCACAGAGCACCCCAGAGCTGGGGTGGGAGAGAGGAGATAATGTTCAATAAGCCAAGCTGGGGGCTCCCGTCCCAAGGAAACAGCCACTTTCATCATCAAGAAGCATTTGGAGGCAGAGYTCAGAAAGCCTTTGGCTGTCCCTGCTCTGTGCCCACAGCTTCTGGGAAGTGCTTCATCGACACATCCCACCGCCACGGCAAGGCGGCTGTTGGCAGGGCTGGCAGCATCTCCTCTGGCTGGTAAACACCAGCCCGAATAACGGGAGCACCTTGGCTGAAGTCAATAGCGGCTGCCTGTGCTCCTCGCGCTAAGCATTTAAATCATGAGCTCCGGTGGCTGCTACCCAGCCCCCTCCGCCACCCGCGCTGGGGGAACGCCGGCTGTCAGCTCGCTGCCGGCCCTGCGCTTCCCACGGCAAAGCGGGAGCAGCAGCGTGCGGCACAGGAGGAGCGCTGGGGCACAGGTAGATGGCACCTGGGTTGATTTATGCCTTTGCAGCAGATATATTGTTCGGGTTTTCCGAGATACGCTGTCAGCCACAGCTCAGTGGACAACAGCTCGGAGGAGACTGAACCGGGGTAGCAGATCGCTCTGCAGCCAGCAGGGACTATCTGTACATCTCAATCCCGACGGCTGCCTGCTGTCACCACGCTGTCACCGTGCCCGCACTGTCCTCAAGCACACAGGTCCACCCCCAGCCACATTTCACACACACTGCTCTCATCGTTCTCCAAATATCCAGCACAGCCTCCCATGCTGTCCTCATCCTCCTTCTCCCCTTCCCTTCCAGGCAGGCAAAGCAGCCCCTGCTCCCCGCGGTATCACCTAGCAGGATCGCACAGCACAGGGGAAAAAAATTGAAGGAGAGCCCTTTTAAATCAAGTTCACGCCCTGTGTCAAGAAAGGTTAGTCTTCCCACTCCCCAGATAAAGGATACAGATGTTAAACTGATGCCACATTTGATCTCAGCCAAAAAGCCAAGAGGGTTTAAAACATTCATTCATCTCAAGCTGTAAGCAAAGCTTATTCTCACTAATCTCGATAATTACTCCACTTCTCCSCCATCACGAGGAGCAGCCGTGCGATGGCAAGGTTTCCTTCCTCCACAGGACCCTGCTCAGAGCAGGGATCAGAGATTTGCAAGAGATTCCCTCTTTAAAGAGGTGCTGCTGGGAATACTGGGCTGCATTCAGTGGCATTACTCCAGACTCGGAGCAGGATCTGGCCCCAAACTCTCCCCACTCGAGATGAGCATCTTTGATCCCAGAGCATTGGGGCTGTTGGTGTCACTATAAGATCAGGAACATACAAAGCCATGCGAGATTGAGAGGATTTAAATCCTTCTCAAACTCCACAAGATCTTTTCAGACGCAGCAATGGGGGCGAGGATAAATTAAGCATCTCCAGTGCGGTACCAAGTGAACAATTAGCAGAGAAAAGCTGCCCATGAGGGCCTGATGGAGCAGAGCAAAGAGATTTTCTTCCCAGAGATGTCTGCTAGAAACAGCCTGAAACATTTCCATTTCTGTTGCCTTTTAATAGCAAGGTCAGCTCCTTTCTTCCTACCCTGACATCCTCCATCAGGGCCTCTTTCTGGGAACTCACAGCAATGCACCAGATGTCACCCAGAGACAGAAAAACAACCGGGGGCCAAAYTGGGGCATTTCGCCACTGCCCTGAATCCCAAACCACACGGCGCCGGGCTCGCCGGGGAAGGGGAGCAGAGAGCATCCCCTCGGTGGCACGGCTGGCCCCGCAAGCCCCCAGGGTTGGAAGGAGCCCCTTCCTCCCAGGCACGAGTGGCCACCCTGCTCCTGCAAAAAGCCACATGACAGCAGCCCCACATGCCTCCAGGCTTCCCCCAGCAGTAACCGGCCACTGGAAATAATCTAAATATTTGCAGCCCAAAGGGGATTTGGGTTTTTTCCCATTTTTGCTCTGTGCTGGGTTTGAACGGCACTCAGCACGGCTCCGCAGCGTTCCCGGCAGCCTCGACAGGCACCGGCACACAAACATCCCCATTTGCTGGAGGACAGGAACCCTTGCAGTGAGCTTCATCGCAGCCCCCACCCTATAGTACCCATGCTGCCAGCATCGGGGCAGCTCAGCCTCTACCTATTCCCAGCAGCAGATTTCACAAGAAAGCCAGAGCTATGAGAGGAGAAGACCAACACAACCACCCCAAGAAGAGGGTGCTAGCACTGTAGGCAGGGGAACACCCCTTTTTAGCTAGAGGACACAGTTACTCCCAAATTTCTAGAGGCTTTCTCAAGGCTGCAGACCCCAGACATGCAAACACCACRTCAGCTGCTGCCCGGGATGGCAAGGATGAAGTAGGGAAGAAAAGAAACCACAAGACTTCAAAAAGAAATCCACCTACATTTGGTGATGCTCTGAACTCCTCCTTCAAACTTTCAGCTCAGGACACACTTTCAGGCTTCTTCTCTTTAGTACAAACCCTGAGACCAGAAATACAGCCACATTTAAAAAAAAAAAAAAAAAAAAAAAAATGAGATGAGACCTCCAAATCCCAGGATTCAAGGCTTAAAAATAGATCTAAGGCTTAAAAATAGATAGCTTTGCATTAGCCCTAAAATGCAGGTGTCTGCCCTCCACTGAAGGGAGCAGAAGGAAGCAGAGACCAAAGGGAGGGGAAGGGTGCAGATGTGGGCTTTTGTGGGTACGCAGGTGCCCCAGGTGAGCGGGTCCCCAGGCRGGGAAGCCACCCTGGCATTCCCCATCCCAGGTGTGCTGCTGAGAGCGGGGGCTGCTGCTTGTTTTCGGGAGGTGGGCACGGCTCTGGCCACTGCTGTGCAACACCTACCTGYAAACAGCTTATTAAAAACACCTTCGGGTACATGCCGACCTCTGGCAACACTGTGCGGGTGTGCGCCCTGTGCCACCCACGTCACCCAGGGTGGGGGAAGCTGAGGCAGCGGGRGACAGTGGGTCAGGGCCGGGATTTGACTTTGCCCACGCTGGCTCCTCTCCCCCACTCCCACTCTCCGCAGCAGGCGCAGGTCATCTCCAGGGACAGCCTGGGATACACCATCCCTGCCAGCCCCCTGCCTGGCCCACCCTGGGCTGCTCTGATAGCATGGCTGGGACCACCAGGACACCTCTGTAGGGTCCCTCGGAGGTGGAGGGATAAGGAAAAGAAGGAGAAAAATAACTCTTCAATCCTTCTGCCACCCACAAGCTTCTCCCCTTTTGCACATATTTCCAAAGCTTCTATTTTTCCACATTRAAAGGGTCTGGAATAAATGTCACATTGCAGCAGGTACCTGTGAACAAAGCCGCAAGTGTGGATGACCACATGCACAAATTCTCCCCCCTGATTTTCCAGGTTTTCAGGAGTGACCTTGGAAAAAGAGTGAGCCATAGTTCTTTATGTCATGGGCGATAACACGTTTGTCACCATTCAAACTGCCTGAAGGCTGCCCAGGTTTTATTTTATTGCATTTCTAGGTGTCACCAAGACCCAGCTGAATTACGTTGCCAACTCCTTCATAAAAAAAAAAARRAAAAAAAAAAAAGTGACTTTGCTTTCCATCTCCATGCCACGCTGGAGATCGGGGCTCGCGGGAGCGACTCAGATGTGTTCAACACWTTTTTTTTGCAAGCGTGCAATAGCTGAAACTTGCAGGTGAAAGGCTTTGAGCACCCCATTAGGACACACTAATAAATAAAAATGTTTCATCATCACAAGAATAAGCAGATACGGACTCTTGAAATGTTTGCCAGCCCGTAGCGAGGTTATATTCGCTCCTGTAAAGTGGCGCCGACGGAGCGGTGCGGCCCGGAGCTGCGCGCCCCTGGGGACCCTTCCCCCGCGGGGAAGCGCACGGAGCCGCCCGGGCGCATCCCGCCCCCCGCCCGTTGGCAGCCTGGGGGATGTTAAAGGGGGGGCGGCTCCAGCACCCCCCCCGCTCCCCGGGCCTGCCCCTGCCCCGCCGCTGTCTCACCCGCCTTAGCCAGAAGGTGACGCCGTCCGCCTGCAAATCGCTCCGAGCCCAATTAGGCGGTCGGTATCGGCTGCAATCACGGCTGCTGATAGAGATAAATGAGGAAGGCACTATCTGCCCAACAATAGTGTTTTTTTTTTTTTTAAGGGAAAAAAAAATTCTGAAAAAAAAAAACAATTGAACTTTTCATCAGCTGCTAATCATGATTTTTTTATTGCTTTGCTTAGCATTTTCTGGGGAATAAAACCTCAGAGGAGCCCAGTCTTTTGTGGAAAATGAAAGGGCATATAAAAAAATGAATGTACATGGATTCTAAATATTTCAGGTTGTATGACTTTGTGTTTGACCTTAGCAGAAGATGAACTAATCCTGCAATATAATAGACTTTCATAGAGATATGGAAAATGGCTGCTTTTTTATCTCAGTTGCCATGGGAACCATCAGAGAGAAGGCCTAGCTGAGATGCAATAGAAGGTTATTAAATGTGTGCTTGTGTATATTGGAAAAATACAGCTTTTTGTCATCTTGTGTCACTCATAGGTCTTTAATACGTAATGTTTAGGTTATTAATAAACTAACACAGGTCCATTTTTTACAGGGAACAACTATGAATACAGCCATAAAAAATTAGTACAAGTTGAACATTTGCAAAACTCTTGAGCATGGGCAGGGGCTGGCTGGGGCTGCTGCTTGCCCACAACTTCCCACAGAAGTTTCTCTCCCTTTCCAGGCAGGGGAGGGATGAGCTTTGCCGGACAGGCAAAGGGAAGCGGGACACTGTGAATGTCCTGTCCCCAACGCAGAACCTGCTGGTCCCCTGGGCTGAGGGTCCAGGGCAGCGCTGGGGATGTAGGGGTGTGCTGTGGTGGAGCAAACTGGAGCGTCACCTTATTTGGTACCTGGGCACCGGCTCAGGTGCTGCTGGGGAAAGAAGGGGTGGGTGAGAGCTGAGGGGATATGTGTCCCCGGCTCAGAGCTGGGGGGGATCTCCTGCTCCGGAGCTGGGGGCTGCACGGATGGGCTGGGAGGCATTTACTGTTATGCAGATGAGGGGGGGGGGGGGCGAAAGTAAAATAGAGAATAAGAAACAAGAAAACCTAGTGAGGGGGGAGAGAGAGAAAGAGAAAGCACGAGAGAGAAGGTGAGACAGCGAGAGAGAAAGCAAGAAAGTGAGAAAGAGAAGGAAAGAAAGAGAAAGAGAAAGAGAAGGAAAAAGAGAGAGAAAGAGAGAAAGAGAGAAAGAGAGAAAGTGAGAAAGAGAGAAAAAGCAGCCTGATACTACCCTGAGCTGGAAGGGACAGACTTCACACTAACTCCAGGAGGGAAGAAGGACTCCCTTTCTGTGGGGTTTGTTTGTTTCTTTTTCTCCCCCAGGATCACCAGTTGCTCCCCAAATTTGGGCTGCCTCAGTTACCCTGTCCTCCCTGTGGCTGCRATGTGGGAGATCACCCAGCACCGACAGGGAGGGCCCCAGCCCCTGGGGGACCCGAGAGACTGGCCAGGCTCCGCAGCTGGGCTGCCGAGATTTGGAGGAGACAAACCAGGAGGTTTTACCAGACTGGTCCAGCTGGGCCCTGAGACTGCTGAGGGCTGGGGCAGGAGGAGGGCACAGCTGAGCCAAAAAGTGGCTTTCTAGGGAGACTGGGGTGCTGCCACACATCCGGGACTCAGCACCCCTGGAGCAGCGACCGCTCGTGGGTGCAGGTGAATGCAATTGTGGGTGCAGGAGTGAGCATGAGTGCAAGCGGGTAGCTGGGGTGCACAGGATGATGCTCACACCTCTTCCCCTCTCCCTGCAAATCTACCAGCTCCCCAGCAGAGCAACCCCAAATTTCCAAGTTGCGCTGCATGGCAGCACCTTGCAAGGTGGGTTGCTGTCCCACCCTGCTCCTCCGGGTTGGGGAAAGGCAGGGGACACTCTCCTCACCCCACRGAGTCCACAGCAAAGACCTGCCGTACTAAGAGCCTCGGGGGTGTCCCAGGCCGGGACAGGGGCACCCCGCATGCACAGCAGCCCRGCGTCCATGCATACTAAGTAAAGCAAGGAATACATAGATTTTGCCTATCTGCCGATCAAACGCGGAGATCTGCTCTGGTAAATGATGCATTAGATGCGGTGGCTGTATTTGTTGTGTGAGTTTTGAAAGGGTTCCGATAATCTGGAAGCGAGAGATAAGGAACACCATTTATTCAGCAGCACTTTGGAACCAATTTTCAACCCTGTTCAACCCCATTCTCCAGCAGCCTCCAGGAGCCCAGGAGATAAGGATTGGGCTATTCATTATCTTCACAAGGAACAAAGATTAGCTAGCAGAGATGAAAAATTACCCCTGGATAGTAATAATAAGGAAGCGAACCTGGAGAGTTGCTGAGCCTATATTCTCCCTGCTGCTGCTGCTGCTTCTTCTCTTTTTTAAATTCTCTCCCTCTCTTTTTTGTTGAATCAATATTGAAAAGGTTAGTTTTTTTTTTTTTAAGGAAAAAAAAAAAKCCTTCCCCACTGTCTATCATATTTTTCAATATGCAGAATATGGTTGTTACCGTGGAAGAGAGAAGAGCACGGTTCCCCCTTCCTCCCAGACTTTCAGATGACATCTCTAGTACGAAAGCTAAACAGCAGAGGAAAACATCCTTCTCTTCCAGTGGGCATGAGGGCAAAATCGCAACTCCCCCGCCCTCCGGCCCCAAATGCCTCTGGTGGCACTTGGAGGATGATCCTGGCCCCGGGACATCCCGGGACAGCCCGGCCGGCGAGCAGGCAGCAGCGCGGCGAGCCTCGGGTGGTTAGCCCTGTGCCGCCGCTGGTCTCAGCCCCCCCGAACCCCCGGCTCGGACACCCCCGTCTGCTCCCGCTTGGGGAAAAATCTGCAAGTTTCAAACCCCACTTTTCACGTAGTTTTTTCGCCTGAGCGACGGTCCCTCGTTTTAGAGTCGTTCTGTGCAGGGGCGATCCCAGGGCGCGGCTGGCGACAGCGTCTCCCCAGGAAGCTGGGCACAAGGGAAAAAAGAGGGGGTTATATATTTATGTATATATTTTAAGATCGCATTCTTTTGTATTTTTTCCCCTGCATAAATCTGGCGATGTATCTCCTCTCAGAGGATGAAGGRTAATACAGGAGGAGTAATTAAAACACTTACTTTGGAAACGGGCTGCGTGGGGCTGATAAGAATTATCTGCCGCATATCAAGGACCCTTTTTCCCCCGAACCATATCACAAAGACAGACAGAAAATGCCAGCAGAATAGGATTCCCCTGCTCACATTTTTACCTCCATTATGATGATAATTCCTCTCTCGCGAAACTTTTCTCCTTCCCTTCCTGAACCGTATTTCGTTCCCCCGCTCCCGCAGGGCCCCCGCCGGACGGTCCGGCCTTTGTCTCTCCATTAATATGGTTTTCCCGCAGCCCCGGGCGGGGGTCTCGCCTGCCCCCCCGGAGAATCGCGCCGCGCCCCGCGGCGCCTCGGCGCGGCCCCTGCGGCCCCCCGCGGCGCGGTCCCCCGCGGCCGGCCCCGGCGCCCGCCACCCCATCCAGCCACCGGGCGCTTGGCGAGGGGATCCCCCCAGTCCCGCACACACACACGCACCRGGAGGAAAATACCCAGCAGGTGAGGACTGCCAAGCCGGGGCTGGGGCGCGGAAACATTTCCAAAAACATTCGTTCTGGCTGAATTTCCTAGTGGTCTATGAGATATGTATTTTACCGTTTCTTTCCTAGCTATAACAACGACTCGTCGCGTAATATCTGCTTGCGCCTCTTCCAGCTCYTCCACTGCCTCTCTTACGTGCAGGTGCATGGCCCGAAAGACTGAGTTTGGGAAGGGAGAACAGGGAAAGAAACACGAGGTTATAGAAAAACCAGGCTGGCCAATGCAAAAAAGAAAAAAAAAAAAATCCAAAAGCCCCAAAACGTTCCCTTCACTAGGGAGTGGAAACAAAATTAATACGAATAGGAAAAATTTATACGAATAATTGATCCTACAAAGCGGCTCCCCCCACCCCACCTTCCTTGGGATCCGGTGGAAGAAGCGAGCAGCTCGGGAGAGGCTGGGGCTGAGGCGCCCAGCGCGCCGGAGCCCGGTTTCCCAGCGCCTGGGATGTGAGCGTGTGTTGTTGGTATAATATCAATTCATTTAAAATATGAAAGTCAAGTCGCGTAGACTGTGACAGCAACCGTAACAAAAGGTGCAAGCAACAGACAATGTGATGTGCTTGTACAGATATTGTAATGATGCAAATGAAGTGGAGGGGACGAGCTGCCTTATTATGTACATAAATACACAGTGGCTCGCTGTGCCATCCTTGAATGCAGGAGAGTGAGAGAGAGAAGGGGAGGGAAAGAAGGGAGAGAGGAAAAGAGAGGGAGGGAGGGAGGAAGGGAAGGGGGGAAGGAGGGAAGGGAGAAAAAAAAAAAAGGGCTCAGCTCGAAAACTGCTGCCAGTTTTAAGCAGCGCGCACCTCGGGCAGCCCCTCCGTCGGGCTCCGCGCACCCACCGCCCGCGGCAGAGCCGCCGCTCCCGGCGCGGGCAGGCGGGGGAGGCTCCCTGCGGCCGACGTCCCCTCCCCAGCCTGCGGAGCGGCCCCACGGAGGAGGAGAACCGGCGCTTTCTAGGCACGGGGCGGAAAACTGAAAGAAAAACGAGGACGGGCGAAAGGCAAGGTAAGGGGATGCGGCTGCGCGGCCCTGCGCGGCCCTGCGCGGCCCGGGGGCTGCCGTACCGGCACCGCGGCTCCGCCGCCGCAGCGCACCGGGATGCGGGTCCCGCTGCTGCTGCGCATCGCTCGGGGCAGTTTCCCCTGGGGACAAACTGGCGGGGTTTTGTAAAGAACGAAAAAATGGCCCCGGCACGCCCGGACCCCCCCGGACCGCCTCCTCCCGCCCGGCCGGGGCCGGGGCTGCCGGGCCGGGCTGAGCCCGGTGCAGCGCCCGCCGGCTCGGAGGCACCGCGGGGGCTCAGCGGCTCTGCCCGGCGGCTGGGGCGCAGCCGGTGCTCTCCCCGCACCGGCACCCTGCGGGAAGCGGGGCCGCCGGGCCGCGTTTGGGTTTGAGGTGGTTTTTTT
>JASVER010000096.1:2130-73390 GCA_030449065.1 Oceanodroma leucorhoa
CCGCCGCCGCCGCCGCCGCCGCTTGCATACAGTGCCTGCCGCGTGCCCCGTTGAAATATCCTCCACAGCCAATCAGCGCGCGGCTCCACCGGGCCGCCCGCGCGGGGCATGCCGGGAGTTGTAGTCGCATGCGCACGGCACCTCGTGCAGCGCGAGTGCCTGTGCGCGGACCCCCGTGCGACGGTGGTGATTGTGCAGGGAGGGACCCTGGTGCAACGGCGGTTCGGTATGTGGAGACCCCCGTGCAATGAGGTCAGTGTGTGGGGACCCCGTGCAATGGTCACCATTGTGCAGGGACCCTTGTGCGACAGTGATGGTTGTGCAGGACCCTCGTACAATGGTGGTGATTGTGCAGAGACCCTTGTGCAATGGCGGGGCAAGTGCACGGGGACCCTCATGCGATGATGGCGATTGTGCAGGACCCCTGCGCGATGGTTATGGTTGTGCAGGGAGCCCTGTGCCACAGTGGTGATTGTGCAGGACCCTCGTGTGACGGTGGTTGTGCAGGACCCTTGTGTGATAGCGGTAGTGATTTTTCTAGGCAGTACCCTTGGGTTCGAACCAAAACAGCCAGTGTCTGAAACCGCCGGGGTGTTTTGGTGGCTGCTGAGCAGCCTCAAGGCCGCCTCCTGTTCCCACGTGGCTCCCACGGTGTGCATGGACACCTCCTGCAACGGGTGCAGGTGTACAATGGGCGCGACCTGGGGTAGGGGTCCCTCTCCGGAGGCGCCCAGCTTGAGCTGGCACCTGAGAACTAATCAAGGAGGAATTAGGAACCTTCCCTCGGAACTGACGTTAACCAGCAGGATCCCAGGGTCGGACCCTGTGACGGTGATCGGACCCTGGGGAGGTGGCAAGGGGGCCCTGGACAGGTCGGAGGGGTTCCCTGGGGAGGAGGGGGGGTCCCCACATGCCCTGACTGTGGGGACTGCCCCCAGGAGGAGAGTGTGGTGCGAGACTTTGTGGGGGGTGAGGACCAGCGGGACCCAGCGGTGGCAGCGCCGGCTATTCCCTGTGTCTCCCCAGGCACCCGCAGTGCTGAGAGGGGTGTGGGGGGGAGTTTCGGGGCTGGGGGTGATGCTGGGGCTGGGGGGCTGGGGGGGGAATCCTGGGGTGAGGGAGGGACCCTGGGAGTGGRGBGRGGGGACATTTGGTGACAGGGGTGTTTCTCGGGTGGTTGGGGACACCATGTGGGGGTTGAGACTGGGAGGGATGACCCTGGGGAGGTGGGGGGCACCGCGGGGAGAAGCTGGGGGCAGCTGGGACCCCGACCCACTGGGGGGACCAGGATGGGGACAAYGGGGACTCACCCATGGACACTGCACAGGTAATAAAATAGTCGATGCTGCACCCTGTTGTAGGGTCTCCGGGGTGCCCTGGGCCCTGGGGGCCAAGTCCCCACCACAGCCAGCTCTTCCYAGGCTGCCGGGCCCCCTTGGCCCCAGCCGGCGGGAGCTGTGTCCTCAGGGGTCCCCAGGGGTCTCCTCTGTCCCCATGTTTTATTGGGGGGAACAGAGCCCAATGATCAGCCACAGGGACAGGGGATGGGGGGCTGCCCCAGGGATGGGGACAGCACCGGGACACCCCGACACCCTTGGGGGTGCTGGCATGCGGGGAGGTGTGCGGCATTGACGGGAGTGTGGGGGTGTTTTTGTGGGTGGGGGGGCTCCCTAACTGTTGCCGGCTGGCAACGGTGACAGGAGGAGGCAGGGACAGAGCCCCCTCACACCCCGGCGTGCTGCCTGGGGCTGAGAGGCAGGGGGATGAGAGATGCACCGGGGTGGGGACCGGAGGATGCCTCGGGATGAGGAATGCACCGGGATGAGGGATGCACCGGGATGGGGACAGCGCACAGAGGGGCCAGAGCCGGCGGGCGAACGCCGGGCTGCAGTACCGCATTTCGGCCACGGGGCGGCAGCAGCGAAGGCAGCGGCAGCGTGGAGGGCGGCACGGCGCATGCGCGGTTCCCGAGCTGCGGTACCGACGCCTGGTGCCGGGCGGCAGCGGAACCGCGCTCTGAGCGTCTGCTGCAGTTCCGCGAGAGACACGCTGAAAAGGCTTGTTCGGTTTGTGAAATACCAGGATTTTTCTAGCCGTGATCACTGCCTGAAGGCTGTTAGAGTAATAGCTTTATCTTCTATCTATCTGTCTATCTATCATTTACTTTGCTTGATTACTACAGTTACTATTATTGAAAGCACYTAGCCTTTTATAAAGGGCAAGTACTTTTTAAAAGCTTTTAGTGACTTTACTTTTGATAGTTTGCCAGCTTCTTCAAACCAAGCTGCAAGAAACATTTTACCTTCAAGGCAGAATCTTCTGCTCCCGCAGGAGTTAAAGACAAAACTGTTGTTCAATAGTGAACAAGTGGCGAAACACTTTTTTCAAGGGATTTAACTACTATATCCCATTCACTGCAGGTTTCTTAGTATCATGTTGTAATCTGATTTAAATGTTTTTATGTAAAAGAAAGACATCAAAATGAGGTATTGCTGGATTTAATCTTTATTACGCACACTACCCTGGAGCCATGGAGGACCTGCTTTAAAGCATCAGTAACATACAGTTTTTGCACTCGATCTCAAGTATGCCTGCACATAAAAACCTATGAAAATGTGCCATTAGGTAACAAACCTAGACAAGCAATTATTCACTCCAATCCTTTGGTTCTGGTACTTCCACTGGATGTAGTCAAAGATGTCTTTTTCACATTCTACTAGCTAGGGCTTCCCCAGAAACTCCTGCAAGCATATTACAGATGGGATTTAAAAGGTAGAAATTCCGTACAACTGCCAAATGCATTGCAAAATTTAGAAAAACTGGATTTGGACAGAAACCACAGACCTTTTCATACAGTCACAAAGGTTTTTAGGTATTAATTCATATTAATATGAATTAAGGAAATAAGGCATCTAATTACCTTTGGGGCTATATGCTTGTTCAGTTTTAAAACAAGAAAAATAGCCAGTCCTGTCCTGTCCTATTCTCCTGTTCAAAAAAAGACACAACTGAAAGACATAGATAATCTTGTTAAAAGAATGGGAAAACAGACACATGCTGTGCATAGCACTCAGACACAATCTTTATACAAAAAATAAAACACTCTAAATTAGATTGGATGGCCCAAAGGGATATCTTCTTTGTGTCACAGTGCTGCCTGTACGTAAGCAGGCTGCCTCTCCCTGCTGTAATGACATCTAATACCAGCAAGAAAACAGCGAAAAATTTAGGAGACTACACCATTTACCAGAAGCATTTCCAATACATTTAGGAAACAATTTAAGGAGAAGATCACACAGAGCATATAACCAGAAATAATGCCCTGCACAAGGCTTGAACTGACCAGCCTAGGGGATGGATCATGTACTCATTGACTGTGAAGCCCATTTCCAGAACATGAATTCTTATGTTTTTACTGAATATATCACTGCCTATGAAATATAGCGCACCACAGTAATCCCAATCTTGGAGCATAAGTCTGGAATAAGAGTGAATCATAGAATCATAGAATGGTTCAGGTTGGAAGTGACCTTCAAAGACCATCTAGCTCCAACCCCTCTGCTATGGCAGGGACATCCTTCACTAGATCAGGTTGCTCAAAGCCCTATCCAACTTGATCTTGGACACCTCCAACGATGGGGCATTCACAACTTCTCTGGGCAACCTGCTCCAGTATCTCACCGCCCTCATAGTAAAGAAGTTCATCCTCACATCCAATCTAAACCTACCCTCTTTATGGTTTAAAACTGTTGCCCCTTGTCCTGTCACTATAGGCCCTGGTAAAAAGTCTCTCTCTGTCTTTTCTTATAAGCCCCCTTTATATATTGAAAGGCTGCAATAAGGTCTCCTCGGAGCCTTCTCTTCCCCAAGCTGAACATCCCCAACTCTTAGCCCTTCCTCACAGGGGAGGAGTTCCAGCCCTCTGATCATCTTTGTGGCCCTCCTCTGGACCCGCTCCAACAGGTCCTTGTCTTTCTTGTACTGGTGACCCCAGAGCTGGATGCAGTACTCCCAGTGGGGTCTCATGAGAGCAGTGGAGGGGCAGAATCACCTCCCTCGACCTGCTGTTCATGCTTCTTTTGATTCAGCCCAGGAGACAATTGGCTTTTTGGGCTGCAAGTGCACATTGCTGGCTCATGTCCAATCTTTCATCCACCAGTATCCCCAAGTCCTTCTCCGCAGGGCTGCTCTCAATCCATTCATCATCCAGTCTGTATTAATACTGGGGTCTGCGCCGACCCAGGTGCAGGACCTTGCACTTGGCCTTGTTGAACTTCATGAGGTTCACACTGGCCCACTCCACAAGCCTGTCAAGGTCCCTCTGGGTGGCATCCCTTCCCTCTAGAGAATCGACTGCACTGCTCAGCTTGGCGTCATCTGCAAACTTGCTGAGGGTGCACTCAATCCCACTACCTGTGTCACTGATAAAGATATTAAATAGTACTGGTCCCAGTACTATTTAGTGTATGAAGACAATGTATGAAGAAGCAAAGAAAGCAAGAAAATCAAAATTAAATTAACCATATATGAGATCTGTCTTACAGGATTTGATTGACTCCCTGCCCCCCAACCAGCTTTTGAAATGCACATTTCCAAATACATGTAGTTCTGTGATCTCTTGTATTCTGGAGAGGCTAATAATAAATGGCACATGTTAAACAGGCATGAAATTGTAAACATAAGCCTCAGAACTGTATAAAGCCAAGATGAAATTAGAAGCCCTGTGTTAAAGGTTTCCCAAGCTCTTTTTTTCATTCAGAAGTTGGAAGCTTTTTGAATGCCAGTTATAACGCCAGCTGACATTCTGGTATAACCTCCCAAGCACTGCTTCAACTCAATAGTTATGAATGAATGACCCACGTGTGAAGGATTACCTGTATAGATGCATCTCAGTCATACACACGCAGATAGACCACTGAAGGGTTAAAAAGAATGGTGTTCTGAAACTCTTGGGTTCCCCAACCCTCTTTCCCCTTCCTCAGTGCCTGGATGAGATGAAGCTGTTCCATTGATCATAACTGTTCATCCTCCAGAGGCAGGTGCTAGAGTGAAAGGACAAAGCTAGCAACTGCAGCCTCCTACTGAGCAGCATTCAGCCTTGCTGCACTTACACAGCTGCAAATTCGCTTTTGCCTGCTCAGGGCTTGAGTCAGGGGAGGCACATAACGATCAATGTTCATTCAAAGGCATAGTCCGTCTATGTTCATTATTAATTCAGCTGCTATTATTAATACTAGATGTCTATACAACAACAATTATAGAATAATACACTACCGCTGCCAAAAATGTTACTATATGGCATAGGATATTACTGAAAAATTCCAACAACTCACAGCCCTGCTGGCTCCTGTTTGTGACATCTGATGTTAGGGCCAAGGCAAGTGACTAGGTCAAGCCATAGCTCCCTCCTTTGATTTTCAGAGATGGGATTTCTTTTGTCTTGCTGTGAGCTGGAGAGGAAGTCAGCCTAAATGTCCACCTTCTCAAATTGATGTTGCAGGAATCGTCCACCTTCTTGGCCAATCCACAATTGAGTCCATACTTACTCAACCCTGTAGGTGGCGAACTGAGAAACATGAAGTCATTCATATGTACCATTGCCCTCATCCCACTGATGTGTTACTGGACTCATACTGGTAACAAATTAGGGGCCCTTCCATTTTGGTTCTAAGGCACATTTCTTTTTACCCAGGCTCAAAACCATTACTTGGCCTCAGTATCACCATATATATATGAATTTGATTCTCATTTTCCCTATTTTTTTCTTGCTTCTTTTACTGCCTCTTCCACCAGAGCCTAAATTTCTTCTTTACTCTCTTGTAATGTTTCTTCCATTCCCACTGATCACCTTCAGGATGCTTAGGGTCTCACGTTTGGGGCATGGGCTGTCCAAACAAAACATGCCATGAATGTAAACTGGTGCATGAGCTGTTGCTATTTCTTAAAGCTGCTGATATCACTGGTAATTTTTCAGTCCATTGCTTTGGATATTGCCCTATGATTTTCTTGAGTTTATTTTTAATAGTCTGCTTCATTCTTTCTACCACTCCAGAGTGCTGTGGGTGGCAGGATATATGCAGCCTTTGTTTAATTCCCTGTTTACTCATGAAGGCTTGAATTACTTCACTTACCAAATCCCCTCCTTTTCTATCTCCTGTTCTATCTTATGCTAGCCAGTGATCCACACCAACAGCTAATTTCCTTAGACAGATTTTTTTTTACACTTACAGCTGCTGTGTTTCCTTTAGTGTGGAGTCTTCAAMCCATCCCAAAAAGATGTATGTGACGATAAGCAGAGACTGACTATTTCTTTAATTTAGAGCAGTTTATATAATCCATTTGCAGTATTTACCAAGGTCTCCAGCTTCTCTGATGCAAGAGATGGGAGCTTGGTTTTATTAGTTTGCTTACAGAATTCAGCTCAGTAGAGAAAATGAGATGGCACAAAGCACCTCACGGCAGTCCAGAGCTCTGCCTCCACATACCCTCCCTTCAGTAAAAACAGGCTACAGCACGAAGTGCCTAACTTGAGATGCTCTAGCGGATCACCGGGCGGTGCACCCCTCACAGCCGGTGCCTGCCCTTCCTCTCGGCAAAAGCTGCACCTCCGGAGCGCGCCCACCCCATGCTCCCCAGTACCCTTCCCCTCCGCGGCGGCCCCGTGCCCTGCAGCCCCGAGCAGCGCTCGCCGCTCTGCAGCCCGCACACCCCGCAGCCCCCGCAGGGCAGGCTCTCCGCCCGCCGCCACGCCCGGGGCCGGCTCAGGGACGCCGTGCCAAAACCCCGCTCCAGCCCGGCATGACGCCCGCCCCGCAACTCCAAGGGCGAGCGCCCGCAGCGGCCCCGAGCAGGGAGCGGCCCCGAGCGGTGCCGGACCCTCCCCGCCGTCCCTGCACTTCCGCGCCCCGGTGGAGGCGGCCGCAGCGGGCAAGAGGCATCCCGAGGCCCGCGGCCACCTGAGGGGACGCGCTCGCCTTGTCGGGACCCCGCCCCCGCTGCCGCCAGCCGAGAGAGACGCGGCCGCGACTCGCCGCGCCTGCGCGCGGCCTCGGCAGCGACAGAGAAGAGGCGGCGGCGCCGCCCGCTCGCCGGCGGGTCCGGCGCGCTGCTCCCACCCGGCGGTCACGCGGCGGAAGCGCAGCCCGGCGTGCGCGCCGTGGCTCCCCGGCGGCGGCGAGCGCGGGGCAGCGGTGCTGCGTGCCCGCGAGACAGCGGCGGGCACCGGCGGGCACCGGCGAGCGCGGCCGGCTGGCGGCTGCCCGGTGTGTGAGCACCGGAGGGGGCGACGAGCAGGGACAGCGTCCTCACCCGTTCGCGAGACGCTGTCGGGCGTGCAGCGGTGTGCGCGCGCCTGTTGGCACCCAGAAAGTGGTACCGGCGGACGTGGGGGCACAAAAAGGGTGACGAAGGATCTGTATGTACGAAAAGGTAGAGGCGTGCTCTTTTCTCGGACTCCCTCGCCCCGCTCCTGCTCTCCAGCTAGCGGTGAGGGGGTTAACGTGCTGTGGAGGAAGAATTTGTAGCAATCGGAGCAGCAGATACTGAGAAACCAGATCCAAGAGCCCTGACCAAAACAGGAAAGGGAAGACGTTTAGTCCAAGCCTTTGCGTTTGTATTTTTTCTATTGCAAAGCAAGGTGGTTCTCCCCCCCCCCCCCCCGACTGTTTGTCAACAGATGTAGACTGGAGAGGAAGCAGCTCCGCAGGGGCTGTGTTTTCAACGGATGTGACTGCTGTGAGAAGGACCTGCTAAAGCACATTGGCAAGGCTTGCCTTGACTGTAAGATGGGCCGTTTCCTGATGGACAGTTTCAAAGTTAGGTAAAGCAGGAAATGAGGGGGAGGGAAGCCCATGTCTCATCGAGGTCTGTTTGCAACAGGTTCTGGACTAACTCAGAGGAATTAGGGGTGGGTGGAGATGGACATGGCCAGGATGAGGYAGGTGGCTGTATTGATGCAGTCATAACCAGCTTCTTCACTTAATAAACAGTGTAAGTGGAAAAACAGGGGAAATCAAACACATGCAAAAATTAGATCTGGTGAAATGTTTTTTCCTCAAGTATTTCAGGTTCTTGGAAGATCCTTAAAGTGCTACACTTACGTAGAAGGGAGAACAAGCTATAAGGATAGTCTGGATGCTCTCAAGGTGCTATCTCTAACCTCATCTAGTAAGTGCTGGTTAGGAGCCTCCAGGACTTGTGGGGAATTTGAAGGGGAGCCAAGACATTTCCATTGACTCAGGAAAACCCATTGGTTGGATCATACTCCAGGTTGAGGTTTGCAACCGCACCTTATAGATTCAGCCACACAATGGGAAATCACCTTGAAGCCTACACTACCTGGAAACCAAACTCTCTTATTTCTTTGGTGTCAGTGGAGAACAGAAGTTCCTTACCACACTGAGGTCTTTCCCTTGCTGATCTGAGGGATCTGCAAGGAAAACTGCTTCCAAGGCTGATCTGAGCTCAAGATTATAACTCAGAGGAGCTGAGCTATTAAATCGTAGCTGCCGGTCTCAATCCACCATGGAAAGCTTTTCCTTCTCTAAGCCTCTCTGACAGGCAAATACTGCTTCCTTTTCCACATCTCAGATTAGAGTAAAAATATGGTTGAGATTTTGTTGACGTTTTGCAGAGCAGCTTACAGAGAGGGCATTCCAACATTCCCCAAGAGAGGGATGCATTGGAGCAGGCTGTTGAAACTACTAACATATAGCATTATTTGCTGTCTCTCGTGGTTCAGGTGGCTGCAAGGGACTAGCGAGGCATGGCCAAGGCATGAGGAACACCTCCTAGAAGCATGGCTTTGAATATAAACAGGCTTTGTCGGTGAATGGTTACGCTTTCCAAGGTCTGTGCATTTGCTTGTACAGCTTTCATCATCTTCAATACCCTGTATCCAAAGCATGCACATTTTAAGGACAAGATCCTTACAGGAAATGAGAGCTCTTGCTTCTGGGGGTCAGCAGTGTTTATAACTGGTATTTGGGTAGCTAGAACATGGTTTCCACAGCTAAAACAGAGTCTAAATCTGAACCTAAATCACTGAGAGTCTTTCAGGAATCTCCCCTTTATTCTGTGGCTGAACCACAAAGGGGTGTGACCCGAGTCATCAAGACAAAACCAAGATAAAGCAGTACATTAAATGAAAGGACAGACTCAAGACAATAAAGGTAAAACCAGTAGCAGTAAGTGGAAGGCAGCATGATCCACTGATTAGTTCTCCAGTGGGTGACTAAGTCTTAACAAGGGCTTCAAATTCACCCAAACAAAATATCTGGAAAAGCAGCAGCTGCTAGGTGATAGGAGGATGTAAGGGAATTCTCTGTTYCCATACATGCTTTCCATCATGGTAGCAAACACAAACTCTGTGGTCCCATGGAATGCATTTAGGACACCTAAAGTGTTAATGAGGGCTAGTATCTAGGGATTACTTAGTAACAATAAAAAAAGAACCAACCCTGCAGCACATACTACTCCTTTAGTGATGGCCTGAGCATTCTGCATTTTTACAGGAACCTTGCTCTACTGGCCACTTAACAGTTGCTCATTTTCCTGGTATTCTCTGTGCTGATAATTCTCTGTGAGGTGGGAGTCAGTGTCATTCAATGTTCACTCAAACAACGGCAGAAGAGCTACCTCCTTTTCTTTGGCACTTCAAGCTTGCTGCTTTTGGACCGGACGTGGAGACTTCACTGTGTCCTGGAACCTGTGGCCTTCCACTGGTTTGATAGTAAGGGAAGTTAAACTTTCAATGTGGAGATCAAGTTGTTTGCCTGAAGGGGCACTTAGGTTTCTGTAAAACTATGGTATTTAAAACTGCACCACTGGCAGGAGCTGCTAAAGAAATTGCAGTGCTTGGCTCATATGTGCACTTTTCTCTCAGCATCAGACATTTCTTTGTGCACAATGCTCTGGGCCAGATATTTTACTCATTCCTTACTTCAAGCAACCTTTGGTTTTGATTTCAGCAGATATTTTCCTGAGGAGGGGCAGCAGAGATAAGGGGATACTTTTTGTGGTAGATGAGTAACACCAGGATTGTTATACCATGGGATGTTTTTCACTTTCTTCCAAAGCACTCAGTGGTTGGAGACATTACAAAATAGATGGCCTAGGAAGTTTGTCTGAGTGTGCCAATTATTGTATTTTGATGAATTTAATGTTGGAGAATCACCAGTATCTGTCTGGCCATACTATTAAACTAAGATTTTTTAAGCTCCTGCAGGATAGACTTTTTACAAAATGTTCACATAGGATGGGTCAACTTTTAAAAGTCTAACACTGGATTTGGGATACCAGGGCTAGTTCTAAACAAAGCTTTTCTTATTAAGTAGTGACAGGCAAGGGGGAGGCTGTATAGCGAAAGAATCAGCAAATTTGGTAAACAAACAAGGGGTGTGAGGGAAATGGGAATAGATTTGAATCCAGCTTGTGATAAAGATGTGATGAATACAGGTTTTGTGATGGAGAAAGGTGAGAGATTGAAGATGTCATTTCAAGCTGTATCAAAATTGATACATTTTAGTTGTTGGTGGGGTGGCCAAAGCAAAGATGGGTGACACAGGTCAGCCCCAAATGGACGAAATCAGAATCATTATAATAATGTTGTAAATATGGAAAACTATCTTGATATAAACAAGGCCAGAGCAGCACTCACTGCCTTCCCATCTGATGGAGGCTAGTGTGGGATATTTCAGAAATACAAAATCCCAACCATATTGTCAGGGACAGGCAGAGAGTCAGAAATGTGAAAGCCCAGCAGATGTTTTCTCTTCTGTTCCTGTCATTGTGAGCTGCGTGGGGTGGCAACCAGAAAGTGAGCAGATCACTTGTCTAATAGGATGCATTTGACATAGAAAACGAATGATGAAAAGTCAAAAAGAAAAAGGAAAATTTCTGAAGTCTAAAGGACAGAGAGATAAAAGTCAGTACTGAGTTTTCAGGAAAGGTTGAATGTGGCCAAAAACTTTCCATGCATTAAATTACTTGTCCTACTTGTTCATATCAAATCTCTTCTCTTCCAGTGATCTGTAAGTTCAGTATTCTTGTTGAGGGAAGATTCAACATATAGCAGTACAGCATGTAGGGATTTTTTTCTGAGAGCCTTAGGTTCAATATAAGTCCTAGTTCTGTATAAGCACTCGTGATCTCATTTTTTGTTTTAACTGTACTAATGCTTCAACAGTATTTCTGCAATGAATGCATCACCACCGAAAAAACTAAAGAAAATGGCATTACCCTATGTGTCTCATGCAATGAACAACCTCCTTTCAGTTCCATTGGGACTAAGGAGCTGGGTTATCCAGTTTATGTTTCAGGTAGTGATAGATTATGCTTTGCATATTTACTATAAGTAAAGTCCCTGAGTTTCTGCTGGTCTGCATAATCGGCTGCAATAAATTACCAGAGTGCCAGGAGGCCCAGCCCTAAACTGCATTCATGCCTGTGCAGTCTGTCAATGTCTCTGTCCATTGCTGTGAATAATTGAGTGTAGTGACAGAGGCTGGAACTTTGCTAATAGTTAAAATGCTTTTGAATTAAAGCAAGTAATGGAGGGAGGAGGAGCTGGTCTGTACAGGTTACTTTGCTCTTCGGGGCAATCGTCAGAGCAGTCATCCTCTTTACAGGGAAAATGAAGCATAAGAAGGTTATTAAATAGGATTGGTGAACATTTTTCTACTAAAGCAGATTTTGAAAGAAAATGTGGTTCTTTATGGGAAACTTTTAATTAAAGAAAATCTGGAAGACATTTGGCTGAAAAACAACATATCGCAGAAATAGATTGCCCCCATGTCCTCTAGGCATCAAGCAGGGATTTCATCTTCGATGACCCCTCTGTGAAGCTCTGTGAAGCTGTGCCTCTTGTTAGTCAAGAGCAGATTGCAGTTTGATATGAGAACTGTACTGCAGCATGAGCCTGCACTGTTGACAAGGTGACAAGGATGAGATCACAAATCACAACTCCCAGAAAGTATAGCAATGGCATTCCCAAACATACTGGTTCAAATTTAGCAGCAATATTTCAGTTTTGTATTTCCCTTTTTCTGGAGGTTATATTTTTCCACCCAGTCAATTTTACTGATTTTCCCAAGGCCAGATGGCAAGTTMGTGTTAACACTGAGAACGAAGATCCCCTTTCTGTCCTTTCTAACCTCCAACATCTAAACAAGAGGGTCATCATTGAATAACATAGAAAAATAAAGTGGGCAAAGATCATTCCTTATTCCTGTGGAGGAAATTGTCTAAAATGCATCTCTCTGATCACATTTGGTAGCTCCTGTCCTGTACTGAAAGAGCAGTGGTATAACTAACTTTCTGATGTATATGTAAATGAACTGATAAATAGACTGCTTTTTGTTTATCATACAATCCTGTTGAGTCACCCCAGTTCAGAGTGTGATTGCTTACATTTTGCTGTTAGCAAGAAACACCTACTCTTCAAGTCAATAAAACTTCTGTCACAAACAATAATACAACCACCAGTTGCTTATACTGCTTTTGGGTAATTAAAATTTTACCTTGGGATGGCAATATGGAATATGCCCAATCTATACCTATGCTTTAAAGGAAGACAGCAAAACCCTCACAGATCCTGAGAATGTAGCTTTGAAGTTTCACTTCCAGCTGCTAACGTAAGGATAAGTTTAGTTGTGGTGACAAGAATTGCTATAGCTAAGCATCTCATTACATTACAGCCAAGATATAATCAGTATCTACAGGGACAGCTGGATTGCTGGAAACTGAAGCCATTAGCTCTCAAATGGAAAAAGCAGTAGCTTCATTGCACAGCATCACCAGTTGGATGTCCAGATCTCCCCTGATAGCAGAAATCTGTATTCTAACGCTACAATTCCCTTTTGGCTCGTTGCAAGAGAAATTTCATTTTGTTTTATCAGGACAATCGTAAGTAAAACAAAGCAAGGAATGACAGATAAAACCTAAGGCCTTTCTGCCTGTGAAATCAGGTATCTTTCAGCAAACCTCAAACCTCCACAAACTGTCCTACAAAGCAATGTGATAAAAATAGAAAGGAAAAGGTGTCATACCCACTAATGCCACAGGGCCCAGTTGATAATATTCCACTTACTGGGTCAAGATGCAATACAGCCCAAAAGGCATCTAGCTTGCAGAGGCTTCACTACACACTAAAAACAAAGGCAGTTGTAATCAGCAAACACTTACAAAAATCAGGCCAGGCCCATAGTTGATCCTGGTGGCCTCTTTCAAGAATGTCTTAACATTAGTACAGTGGGTGTCTGCTGGAAATGTGAAAATAACAAGATTTTAGCAAGGAATGAAAGTTGAAAAAGGCTCAAGAGAAGGAGAAAAAAATCTGAATCCACTTCTAGAAAATCTATAGCTATGTGTTCCTTGTCTACCAGCAAAGCAGTACCAGTAGTACCTCTAATGGACTCCGTTTACTACTTCATTACCCAAAGCTATCAGCCTGAATTAGTTTTACGAAGTTTCACTCCTAACTTCACCCTTTAGAAAACCTCTGGAAATTAGGCTGATTGTATAACTGTGTCTTGAGGCAAGTAAAGAACTACTCAGGAAGAATACATCTGAAAAAGGAAATTACTATGCCCAGCAAACCCCAGTTTGTGTTGGTTCTCTCTCCCCTCCCATTCCCTGTATTGTTCTCATTATTTCTCATGTGTTGTCCTCCACATCTTTTCTTCTCCCTAAGCACTGCTCAAACAGAGCCCTAAAACCATGCATCACTACCAGTAGCCTGTCTCACTGAAGTCCTAGTCATTGTTTAGTTGTCCTACAATAATAAACTACAAGTTCCTTTTAATTCTTTATCAACGTAGATGTCACAGGGCATTACAGGAATAGATAAACACCATTTTATCCATTTTACAAGGAGAAGGGATCACTTGAGATACCGTGATGAGTCACTGGCATAGCTTGAATAGCATCTGTGTTGTGTTCTCATCACTGAACTCTGGCTCCTTCATCACAGGCTCCTGAGAACTCCTGGCAGGATGTTGCCTCATCTGGGAAGAGGAACAGATTGCAGTTCCTGCCTAGATGAGGCAACAAAGGCCTGGATTTGTTTTAAATTATGCAAGTGTCCTCTTCAGAGAGCATAGCTGTTGCTCAAAATGTGACATAACTATAGACATGCAGAGCAAGTGCCATTCAATTTCAAAGCAAATACGGGCTTTCAGTGGGAATGAGATAACTCAAGACCTTGAAGAAGAGGTTTTTTTTGTTTTCAGTTTTGGGGGTTTTTTTGGCTTATGGTTTCTACTCAGGAGAAGTCTGTCTTTTTTTCCTTATAGTGACACTTGGCCTCATCTCTTGGAGTGCAGAGATAGATGCTTGTTTATAGAAACTGCAAATTTCAAAACTGTTAGGAAGAGTAGCTGCCCAGTGACATTGGCTCTGAATCATTAGTAACTGCAGTACAGGGCAACAGGGGCTCATGTGAGATCAGCACCACATTGTGGAGTCAAGTCATAGGTCCTGCCACATCTAAACAGACCAGGAAATAGTGATCAGATGCTTAAGGACTGATGGCAAAACTTAGAACAAGGACCTGAGGCCTTGCACGTCAAACCAGTGATCCTGTGCTCATGTGCTGTGCTTAGAGCTCACTTGCAGGCTTGGTGTTTTAAGACAGGTATGAAGGGCTGCCACTTCATGCTCCTCAGGGGCCAGAGAATATTGTCGTGGTAAAAACTCTGGCTCTGCCTTCTGGAATTTCTACTCATGAAGCACCAGYGAATGTTTTTCTCTCTGCTTCCTCAGTTCTGTCCCTGTGGAAGACCCTTTCCAAGAGACACAGACAAAATCTAGGGAAGATCCTTTGACAAAGGAATAAAAAAAGATGCAGGTCTGAGCAAAGGAAGTCTGCCCCTTTGCTACCCCAGAATAAGCCCATTAGCTGCCATCTGTTAAAAAAGAAAAAAAGAAAGATCTCTCTCAGACTACATATTGGAGCTTTAGAAATGGACAGGCTTTAGGAGAATGTTACTTTGCAGATTTCTCTTAGAAATGGGATTTCTTTCAAATCTTTATTACGCCAGATTATAACCTACTTCTTATCCAGTTTGTTTTAGAGAGAAACAACATAACTCATTGGTGTATCTTTTGATTAAAATGCAATTCTTCTCCTTCCAGTCCATGGATGTGTTAGGGGAAAAAATATGATTCTGAGTAATCCTGTCTTCTGTAAAAAGTGCTGAGAGGATTGATGCACACAGAAATCCCACAGGAAAGAGGGCAGCTGCTCTTGATGAATGGAATGTGTTGCTAAATTAGTCAAACCTTAATATTGTAACAACTGTAGGATGACCAAGTCACCGCTGTGCTGAATCTGTCATAACAGTGACTGAATTATTAGAACATAACAGGAGAGGTACTTCCAGCAGAGAGAGAAAAGAAGCCACTGTATGTTGTGCTGGGGAAACCTGATCTGCAGTAGTGTATACACAGTGGTCAGGAAAGAGGAACTAGAAAGGATGAAGAGAAGAGCTAGCCTAACCACTGTTAAGCTGGAGCTAAACGAGTTTGAGGCCAGAGACTGTAAACCGTGGTTGCCTCTGCTAGCAGAGAACTGCTGCAAGTGACACAGGAGGCTCCTTTTGGCCTGGTGAGAGATGGAAGACTGCTGTGGAAAGAATTATCYCCAGTAGTTTGGATAGGTGCAAGTTCTATAGCATGCCTGAGAGAACTGCTCTTTGACTGACTGTTACAGCTGAATCTGAAATTGGTGCAAGAGCTGAAGCTTTGGGGATTGGTTTATCTTTGCTTTTTTTTATAAGTTGTGTCATCATTACCACGTGTCCATCCCTCGTCTGCTCCAGCACAAATAACATCCTCTCAGCAGAAAACTTAACAGGAGATGAGACAGGTCAGGAATATGAAGCCCTGGCAAAGCTGTGTAGCGGCGTGGAAGGCAGGAATGTGTATCTCTCTGTGCCACAAGATTATGGTGCATTTAGGGGACACTGGCTGGTTGATCTACAGAGTGAGCAGAGGAGGCCTTTACCTTTGGTAGATCAGCTGGCAGGTGCATCAGTTCTGCAGAATCAGTGCCAACTGTATCTGTGATGGTGTGGAAGGCAGTTTTAAAATGTAGCTGTCAGTAAGCAGATTAGACACCTGTTCCCATGGGAATTTAGCTTCAGGGATTTCTAAAGGAAGAAAAATGTCATTGTTGTTTGGAAAACCCTGGGGTGATACCTTCCATTTTGCTACTTTCTAATAAAGAACACCATAATTAGATAGTGTTTTTTTCAAAGTCTGTGTAATGAGGAAAGGAAACAGACCACTGATCAAAATACTGACAGGAAAGTAAGTGCCGTGCAGATAGACTTTCCAGAAGGGCTGGGTCTTCTTGCTGGACATTGGGAGTGCAGAGGGACAGAGGCGTGGTCTGAAAAGCTGGAATCACTGCATAGAACTCCATTCCATAGGCAAGAACTCTCTCTAAGATCTGAAGGGTTGGGACAAGGCAACAAGAAAAAGACAGTTTAAACTGACAGTAGAAATATCCCGACTCTAAATTTCTGTGAGCCAAGTTCCATCTTGGCTTGAATACATGAATCTCCCAGCTAGAACAAGTATCAGAATGCCTGAGGGAAGAATTTGTCCCACAGAGCCTAAAGTGAGAGACTGCAGATCTTAAATTGGCATAAATTTGCAGAATATTTACTGACCTGACAGAAGTTAGCCTGCTATAACTAGATATGCCTCCAGTGTGACTTCTTTGCTTTGCTTTGTGGGAAAATTGCTTCATCCTTCCAAAGTTAAGGCAAACCAATCAAGACCCATTTTTGTCTTCAGATCAGCTCTGCACTAGAAAGATGAGTTTTAGAAAAAGGGTAATTAGTGTAAATGAGTATTGATATTTAAATTGATGTGCTTCTCTCTCTCCAGGGTCTCCTTTGGGTGGATGTCTCAGGTTGTCTTCCTGAACTTTCATTTTCCTACCACACTTGATTTTCATAAAATAAATATTTTGACTTTGATTAAGGCACATTTGCAACAATTTGTTCACCCCACAAAAACAGTGACGCAGCCACTTTATTACCTGAGTTTTCCCTATTAGACTGCAGAATCTGATGTCTGTAAAAAACCTGTTACTGATGTAAAAGCAGAAGAAAAGAAACTAAATGTCTCTCAGAGCACTGAAGAAGATGCCTGAAAAGTGACTTGGCTGAACAGCAAAGCATTTGGCATGCATGCTTGCAAGGCAGGCATGTGCATCCCTCAATTCTGCCAGCGTGTGCTTTTCAATTTTCAGTGTGATAAATTTTGGTGCTTTGGCACTTTCCAAATCTGAACATAAGGTGATTAGCAAATGGGAGTTACATCATTTGATTTTTTTTTTTTTTTAACTGGGTGATAAGTCCTAAAGAATACAAGCTGCAGAGAAGAATGAGAGAGAAAACAAACAACCAAAGATTCACCTGGAGTGTTTTGCCTTAGCCAGTGGGCAGTGCTGTTCTTGGGCATCCTTGAAGGAAAGCACACAGCTATGAAATGTGCAGGGCCTGAGTGAGCCTGGACCACAGAACAGGCTTCCAAAAAAGGTGAAGGAAGCAAAGGAAAGTGAGGATAACAGCCTGTATGGATAATTCAGTACCAGAGAGTATAACAGCAGATTTAGTTCTTATGAGTGATTGATCTCAGGACTGTAAAGAGAGACAGTGAAAGTGTAGGAAGAGTGTTTTAAAAGGGATACAAGTGGAAACTCCTAAACAGAGCTTCATGGGAGCCCATATATACTGGGGGAAAATGCTTATGAGGGTGTCAGCACAAGCTGATAGACTTTCCCCCTCCAAGCCTTCACCGCTGAATTGCTGCCACAGGGATCTCTGGGTAGAATTCAGGTATGTCCTCCAGCGATGTCCTTAGCCTGGGTGGCAGCCTCTGTGAACACCAGGATACGTGTTGGCTGCCTGTCTCAAAGTGAGAGGAAGGGTCAGGCTCACTATGTCTGCCAGAAAAGACATCGTAGAAGCACTGTCAGGGGTGAAAAAGTGAAGTTTATTTAACCTAGATGTAGAAAAAGGCCATACTTGCCTTTAGTTTTAAAATTAGTTCCAAAAGTCACCAATGAATGGCATTTGCCCCAAAGGAGATTGCAACCAGTATACTTTGCCAGACTCCAGTGTCAGAGCATGCAGCAGCCTCCAAGAGTCAAATTCTGAGCCCTGCTGACTGGATTTCAGCTTTACACACTTGTTAGAAACATCTGTATATACTGCCAGCAGTAGTAAAATGCTGAAGTTTTCATTAAACAACCCCTCCACACACAGCCTGCATCCCTAGCCTTCAGCAGCTGGCTTGATAACAGTCATGCCCTTTTCAAGTTAATGTATATTCCTATGGGGCTTAATCTATCTCTTCCATCCCCTGGACTCACCCTAGTAATGGATCATCATCAGTTGTTGACATTAAGGTTTTCCCTTTCCAGCTGAGTGCCCCTTGGAGGATCCCATGCGCTATCCATTTCTCTGGGGGTGGAGGAGTGAGTGTTTCCTAGGGCAGCAAAAACATTTTGATGGAAGTTTCTTTCTTATGGCTGTCTGGAAGAGCTGAAATTCTCCATTTCTCTTCCAGCAAAATTCTCATTTTGCTTCCTTTTCATGGCATACTTTTGGCTGCTACTTTTAAATGGACTCGGTCAAGAAGTGAAAGAGCACCATTTATTATTATTGAAGGCTGGTTGAAGACAGATAAGATGTCTTTATTTTTAATTTTTTTTTAATGTGGAAGGCTAGAAGTCAGCCATCACCAGCCCTGGAAAGGAAATCTATGGTGGCTGTCTGAGAAAGGAGGAGCAGAGGAAATCCTCAGCCACCTTAGCTATTGAATGACAAAACAATTAAAAAAAAAATAATGCCTCCAAGATCTGGGTTCAGGTGCAGGGACTGCCCAGGCTTATAGCAGCCATCGTTACTACACAGCCAGTTAGCCTCAAATGGGAAACTGAGGCTAAAATATGACACATGGCTCCACAAACACACCCCTGGTATCTGAACCACAGAACTCTCTCAGATATTGATAGTAGCTGGTCCATCAGCTTTCTTTTGATCCAGGCAGTGTTTTTTCACAGAGTATATTTTTGGCCGATGTGGGCATGGATTCAGCTGAAACTAAAGGGAGGTTTAATTTGGGGCGGGGTGTCTGTGTGCGTGCCAGTTAAATTGTTTACTCAGATGAGTTCCTCCTCCATTGCACCATACAGCTACACAAAGGGCAGCATAGACGTGAGGAATGGTGCAAGCACGGGATGAGTGAGCAAGTTTGCTAGTTTCAGCTGCAGCATCAGGCTGATGCTGGCATAAACCACATGTAGAACTAAGGCATTTTAATGTAACATTGTCTTTGCATAGAGGAGGAAATGATTAAGGCTCATAATATCATTTAAAGGGACACTGATTTTTGAACACACACACACACACACAGATGTGGAATATATATATTAACCAGCCTTGACTACCGCACTTCAAGACATCTTTAAAAAACGCTGCAAATATTAGACAATATGACCTAATTTAGTGTCAGTAACTCAGCCTGCTGAGGAAGAATATTCCTGTTTCATGTAATCATTCCCTAATAATGCTGTGAGTCAAGGGAAAGCAACATTGTCTTAGGACGTCTGGGATACAGGACAGTGAAACTAACTGTAAATGGGAAATTAAACTGATCTCTTTTGTTTCCAGTTCCAAATTACATGAAGTCTAAAAGGAAGGAAAAGGAAGGTAAACACCATCATTGGAGGAAAGTCACCAAGTTTTTTGGGGATTTGTTTTGTTTCGTTTTTCTTTTTGCTCTGTTTACAGGATTTGTTTTAAATGCTTGCCAGATTTTCAGTTCAACCTATACGTTTGCAATGTGTCCCATATTACACCCCATCATGTTGTTATTTCTGCACTGACAGTATCCTTTTAATTTGTGCATTTAAAGGTCACCAAAAAAAGTGAATGACTGGGAGTGGGTATAAGTGCATTTTTAAAGAGCAAATGTACGTTGTGCAGAGAGTAAATGGCTAATGTGCACACCCCTGCAAGAGCCCCATCCTTGGGGATATGCAGCTCCTCCATAAAGGTGCTGAACACCTGCAGTAGCCTAAGGGAGACTGGGAAATGCTCAGCACTTCTCAGCATGAGCCCTGTCCTAGTGTTTACAGGGAACACCTCTATGTTTTAGCAACTGAAGGAGGACATAGGGCTGACAAGAGGCTGCTGCTGGCAGCTTGTTGTGCTGATTTTATTCTTGGCTTCATCTGATTATTTTCCCTGTCATGTTTTGTTAGTATCGGCAGGGAAGAAAATCGGTGCCATAAACTATCCATCAGATTATAAGTTGYCTTGCAAGACATAATTCTCAATTATTATCCAGCTGCTACACATATCCTGTGGGGACTGACAATGCAGGTGGTCAAGGGAGTGCAATGTAGTAAACGATTGTCTAAAATAGGCTGTGACTTTTACCCCTTTATTATTTTTTCCCTACCTCTCCCTTTTTTTATTTCTTTTTGGTCCTCAAGAAGTGAAACAGGAATCTTTAAATAGAACGAAGGACACACCAATAAATACCTGCCACAAGAAACACGTTCTTTGAAATGGCACAGTGCAGCACAGGCTGTAGTGCTAGAAATTGTGGATTTAAAGTGCTGACCTTTTAAGTGATGATTTGCCATCAGCACTGCATGATGAGTAGCAGGGCTGTCAGGCCTGCCTGATTGCAAACGCTTATTTTTTAGTATATATTATTTTGCAGTACTATAGTGCAGTTGAGAAAAATTATTAACCCCATTTCACAGCTAGAGGAAATAAATAAAACATCGGTTAAGGTGTCACCAAGGTCAAAGTGCAGTCTCAAAACCTGTCTCCTGCTCAGTGGTGGTGCTTTGGGAAAGCACACTGATCTGGTGTGACTTCCTCTACCACTTTCTTCTCCCTCCCTTTCATGGTTGGGTTGTGACCTTAGGCCTGAGTCATAGCAGCAGTGCAAGCAGCTGGTGTTTTTTTCTACAACTCCTCAGACAGGCCCCTACACATGCAAAAGAGATATCTGCCAGAGCAGTGTCACCTTTGCGCTGCACAGTCTCACGAGCCAGGTGCAGAGGATGACAGAGGAACTCATGAAGAATTTGCTGGCCACAAGCAAAGGCAGTCACTCAGTGAGGCTCACGGTCTGTTGTAGGTCAGGATGTGCTGTGGTCAATTTGTCTCACCTTTTCACGTCTCTGCATGTGACACTTGCCTGCTAAGTTATGACTCCAGCTAAGACATCCACAGGTTTCAGAGTCAGCTGCGACTAATTAAATGTGCCTTCTCCTTATCTGAGAATGCTTCACACTGCAGCAAGAACTGGAGAGCAGGCTCTGGGCAAGCTGGCTCTGCCAGGGGACTGACAACCACATTGCTCAAGGAGAAGGAGGTTGTCCAGGCAAACACTGCATGTTTTTGCACTGTAAGTGCCTGTCTTAATGGACTTTAACTAGATCTTAAAAAATACATATTTTTTTTCCCAAAGGAGTGCACCTTAAATGGCTTTGGGCCAAAGTTACACAGTTCATCACACCTAGAGCTTGTGGCCATTGGAAGGGAGACCAGCAGACTGAGGTGGGTAGCAGTGCCAGTCTCTCACTGTATGGATAGTAAGGATGCTGGCAAAGATTAGCTTCTGCACTGGGCCTCTAGCACCATCATTACAGGTCTGTGTTACCTGCACAGGAAAATACTTAAGCACTGTGGAGCTTCATCACTCTTATTTCCACAAGGGTTTCATTCCCATTTCTCTCAGTCTGGTGCACGTGGGACCTTGGTTCCCACATGCACTGAGAAACACATCATCAAGCTCCTGCAGCCACAGCAGGGGAGGTGGACATGGCTGGGACAGGAACAGGGATATGCTTTCAGGGAGGAGAATGACATCAGTGAAGTCCAAGTTTGCAAATGGAGAGAATGACAGTGAGCAAATCTCTTCTTCAGTCTGCTTAGCTCCTGAGCCCTTTTGGGAAGTTAAAGGTCACAGAATAAATGATTTTTCCCATGGGCTAAATTCATCCTCTTGATGCTTCTATGGGTGATCTTTAATGATTGTTCATACAGAATATTTGTTTTATTAAATACTGAAAGTTCTGGGGACACAGAGATTCTCAGAGAGAAACCACTATATAAAAGAAAATTATACTATGTATAATGTACATATTCAATAAAGACAGCAAATCGCACAGGTCCTGAGAACAATTATAACATTTTTTGCTAGATCTGGGAGCTTTTTTGCTCTTTACCTTTCAATAAAGCCGGCAAAGCACTTGACAGGGTATCTTCATAACAAAGTGCTCTCTGGAGAGTGTGATAAATTAATATGGGCCAGAAAATTGCCATCATTAAAACAACATTTTATTGGTGTGGGTGTCTAGCTGTTCCCCGTGCAGACTCATTATCCAAGAGATGCTGCGTGATTTTACTCAACTATATAAATCTGCAGGGTGGGAGGAGAGGAAGGGGAGAGAGAAAGAAAACAGTGAGAGATCCTCATGGACTTCTAAGATGAGGAGAGGACAACCAATTTCATTTGCTAAGAACATCTCCCTCCCCATGGGGGCCAGGCACTGCAATTGCAGTGGGCCATAGAAAGGTATCTCCCTCTCTCCCCTCACTGCATGCAAAATGTTGGATTTCTGTTATACTGCCCTAAGATTTAACCTTGTTAAAGCACTGACTGTAAAGTTAATAGACCTGAATCCAGACATCACCTGTGAGGGAGCAAATAGATACAACTCCTGTGATGGAGTGCAGTTCTGCAATGGTGGAAGAAAAGGACTCTGCCTCAGACATGAACACAATAGCACAAGTATTTATCAATGATTTAGTGTCCTGAGAGTTAAATACACCAGTTCTCTTTGCAAAGTCCAATCAGCCAAAAGGAGGTGGTTCTGTGCAGCTCACATAATGAAATCATGGAGCTTCTTGCCATAGGGCAGGTGGATGCCAATAGTTTAAGCAGATCTCAAATGGGAATAGAAGTCTGAGTAGAAAGAAAACTCCTCTAACTCTAGGAAATCCTGGAGCCGCAGATCTCTGGAGAATGCGAAATTAGCCTGGGGGGTGATCATTATCTACCTACACTCTTAAGGCATCTGTATTTGCTACTCTGGGACACAGGATGCTGGGCTGGCCAGACCTTTGGTCTGACCTGCATGGCCGCACTTACCTCCTTACGCACTGGATGAAAGTCCTGAGGGGCTCCAGGAGAGTGGCATACACCAAGCAGGACTGTCCTGCAAGGCCACAGGCAACAATAACCAGCATGGTCCTTCACCATGGGAATGTCTGGCCAGATACAGGCTACAGACATTTTGTGCCTCTCAGCTGCCCCAACAACCTACCACTGCTGGCCCAGTCACAGTGGGCAAGGTGTGCTCTAATGCACCGGAGAGCAAGGGAAAGCCCTCAGTAAACAGGCCATTACCATGTAATCTACGCTCTTTTGGCTTGCCTTCTTCATTCTCCTCTAGCTGGAGGACTGGACTTACCGGAGCTGGGACCGGACTTGCTTACAAGCATGAGAACTAAACTAAAAGCAGTTTTTGCAACAGCAATGCTGTTCTGTAAAATCAGCTCTCCTGTCAAGAAAAGCCACCTCTTCCTCTGTAGAGGCTGCTAATAGTATCCTGCATCACATGGACCAAAACAAGGGATTCCTCAGACCTGTCATGGGCTGTTGCCTTGAGGAAATGGACACAGCAGCTGCAACGGAGATATCCTTCACCACCTCTCCATAACAGAGATACTGACAATTTGGGAGTCAGGAACACATTCCCGTAATGGGACCTAATTCTAGCTGGGAAAATGTAATTTACAACCTCAGCAACTTAAACCCATCTGGAGCACTTCAGGACCACATGTTCTGCAGGCAGCATGGATTATTTATCCTGCAAATCTTTGGTGTAAAACACATTTAAGTCTCCATTTAGTATCACGAAATGGAAGTCAATATCTTTTAAAAAGCTTACTCCATGCTCTGTCAATGTGGGAGAACTTCAGCCAGCAGGACCTACTGATTACAGTGAAAGATGGTGATCCATGAGAGCTAAGCCTGAGCTTTCACATCTGTGCTCAGGGCAAACTAACATGTGGTTATGACAATTAATGAACAGCTGCAAAGGTGCAGGTATAAATAGTGCCGCACAGAGTTCTGAAGTACACAGATACAGGATTAGATCCTCCACTAACATGACCCTGATCCAGTCTTTCCAGTCTGCCTGGGCCTTCATTTTCTGATGAAACAAGGACGGAGAAATCCTTTCTTTCAAAAGAGGCAGGATGAGAGCAGCAGCCAACATGATCAATAATTTTTCTGAACACCGAAGGCTGCCGATGAGAGGCACCGTGAGAGTGAAAAGCACCTCTTTCCCTCTTCTGCAGAGGAAAGTACCTTCTGATCCAGCCCACCTGGATACATGGTAGAGTGGGCTCTGCCCAAGGTGACAGGCAAGGGAGAAAAGCCCTGAACAGCTCCAGTTCTGAGCCCACGCTCGCYCTTCTTGCTTCCATGGTGCTCTTCTAGTCTACTCTAAAGGCCCCAGAGTTAGCTAGGGCTGGTGTCCCTCTCAGCCCTCACACCTTTGGGATAGTGTCTATGTTATGATGCAGTACATACACCTGTGACCCGCTGGAGAATGCCCTGGTGCACATTCATACGCAGCCTTCCTTGTGCAGACCTTAGCCCAAGCAAGGCACAGGTTTTCCCAACCTCACTATGGCTCAGGCCTCAGATCTGCGCTGCCGCTGCGGTATGCTCACTCACAGCCCCAAGCGTGCCAACAATCTCATCAGCTGCCACCACAACGTAACAGCAGCTCCGGGAAACCACCAATAACAGTGTTTAGGCGAGAACTGAGCAGGGACAGGGTAATGTACATGCCAAAATCCTGCACAGCTAGGAAAACTCTGTTAAGGGACTGCTGTATGCATTTGCTGTCAAGAGGCTTACACATGGACTTCAAGATTGAATTAGTGTGTAAAACAAAGTAGCATCTTAGAGAGGACTGACCAAAGCCATTCCTGTATACTGTAGAGAGAAAGGAAGGAACACAATAATTCAAGGACAATGATACCTAGTTATGTGATGATCTGAGCCAGACTGAGACACTGATCCAGGAGGAGGATCAGTGGGAAATTTGTCTTGATTTGAAGAATCAGATAGCCAGTGAAAAAAAAGGAAAAATAGATGGAAAAGGGAAAAGCAGATTTACTTATATATGCTAAGATAGCACTGGCCAAAAATGGGAAACTGGATAAAAAAGTCCATCCAGATTTACTGGCTGTAATAAGGCTGGGAAATGGGCAGCTGAAGAAGATTCATTAATCACAGAGACGTGGTTCTCTCAGCAACCATGTAGAACACTATCTATTAGAATTTATAGATCATAATGTTACCCCAAAGGCCACCGTTGCGATTAGCAGCATGCACTTCGTTTAAGATGCAGAAGACCAACCAGGCCATGGAGATGAAACTACCATTTCACCTTGAGAGGCGGACACCAAGGAGAAGAGTGGAGACACATGGGTAAGTGCAGAAGGGGCAGCAAGTGCAATAGGACTGCACTTCTCACCCTCAACTAGTGTTCAGCTGCCTCTTAAACCTGAGCCAGACCTAAGTCCTGAGCTGGCAGGTTTAAAGGGTATACATGTAAACTGCAGCCACTGTCCTGCCAAGGTCATCCCAAGCCCAGTGTGACAATACAGTAATACAATTTTAGACCCCCTCCTACTCCAAAGAACTGGATCAAAACCACTACAGCTGCCTAGCCAGTGTGCTGCGCCAGCCTGAAATGACATATTTTGAACAGCTTTAATGCTGTTTCTGGTATTGCCTACCTACTCTGTCACAGCTGGAATAAAATTGTCTAAAGTCTGTGTGGTGTACAAATCTTTCAATGAATCAGCACCTAAAAGAATTTCTGAAGTATGCTATTAAAAAGAAATCAACTATAAGCCAAGACTGGTGAAAACACCGTATTCATGCCAGGGAAGGTAATTTAGGAATTCTCAACACACATGGAATTTTCTAATACTCAATAAGTAAAGGTATAAATGTAGTGCAGCAGAACATTCAGCATCATTTTTTTTTCTTTTCATTTAAACCAGAACAGTTGCTTTTAAACAGGTTTTTATCATCCTCCCACTCTGCTTACTCCACATTTTTCACCATCATGAACCTGAAAGTGAAATTGGCTATAAAGCAAAATGAAGCTGGCTGTCTTGCTTTCCCTTTGCAGAGGCAAGCAAAGAAAAGAGCAGACACTGATTGTGCACACAAAATTAGATTTAAAAAATTGTGCAGTTGGCTATACAGACAAAGACATTTGTTATGCAACTTTTAAATTGACAGTGTTGCTTTAAAAAAGAAAAAAAGGAGGCCAAAACTGAAAAAACAGAATGTAAATCTGACACCCCATTTCTATAAACACTTTAAAGTAATGATACTGCTAATGAATGCTGAATTACAGTGTAAATCTAATAGATCAACTCCTGGCACCTACATTATGATGACGGGACTTCATCAGGTGTAATGAATATACCAGAGGAGTAAACAATGATTATCTCATTATGTTAAAAATATTACCTATTTTTCTTTATTAAGGAAACATTCATTTCATTTTTCCTTCCAACAAAGCAAACACTTGAGGAGCTCCTGTTCGCTTCATACAGCAGGGTCTGGGATTTCAGCAGACATCTCCTCTGGATTATTGCGAGGTATCTGAGGAGGTGCAAGAGGTCTGACTGCTTGTTGCTGTCAGAATGAAAGCAGTGTTTTCAAATGATGAAATATTTAATTAAGGAGGCTTTCTTGGTTGTGTTGAATAAGTTTCACTTTCCTGCTGTGCTTTTCACCTGAACTTTGTGGCTTTTTCTTACTGATTTAGCATTGGTGTTTTCCAGGAATAGTGGAAAAATGAGGTTTTGTCATTGTTCAGAGAACGAGGACAGCAAAAGTGAGTAAGCAAGAGGTGGCTCTAGCACAGGCAAGAGGCATTTTGTCCACAGTAGGGTAAGGACCAGGATTGCTAGTGCTGACTGCTCTGCCCTGGGAATGGCGATAGTCTGGGCTGAAGGTCTGGGGGCTACAGGGCAGCCAGAGGAGCCAGGCCTGTCACTGCAGGGACGGAGGGGGTGGAGAAGGTGGCTGCTGCTTCATGAAGAAATGGGAGATATGGGAAGATCAATGAGCCCATGGTAGGTCTGCCTGTGCTAGGAGAACTGGAAGATAGGTGCAGCTTCAGAAACTAGCCTTTGCACCAACTGTGCCTTCATCATTGTATAGATATGACTCTTAGTGACAAGCCTTGGCTCAGATTTGGAGCAACATGGTCATCTCCCCTCACCTACAGAGGTACCTGTATATCAACTAATAATGTAGTTCATAGACCTCAAAATAGTTTTCAACAGAGAGATATTGTGAACTAAATGCTGACAAAGGAAAAGAATGAGTGATTCTCCCTGTGTTACATAGAAAGGCTTTAAATACAGCCACAACAAAAAATAGAGTATGCTAAACCAGGAGATATTTCTGGAAGCCTTTTCCATACTCAGCAGTGCAGGACACACCCTTCATCTGAAATGCTTGGAGCAGGGAATAGCTGCAGGGAAGAAGCCAGGAAGCAATCTCAAGATTCAGCAATGGCACCGTATGTCATAGTCCCTCTTAAATACTTTCCGTGGTCCATTTTAAAATGGTGTGGTGCAAGAAGATGGGAAAAACACACTGGAGGAGAGAGCAGGAGTCCCAAGGCCATAGATGAGGCAGAACCTCCCCAGGAAAGAAGGGAGAGGCTACTGGATGGGTGCTGGGATTCTTGGTCAATGCTAGAGCAGCCGGCCTTTTTTCGGTTCTTGCTTTAGTAACTGCGTGAGGAGTGAGATGTGCAGTTCCTGACTTAGAGGGGATGCACCCAGCAGGAATGTCAACTCCACCCCCACCAACCTCACCAATACAGCCATATAAAAATTTGCTGCACTGTCCCCAGAGTCTTCAGCTTCATTAATGACAACTACCCGGGATATATCTGTACCCGCCATCCCGCAGTGACATGGGGCGTTACAAAAAATATCTGTGACTTGTACTGCACTATAAACTTCAGGGAAGTGAGGAATACCGTGGCTGTTCCAGAATACAGTTCTGCTGTATTCTAGCAAGGGACCATTTTACCCTGGAAGAGGTCCCCCAGTAGCACTACATGCATGATTGCATTACAGAGTGCATAGTCAGTTGTATAGTCATACATCTGCATAAACTCATCAGTTTGCAGAGGTAATGCTACAGCAACAGATTTGTAACAGATGGTTGGATTTAGAAGAAAGGGTTCTAGCCTTTCCTGAGTTTCAAACTCAGTGATATTCCTGTTGCTGTATGCTGTTCTTCTACTGTGAAGCATAATCACAAAATCCATTGAACTGGCTAGTTAAGCTGAGTTTATGGCTACGTGGTATCTCTGGAGAAGCACAGAAAGCAGGCAGAGCATTCTGCTCTGTCTTTACTATGATCTTTCAAAGTATCATAAGGTATCTACATTTGCCTGGTCTTATATGTCCCTGCCACCAATTTGCATGGTCCAAAGCATCCACAGTTGCCAAGTCCTCATGCAAAGGATTTTTTCCACTGGTGCAGATGTTACTGTCCAGTAGCTCTGCGTTCACTGAGACACTTTGCACCAAAATCAAAAGCCTTTGTTCTCTATTCCTCTAAGTCTAAAAGTTCTTATGGCAGCTGCCAGCTAAAGCTAACAAACACCCTTCAGCAAACCATGCATTGCACGAATTTCCTTTTTGGACCATGTGTGGTCTGACTCCCACTTGGAGCTGTTTTAAATCCAGCTATGGCCCTTTAATGATTAACTGTTTCTCCACTCCTCAGTGGTGTTTGAAAGGTTAGGATAAGTGCAATCCTGAGTAGACACCCAAGAAAATGGTGATGCTGAGCGCTAGGTCTTATTGTCTGATCAAATGCTGACCAGTGGAAAGCAGCTGCAGATCCACCCAGGTGGAAGGAAGTGGTACTTGTTTACAATGCTTTGATTTTGGCCCAATATAGATTAATTTACAGCATGGGCAAGACATAAAGATCATGCTTACATCACACACATCTGTCATAACTTCTGCCTTGACTTCTGCAGCTAGGAAAAAACTCTCAAAAAACTTCTCCATGTATCTCATGTGCAAGAGAGTCCTTTTTCCTCCAGCACCAGCTAAGAGCAGCCAGCAAGCTGGGGCCCCATCCTACAACCCTGCTCTGCAGCCCCTTTGCTGGGATGGGAACCTCCACTATCCCAGGCTAGACACTCGTGTTCGGTGTTTTGCTACATGAGAAGCTCTGTCATCAGTGTTTCTTCTTTTTTCTTTTTTTTTTTTTTTTTTTNTTGCTGGTATTCGTTTTAATTCTATATTTGTATCTCACACAGTTGGAATCAAAACACTGTGAAGGAAACTAGTATCTTTGGATTTTACTGCAGCACTAGCAGTAAATGTCTGCCACCAGGCCCCCTACCCAACCACATCTGATACAAGTTTTATGACTCTTGCAAGCACATTGACTATCTGATGTGGTAACTCCAATAGTCTTCCCTCTCAAGTCTTGTGGGCAGCTGAGAAAGGCTAATAAATCTTGATTTTTATTACAGACTTTGCTTCATCCATACTCTGCTGAGGGAAAGGCAACATTTAAAGCCAAGTGAAATTTTACAGCTCTAGGGAGGAGTTCAATATAAAATGAAAATTACAGGCTACAGCAACAAGGAGAACAGAGTAATAGATACAACATTTTCTGACTCTGGAGTGGTATTTCCAACTGACACCAATTATCTTTTAAAGGCTGGTTACTTTATGGTGTTTATACAGTTACAGTGAAGGTCTGTTGGCAATTAGGGCTAGAGATCCAGGACCCATGAAGGATCTCTACTAAATAGCTCTTCACACAAAGCTGGAACTGTTGGGGTTTTTTTCACCTCCTTCAGGTATGGATTCTAGATGCTTCTGTGCTGATATGGGTATCTGTTTTGGCCCAATGATCACTGTGTTTTCTCCCGAAGAGCTGGCACATCATTTCAGACTGAAGACTTCCATTTCAAGTAACACAGAGAGCTGGAAAGAAAGCAATTAAAGTCTGCATCGTGCATGGTGTGCACATGTCCCTTGTAAAAGGCTACAATAGCTCCCTTCCTGGGAGTAGCAGGTGCTCCTGCAGACAGCAGGTATATGGATTTTTAAATATAGTAGACAGGGAGAAACATAACACTTAAATACACTTGCCTCCCATACACATAAATGTAGACATACATAGATTGGAGTCCTGTATCACAATATACATGTCCTGATAGAGATCAGAACATCCAGTCTCTAATTAGATCCAAATCCTGCCTGGATTTGGGCCTATTTCTGATTGTTTTTAATGATACTGTAACCATGTCCAAGCCAGCAAATACACTAGAAAGACAAGCGACAGCAGAAGAACTATGTCTCTTCCTCCAAACATTTACCTGATTTACTGATATATTAATCCATCTCACTGCTTATAGGATTTATCAGCACTGATCTAAGAGATGGTCCATAGTCTTGTCCCGAGACCAAGAGGAGGAGTGGATGATCTCAGCATTTATTCTCCCAGATGGAGCCTGGCTTTTGTCTGTTTCACTYAATAAAACATTGTAATTCAGGTGGGGAAAAGAAAGGGTGAAAAAAAGAGTCAAAGTGCAGATCAAAAAATGAGACCATGAAGATTATTTCCTGCAAAGCAATCAGATAACATGCATTTTGCCCAGATGGTTATGAATATTAACCATTGCTTTTGTCAGATGTGAGTTACCCCACCTCTCTTCCACATTTCCCATATGATCGGAGGAACCACAGTGACTCAGAAACCAGAGATGTGATTAATTTCCCCTCTCATCATGCATACTGTATGCATTTTTGAAATGTGCTGTAAGATTTATTGCAAGGATTGAAGATTGGTTGAAGCTTGGAAGGAACCCATGCCCTTTATCATGATGTTTATGGGTGATGAAAAGGAACAATTAATTGTTTCATCATTCAATGCTGCTGCACAATGAAAGAGCATGACGTCAAACTAATGTTCTCATTATGGTTTTTTAAATGACTCTATAATAAGAAGATTGCCTGCAATGTATATCATGGAGCTCGTATAAGCACTTTCAGTGTTTGGTTTTTATAACAGAAAACTCTCTTCCTGACTTTTTTAAAACTTTGATGCTCATTGTAAATGGAAGAAAAACAGAGCAATTCCTTGTTCAGGTCTGGGAGACTGACAAATGTTAGACATGGTTCTGGCCACTGTGCAATGCAAAAAAAAGTCATCCATTGATGGCTGATTCTCAGCTATAAGAGCAATATCTCATGCTCTGTTGGGACCATAAGTGAAAATGCTTAACAACTTCAGAGCTTCTCCACATGCATGAGCTTCCAACATCAAGCCTCGCAACCCCACTACTTCTAGTGACTGAGGCACTATTATTTCTATTTTATACAGGCAGAAGCAAAAGCACAGTGATCCATCCAGTGGTCAGACAGAAAGAGTAATCAGTAGACTTCAAGAGCTCAATCAGAGATTATTTGTGCAAGGTATTATACTAATTGCTCAGAGGAATTGATCTCCTCCAGTTGGAGGTCTACTGCAGCTAAAGAACACAGAATGGGTCTTCACATGTCCAGCAACTCAGGCATGCATTTTCACAAGGTAACTGTGATCTTTCATTTACCTGTCCTGAGCAAGAAATAGCCTTGTGCTAGATGAGCTATCCCCCTTTCCCCCATGATCATCAGTGTCCAAGTGAGAGAGACATGGAATGGTGAATGCTATTCTGCTTCAAAGAGACCAGGGACTGCAATGCCAGTAAGGTAAAAGCATACCTGGGCAACACAAGAAAGGTTTTGCAATGCAAGGACAACACCTCTGTGAGACCCTTCTTGGCTGCACGCAAGTCTTACTGCCTCTGGCACTGAAAGCCTTCAACAAAGATATTCATTCTTAGTTGAAGGACACCATCCTTCTGAAGGATACTGATTTCATATATATATGAAATATATAGCCAGGAAATACAGGCTTTGTGTTTTGGGACCAGTTTGCTCCCTGAAAAATTTAGCCCAGGCTTCATGTGACACTCAGTTCAGGGAATTGAAGACAGGGAAGTTTTGTCTTGCCACAAAGTGTTCATACACTGCAAACTCAAATGGTGGAAGAATACCTCTCTTCATTTAAACCTGTTCATAGGTCTGAATCTGAGTCTCCTTGGGTAAGTCACATAGATCAAAACTGTGATCAACAGACAATGTTTTTTCACCTAGTCTTTGAGACAACTAGCTGTTCTAAGCTGGGCCTGTTGAAGTGGAGATGACCCCAAATATTAGGTGTCCCATAGGACAGATCCCATAGGGATCCCAACCTATATCCCAAAATAAATAACCATCTTGAGTGACTTTGGAGTTAGCTTCTTTCCAACAAACCTTCATCTGTTAAGGGTATGTTGAGGCTTCACTAATGTCTGTAAAGTGCTGCAGGATTTTTAGCTATATGGTATGGTATAGCTGTTATTAATTTGTGATCAAAAACCATGTAACACAGCATACATACAAACTACCTGTGCTTTAAAAAAAATAATACTACAACAATGAGGACTGCACTGGAATTGCAGGTCATCACCGGCATATTGAATTCCTGGGCATAACTGTATGCTTATGAATATGGAAGTCCAAGTAAGGGCAAGACCTTCATAGGGGGGTGATAAGTCAAAAGAACCAGGATTTTTACGTGGACATTTCCACATTGGTTACTAAGATGGCTCAGTGAAATTAGAGAAACCTCCTATGCCAATAATTTTTCCATATTCATCCTCACATCTAAGATCATCACCCTAAGGTTACAAGGCTATTGATTTGAGATCCATTTCTCTGAAAGACAGATGTTTCCCACCACAGCAAAGGCTACAGACAATAGGCAAGAGTACCCTTGATGCATCATAGGTCACCTTGGCAAGTATCAAGCTCTTCCCCAACAAGTTATCATTCTGCAGATGTCTTCAGCATAGTCATCATCTTATGCCCGTCCTCAAGCAGCAGTTTCCTTAATTAGGCATCAGGGTGGTATGGAGGAAGGCCAAACCTCTGAATAGATCTATAGGAGGAAGGGGGCACTGTGGATGTTATTTGATTGCCAGGTTGGATAAAATTTCACCTCCTACTTCCCAGCTTCCCAAGTTTCTTCTTCCATCCTTTACTCTATCTGCACTTTCTTTAATTTCTTGCTGCTGACCCCTCTTACTAGCATCATGATGTGAGCTGGCAGGATGTGTTTCAGTACCACACATGTCAGTGTCAGTTTTGCATCCTGCTGGTCCTGCCTCCTCAGGGACTCAAGGAAGCTGTTGGCATCTTCTGTGTGATTACTTCCCATAGCCCTTTGTAGGTTTTGCTGCTGGATCTCAAGATTACTAAATAGGGTTGAGGTAGACKGTGCTGGGCCTCTGGAAGTAGGATACAGGCAGCTCTTGGTATATTAAGCAGACAGGTAGATCGTGTGGAAGGGGAGAAGTGGACAACCCACACACAGGTTGAAGCAGGGTCTTGAGTTTGCTTCAGTGGAAAACCACTGAGTATTTTCTCAGTTGAGAGAATAAGATCATTACTTGACTTAAGTCAGTATAATTCCTCCAGCAGGTTACCAACTAAAATAATCTCATCTATTCACTCCTTCTCCCTTTCAAGTGGAGTAAAGCTGTCTTTGTGCCTCCATGGAAAAATGTCTTCCCAGCAATCCTGCAGGGAGGAGAACAAAGAATCCTCTCTGTTTTCTATGGCAGCAGTCTTGAAAATCCGTAGGGATTCTGGCCATCACATCCACAAAATCATAAACCAATATTCACTCTTTTAGTCCAGACCATCACTTTTTTTGTCTATTCTTACTGATAGTCTTCTGTCAGCCTGCTCAGGTAAGAGCACCAGGGACAAAGACGTAACGGACACTGTTTACCTTTTTTCCGGGGTATGTACTAAGAAACCCTCATGATCCCAACCTGCTGACATGCACAGTGTATTACTTCCTAATCCCAGACAAGTGATGCTGGCAGGCAGCTGAACCAGTGAACTTCTTCCCTGGCTAAAAATCATAGAATCATTCCAGCTTAGTATATGCACTACCTGCAAACCTTGCAATGCACATCAATTTATTAGACAGTTTATTAAATTATTCCTGCCACGCTGGAAAATATTGGCCCAAAGATGGTGGTTCTCATTGTGCATGACATCAGCGAACCAGATTCCTCATTGGTGAAGAGATGGCATGCACACTATTTGCCTGTGTTTTTAAACCTTCTCAGAACACCGTATTTCTTACTCTCCTTCTCTGCAAAAACGTTGCCTGATGCTGTCAGAGCACAAGCTGGATGGCTATAGTGGCATGTAATGACATCTTCTATTATGGCTGTGGAAACCTGAGTGCTGGGCTTACTAGTGAACCTACTGCATGGAGAAACACTTCTGCACGGTGCTAGACAAATGGCTGTATGACTGAGCTCATGAAAGTACAGTTGAGGAAGCACTCTGGAAGTGCAGTGTGTTGTGTACTAGATGATGCATTGTTAGGGTGGGCACTGTTCCTGTAGATCTGAATATTGAGCATAGTAGCAAGATAGAGGAATGAGAGAGACAGAGGAAAGGTGGTGAAAGGCATATGGGTGGATGTCTGTCATAAAGCTCTGTGTCTTCTCTTCCAGAGCTCAGGCTTGTCTCACACTGAGTCATAGGCTAGCCAAAAGCATCCCAGAAACACAGGGAAAATTACTTTAATATGAATTTTAGGATACATTACATGTCCTCGACGACATATCATTGGCACGGGGAAATAGACCGTTTCCCAAACATTCATTCACCCTCAATGTGAACACGTTTCTTGCATATGCCAGTACACAACTGCAGCACAGAAAAAGAAGGCAACTCAAGCCAGAGGGAGAGTCCAAGTTCATTTCCCTCCTACATACACTCACTGTGGTCCAACCCATTAAAATTTCATAGGAACCTTTATGTGTTCTGGTTGAAGGCAGCATACTGTCAATCTGTATGTTACAGGTGACAACGGAGGGCTTACAATGGACCRGAAGATCCAAAGGAATAAGCATCTGTGCAGCAAATGATCTTTCTGGGCAAGGCTCAGAAGGGAGTTAACCATTCAGCCACCGAATTTTTAATGCTTTGTACAAGGATCTGCGGCAGTGTTCGAACAAAGCAAACCAGATACAGAATCTAATACAAAAGCTGCCAGCCTTCCACAGGTCCCTTCCATCAGGTCCCATCTTCTCCTGTCTCAGCCTAGCAGTTTCTGAAATAGGTCCAGTAGGCCACCAGATATTGCATAGGGGTGGCCTTTTTCCTGCCTAATGCATTCCCTGAAACAGCACAAGTCAGTATTTAAAGATATTTAACGCTGTTTACCCAAGGCTAATGTCCATATGAGTTCTCCCTCCCTGTAAACAGCTCATTCAGACAAACTGATGGTATTTGTTTTACCCTTTCATCACTCAACTGCAGTACTTAAAATGCAGAGAAACATAACATAAAGCATGTCATAAATCCATCCAAACAAAGTCAAGACCATGAAAGAACAGCTTTGGTGATAGATAAAATATCAACTGTAAATAAGTTACTGTCGCTTAATGTAGCACCAGCTTCTACATGATTGAGGACATGGAGAAATGCCAATACTGCATATCTCACAATGAGGCTGGGTGGCTGTTCTACTTAGCAGTGTATTTTGGAAGAAGAACGAGGATTTAGTTTTAAAGACTGATGGGCAGGATCTGGGAAAGAGAGATTACAGAGCCATGAGTTATCTGGGAAAGTACAGAACTTCATTTACAAATTACCTGCTTCTTGTTTTTCAACTCGTGATATTCTTGCAGGTGAATCAGAGAGTAGTGGGTCTGAAAAAACAAATAACAGTCCAGGCAGCTCAAATCTATTTAATCAGATTTCATAATCTCTCTGCATAGACTCCCATCGTCCTCACAGAAGTTCTTCCAGGATAGGAGGAAGCAATGTGCCCTCCTCTCTTGACAGCCCTACTAGGATGGGAGCTACTCTTCACATGCAGTGTCATTTCACACATTATGTTAGTTTGTTTGCATTGGGCTAAAAAGCACAAACAGGAACAAGTCCAAATTAAACAGGCTGACAGGCTGGACTTGTACTAACAGTTCACACTCAAATGCTGCTGTACTCAAGCACATGTGCAGTCCAAAAATAGTAGTAGTAAATGTATTTTATAAATGTGCTTTTATCTTTATAATGGACCCAGCAACATCTGAGTATCGGTATATCCCACCAGAGTGAAGATTAGAGTTTAGGAGTTTCTAGACCCTGGTCCCGTGTGCTGGCCACACCTAATTCAATACCCAAAGAGCAGAGGGACTTTGTTTTGCAGAAAAAGTCAGCATCTATCATAACAGGATGGTATTTTCCGTAGGAATGTGATGTCACAGTGCTACAGAACTTGTGCCTGCCTTGTATTTTTATGTATGCAAGATTTCTGCTTACAGATTCAAGAGCTATTGCTCCTGAAAACCATATTCTCATAATATTGTCACTTTCAAACCTCTGAAAAATAATAATAGATTTTTGAAGAGTATGTGGAGGGGTTAAATCTTATTTCTGTTTTACTAAACTATTGCCTAACAGAAATATTGGAAACAGCCCTGCTTACATTGCTCCTCCACTACAACGATAGTCCAGAGGAAAGAGAATCTTTGCTAAACTGATTTTGATCACTTCAGGAATCTAGGAACCAGAGCTGTGTTGCAAAACTTTTGGACACTGTTTCCTGAAACATCACCACCTCCCAGCCATGCCTCGTGTGCGGTAGCAAAGGAACATTCTGATTATTCACCTCTGTCTGACAGTAGAGAAGGCCTACCAGTAAAGTGAGTTCTTCCAAATCTAAATAGCCTTCAAATGTCTTCAGAGTTCATCTTGAGAGGCTGGGTGTTAAGCCACAGGAGCTGCAGAGATCTATCTGCCTGTACAGTGATTGTGTACTGTTCCTGCCCCTTGCCCCTCTCTGATATGTTCTGCATCCCTCCTCATTCTGGTAAAGCCCTAGGCTGAACTCACTTTTGGGGAATACACAAGGAAAACACCAGTCCCTCAGTGCACTAAGTCCTTAGCCTGAGGAGAGTCCTATGCAGCAACTGCAGCATGTGAGACATCTCCCATCCATGCACGCAAGCCCACATGCACAGCTGGTGGGCAGAACCCTTGCCCAGGGCTCCAGGGAGTATTTAATTCTGGTTTAGTGCCTGTTGAGCTTATTTGTATTGACTTGAACAAGTGCATGGGTCAGGTTCTAACAGGGACAAATCTGGAGGCGGGACAAATCTGGAGGCAGAACCTCTCTTTCCCCAGAGAGTCTGTAAATGCCGTTCTTATCACAATGAGAAGGTACCATAAAGTATGACTGGCGAATACTGTATGCCAATGCTAGTCAAAAGGACTGAATTATTACATCCAGGAACCTCTGGCTGGATTCTGGCAACATTGCCTCCACTGTGTCTGAGCAGGACTATCAGAGAATAGGGTAATTAGGAGTATGGAACATAATTGTTATCTCTAAGCATGAGAATTGCACAGTGATTAAACACTATCTATTCCAGGAAGGTTTCCTAAATAAATGTCAGCCATTAGAATATACTGTCCTTGAATAATTTGCAAAGAAAAAGGAATTAATCTATACTGTTATGCAAAATGGTAGTAGGATTTATGTTACTACTTACGTGCCCTAGCAGTCTTCCTAGAAACACTAAGCAACCTTTACAGCCTGAGTTATGTCAGACATTCCTCCAACAAACTGACTTTATTAAATGCTCCTTATGGAAGAAACTGGCAATGAAGGAGGAAATTTGCTTATTACAGGCTGCAGAAAATCACCTGCATGTAGAAGCAGGGTTTACTGAAGGAAAAGCTGAGAACCGGGAGGGCTAATGATAGCATAAGGATCATCGAAATTCCCTGGGATGAAATGTAGCGGCCATTTGACACTGCACAACAGTTTAAGACAGGAAGTGAAAAACACTGTATCCAGTAGCGATAGCCTGGGAAGGGAATTAGACAAAATATAATTATGCAGATGGAAAATTAGCCCAGTGACTGTGCTTAACATGTTTTCTTTTGCAAAACATGCTGAAAGATCTCCAAGGGAATCAACCCGATCGAGCCTTCCTGCTGCACTTCCAGCAATGTTGCTTTTCCAGTTCAAGGGGGCGGGGGGAACACCACCGTTTTCCAACAACTGATGCAAAGGAATGTACATCCTTTGTGAATTCACCCATATGGTGACAAAAATGTGTACTTATTTATTACAGATTCATAGGGCCCCAGGCATTCTTCTAGTCCATTCCTGCTAAGAGATACTTGTCTATCTGGCTCTCAAAGACCCTGAGCGGTGGAGACACTGCTGTTTGCCCAGTTAACCTACGCAAGTCTTTCCCTCACCACAGCCATGGTTTTCCCCAGTTTCTAAACTGAACACTCCCATTGTCGTTTAAACTCACCACTTCCTTTCCTAGCAACTGGGACAAGACGATTAGATTGTTTGCTTATTCTTCCCTTGCTACATCCTTTCACTCCTACACTTCTTTTCTTGAACAACCTCAACTCCACCAATCTACTTCTAGGCCATACTAGGCAAGACCTCTATTCATGTTATCACTGTTCTCCAGTTAGGCCACATCTGAAACTTGGTACCCAGCCCGAGTACAGGCTTCCAACAGAAACCTTATCAGCACTAAGTGTGGAAGTATTACTTCACAACTACTTTGCAGAACTGACTTCTGTTTAAACATCCCAGTATTTGCTCACCTTTTCTACAACATCATAACACTGTTGACTCACATTCACCTTGCACCCCACATATACAAACACAATTTTAGTGTGGGTTCATTTAAAAATGACTTTGTTGCAAGGACTTCCTTTTGGGGAACAGCTCCATTTTGATACAGAGAAAAGATAATCTTTATAGGCTCAAGACACTTGCAAAAACATCCACACTTATGGCAGTTTTTTAAACAGGTCTGCTGCACTTCAGGAGGTTTGCCTGTCCCTAATCTGATCACAGAGTTTTGCAGTTATCACTCATAAATAATAGCTCCATGTCCCTACCTTCAGACTGGACATTAAAGGCAATAGTGAGGTTTGGATCTGCCATCACATATATAGACTAGCCTGTCACCACACCTCCCAATGTGCCCCAGAGTCATGCACAGGATAAAGTCTTTTACGTTTCCACCTTTCTCCTGTCTTAATTAGGAACTGAACTGAAATCCTAGATGGAAAATCCCCTAGTCTTAGAGGAACCTACAATGCACGGCTGGATTACAAAACTGCAGCTGTGTGTGAACAACCCTACCTCTTTCTGCATCTTTAATTTGCATTGGATTTTGTTTTGCAGAACAAAGCAGAACATGAAGTAGCCTCTCGAAGCTTTCATATTGCAGTGAATTTCATTAAAACCTTCCTGGTTTCTTTATAATGACCCTGCCTAATGCTTGACTACATTTACTGTTGCCCTCTACCGCTTTCAGCAATTGCCTCAAGACATAAACACGTTCATATAYCAATGCAAAGCCATTACATTATGAAAACAGAGGTCACTGCAAGGGGCACAATCAGCTACTGGTCTTGGCTGTGAAAGCCCTGTCCTCCATTAGTGAGTGTTCAGGGAAAGTTAACTTTCTTCTCTTTAGGAGTGATCTGTGAGCCTTTTTTCCTTTGAGGAAAGTCCAAATGCAAGATACTACTGATGAAGTATGAAAGAACCGTGCAGTTGTACAGGACAAGCAATCAGTGTTTGCCAGGGACACTTTCTGAATGGGGAGTGGGGATGAGGCACAGGCAGTTATCATCAGCTAGCCACACTGAGCATTCCCGGCTTGATCCTTAGCACTGAAGAGTTCTTCTGAACCCTGACTGTATGAAACCCAGATGCAAGCCATGATCTGGTCATTTCTGGTGCAATTCTCATGCTTAGAGATAACAAAGTCAGCCTGGGACTGAGGAACACACTGGAAGTCAAATTCTTCCCACTTCTATACAGGTCTGCATTGTGCTTGTCACAGGTTCAACTGTTCATCATGTTAAAATTGATCCTTTGATAGCTCTTGAAAATACAGAGCTGTTTTCAATGCTTGCTATTCTGCTGTGGAACAGACGTATTTGATAATGGTCAAAAAGCATGTCAGCTGCTAGGAATGTTTAGAAGAGGAAGAAACAATGAAGCAGACATCATTATTCCAACAGAAAAAGCAATGCTGTGGTAGCACCTTTAATACCACGGTCCTGCCCCATGTCAGAAAAAGTCTACAAAGCTAGAAAAGGTAAAGAGAAGAGGAAATGGGACAACTAAATCTGTGGAGTGACTTTGGTTATCCCAGCAACTCTTTTCCAGGGCGAGGAAACCTGGTTTGTTTAATTGTTCTTTAGACAATGTGTTCATCTCTCCTCTGATACTAGAACAGAAGATAGCAAATGAAGTTCGAAAATATTAAATTTAAAATAGACAAAAGTGCTTTCAAGAAGTGCTTTCACACAATGCATAGTGAAGCCATACTAAGATGAAAAGTTTAAATAGATTCAAAAATTGATTAGGCACATCCGTGAAAGAAAAATTACCAAAGGTTTTTTAACACAAAGATATCTTAATACATTCAATAATAAGTTGTCAGCAATGGCTGGCTGGTGCTGCAATGGGCAGAGATACAGTGCGCTGTGCCTGAGGACTAAGGGATGGTTTTGTCATTGTTCGAGTCAGCCTGGTGGAAGCACTTCTTGTATGTAATTCTTTGAATTTTCCTTTGCTGACAGCCTCAGCTGAAGTCTGATGAAAAAGAAGTAAATTTTGGAGATGGCAGAGGCTGGGAGGGGTCTGAAGGAGTTATGTTCCCTCTTGAAGGGCAAGGCAAAGCAGTCCTCTTCATGTCACCACAACTCAGGGAAAGTGAAGGCCGGGGAATAAGAAGGGGGTTTTGAAGAAATGGGAGGGATGGCTCCATTGGGAGCACAGGATCTGAGCCCCTTGAACTTAAGATTAGACCAAGAAAATAAATTCACAGTAGGTCTGTGCCTAATTTTTGCCTCTTTCTTTTTACCACCTGTTCCCAGTGTGTGCTTGGTCTAGAGTATCAAAACTAGACAACCTGTTCCTGAGATAGATCTGGATTTCACAGAACATGCTCATCCTGACTAACACCATGCTGCCTGCAGGCTTTCCACCTTTTCCTTGCCAGCTACAGGAAAACATCATGTCTATTTCTAAGACATCAATACAAGTCAAGAACACTTGTTGATCCTCTGTTCATCCAGGCATAGTTTTGTACATTCAGAATGGACCAGCTGGGACAAGCAGGGAGTCCAAGCAACCTCTCCGGTATGAAGCATGTCACTTCTCACAATCACCCTCCTGCATATTGGCTATTTTCTACCAGGTGAGAGGAGGAGTGTGAATTCTTCTGGCAGCAGCTATGTTATGGTACATGCCATCTGGGCATATTCCTTAGCATGCCTCTGGCAGCTGCCAGCACTCAACACTGCACAAATAGCTCTCTGCCCCATAGGGATTTTCTGATTGTCTTGTTTCTTCCCAGGAGATTGTAAGTGAACCTGATGGAGCATAAGGTGAAGAGAACATGTCTCCGCAGGCACTGGTTTGGTTTGGAGCCCAAAGTTTTACTTCATCTCAACACCCTTCTGCAAAGACCTATGAATACTACCAAACTACAGCCGAGGCTGCAAGCAAGTGAAAAGGCTAATTAAACCTCCTTTTTCATTTAGAAGACAGAAACTCCCTAGCAGACAATTGTATTTAACAAGGATGGGAACAAAAATACATTAGGAGTGATCAACACAGAAAAGGTCCTCCTCCTTTTATGCCAGGTTCACTACTTTCCTGTTCCTTCTTTAAAATCATTTTTCTAGATATATGAGACAAAATCTGACAGTGAAAGGAGTTTTCCTGTGTGCCTCATAGGCAGGAGACAGGGATGTGTTTAAACACTGATCTAGTATACAGGAACTCTCCTCACATAACCACAGGGACATAATTTATATATCTGGGTCTTACCTTCCCACCATAAATGACTCTGAAGCCCCTCAGGATGGGACTACAAAGACAAAGCCAATCCTGTGCATGTGCTGCTAAGATCCCCTCTCCTCACAGAGACATTCCCCTCCTGAGAGCAGAAATATGTGGGGCCACTGTAGGGTCACAAGAAGCAGAACGCAATGAAGGAGGGGGAGGCTCAATAGACAATATATTTCCAGCATTGTCTGGTCCTTCAATAGCTCTTAAGTGCAAGAAAATTATCTGTGACTCTTTTGACATTAAGTGACAGTCAGTGGCACTGAGGTGTTGCCAGCTTTGATTTCCAGCACCCACAATATTACCCTGAAGGAGTACAAATGTTAGGTGTTTGAAAGACCACAGGCATCTCATGTGGTTGCTTTTATTTAGTGCCTTCCTGTCACTGGCAGAGGTTTTCCTTCTTTGACTGACCTACTTGTGTCAGGGGACCAGAGAAGGAACACGTGCGAAGGCTGCTTGCTTAGGTCTCTGTAAAACAGGTGGCAAGGCAGGAGAAGTGAGTGAAATATCTACAATGGTGTTGGAAATGCTTTTGCTTCCAGTTTTATGAAGTAGTTTCTATCACAGAAAAAAACAGGTGGAAAGGCTGAAAATGCTATTTCCAACTGACAATGCGTCCATATCGCAAGCCTGCAATGTCACCCCATTTTACCATGTTAAACAGTTGAACCCACAACGTCATTTTAATTCAAGCCTATTGATAATGCTGGTAAAGGAGGAGGAAACCAGCAACTACAAGCTGAAAATATCACTGTGCATACCTTTATTTCACACTTGTGATCAAGACAGATGAAAATGAAAGCATATTAAATGCTGGTGCATGTATGAGGTGGCTGTGTGAGTCACCTGTGCATGCTGTGTTCGGTCTGAACCTCAGAGTCTTGACTGCAGGGAGACTTGTTTATCCAAAACTGGCACAGTCCTTTACACAGTTTATCCATGTGATCACTCTGTGGTCACTGATCCTGGTTTCAGAATTTAGTCAGCACATTAGGCAACCATCTTTTGGGGACCTGCCCTGACATTTTTTGACTGAGTGACGAAGTTAGATGAGGACTCATGCAGGACATAAGGCATGGCTCAAACCAGGACGAGGAAAAAGCTAAGCAAGACAAAGGGGAATCTTCCAACTCCACAGCCAGCTACATGCCAAGCAGCCACCAGGAAATAATAAATAGTCACCGTTGCCTATTTTAACTGACGTGATATTTCTCATGCTCGGGAGAGACACTGGAAGCAGGCATTGCAAAGCCACCATTGTCACATCCTTAATTTTTTTAATGAAGTTCTTAGGTGAAGTGTTTATTTTGTGCAAAAGGCACAAATTAGTAATTTCCGCCTTTTCCCCCTCTCCCTCCTCAAAACATTCCAGACAAACTGACTTTTTTCAATAGAAATCCCTTTTAACCAAAGTGTCCTGAGTGGCAGTTCTTGTGAATAGAGGCCTGAGATATCAGGCCATAGGAACAACAAAGTCTCAGCCCAAAGGCTATTAAAAACTTGAGCGGAGCTTGATGTCCACCTAAGGCACCAGTGTGCAGAGGCTGGAACAGAAGCATTACCTCCCTGTTCAAATAATTCAGCTCTGGAATGGAGGTAGCCAGGCAGAGGGGTTTCTCAGAATTTCTTATCAGCATCTTGTCACACAAGCAACTAAATAAGGGTCTTACCACTCTCTTTGCAGGGATAAGATAATTCATATGTGGGTAATTATATTCTGTGCACCTTGCAAATATATTGAGAGGAACCTAAATTTTCTCTTTAGTTGATACCTCTATTAAAGAGAATTGGTCCAGAAAGAAAGGTTTAAAAATGTCTCAATTTGCACAGTTTAATTTATTTTTCCCCCTTTTGCCTGAGAAATTTTAAAGCCAAATGCCTGATTATAGTTGTCCCATTGGGAAAGTAATATAGCATTGGTGGACTCACTCCCAGTCACAGCTATCAAYGCAGCATGAATTCTCATACTGGGTACTCAGAGCTACCTTTAAACCCGTAGATGTTTTTAATATTTAAAAAAATGTTGGGCAATTTGCCATCTGTCTAAAGACAGAGCTCCAATGTATCTGTTTGTTCATTATTAATTTGTATATAATACTCTGAGGCAGATTGCACATACATGCAAAGCAGAATGTAACAATCAAATGCAGTCTTGTTGGCTCTTTGGCTTGCTACTAAACCCTGATGACAGTTCTACTTCTGCCACACACCTCATTATTTAGCTTATAAATTCATTATTTCCACTGTAATCTTGCTGGGTCTTGGCACAGGTGTAGAAAAGGCTTGTGCTCAAGCTAGGCAGTAAATAACTGAACTAGCAATCATCAGAACTAATGTCAACACTTCCACGGCCATTTCATAGTGCTCTGTGTTGAACCAAGGCATGAGATCTCCATTCTTTTATTAGCTCTCCTGAGAGAGACAGGATTGTTAATATTCATCTTCCTCTGATACGATTTGGTTTCAGAGACTCCATGGGAACCAGCCAGATTAGAATAATAAAATAATAGTAAATTGCTTGTGGCAGAAATTGTATATAAAGTCCCTCTAATACATTCAGTCTCTGGACAGCAACAAGAACATGATAACTGAATTAGACTTTTAACAAGATTTTGACGATTGATGAAGCAAATACAACCTTTAAAACAAAAAGTTCCCTCCCCCCCAGTCACGTCTGAGCTGTCAGTAGAGAAATCTGGTCCACTTCCTTCATGAATTAGTCTCTCTATTTATGTATTGCCTTTTTCAGTGTTCCCATTTGCCACAAAACCGGCCAACCCAGCTTATTTTGTTCTGGCATTATTAAAATTACTATTACCATTGCAAATGCTTCCAAGGGAGATAATATTAATAACAGTCTCTTCCATCAGATCCTGTCAGTTCCTGGGGTGATTAATATTCTTGTCTGCAAGAAGCATTATATCATTTAGAGAGAGCATATTGCTTGGCTCGTAGGCTATTCTTCATGGTCTGTGATGAGTGCATTGTGATCTGCTATTATTGCATTACTGTTTACACAGCTTGAGATGCCTCGTAAAGCAGTTAGGAATGAGCCGAAATTTAGATAGATTCAAATCTGGGAAATGAGAAAACCTGACACAAAGACCTTCAGGCTGTTTGGCCCTCTTCATCCCCCATGTCACATCCCCACTGATTGTTGCTGTCATCCTTTCCCTACCTGTGATGCAGATGGCAGCTGCATTTCTGTAGGTATGGCCAGTGAATCCATCCTTGCAAGGATGATCATAGGCAATCTGCTGGCTCCAAAGCACCATGGGCTCCTTACAATTGTTTTCTACCTAAATACCATACTGTGTCTGTGGGGAGCTGCTACTCTATTTTGAGACAAGTCACTTCAACTCCTTGGCAAGAACTGTCTAGGAGGAATCAAGATCAGTTTTTATTTTCATGGAAATAGCCATAATCTGGATCTCCCCAGGAAGCCTGGTGATCCACTCTCACTTGTATAATTCAGGCTTGACTGGAGCAATCTTTATTTGAACACGAGCCATTCATGGAGCCTATTCCTGAACACTCAATGAAAGGTGCACTTTAATTTATGCAGATTATATACAGCATGTGGGTTCAACAGCAAGTTGCCAAGGCAAACCCAAGGGCAAATCTTGCTTCCACAAAGTCTGGTCTGTGCCATAAATGATGGCTGAAGGTATCTGATTTTCCAGTTTGGTCTAAAACAAATGTCCGGGAAGATTTGTCTTCTCAACATCAAAGCCAGCTGATGGCTCCTATGCCTTTAGTGCATAGGTTGCAGATTATTTAGATCACTTTGTTTCTCAAGTGGTTGCCCTTATGAAAGCAGTCAAACCTTGCTGACATTATGGGGTCAAAGCTGCACAGGAAAGGAGCCAGGGAATCTGGAAGGACGGGTGGATTGCCATTCAGTGGCAGGTTGGATGCAGATGTTGGACACCTTAGGTAAGCAAAAGCAAGTTCACTGATTCACAGCAGAAGAAAAAAGACAGCAGCAGCAGAAATAACATCTTAAAGACTAAAGGACTCACTAATTCCCTCTCTCGGATATATACGCCTGTAGATGAGTGTAGGAATATGAGCGAGAGAACTTCCCCTCTAACCCTGGAGTGGAACACAAGCTGTGACCTCTGGGTCTGTAGAATATCCAGCAATGGGGACGTGGCAGGGAGTGTATGATATAGTGTCAAAGAGCAATCATGACAGTGGACAGGGCTGGTGGCTACAGAAATACTCTCCATGGCTAGGATAGCCTGGCTGTGCAAGGTACTCTCTAAGCCACAAAAGATGGCAAATCCACTTCAAACATGGATATAGGAGAGGTATTCAAACAACAGGGACTTGTTATTACTCTCAGGTGCCATTYCCATTGCCCACAACTGGAGCTGGCTGTTTATCTTTATTTAACTTTTTGAAAATAGTAAATTAACCAAAAAGTGAAACTTAATGTGGACTAGATATACTCAGGTCTGACAAATTACTTTAATTTTAAAATAAATCTAAGGGAAGACCTCTCTGAAAAACATGAGAAGAATACTTCAATGCCTTTTAAATAAACCATTTCATCTGAAAAATAGAAAAATGTTTCCTCTCAGACAAATCTTTCCAACTTCTCATTTTGAAGGAGCATTTTCATTTTAAAGTCTGTCCTGAATGTGAAAGAAAAAATTTTGGAAGACACAGATAATCACAGAAATAAAAGGAAAAATGAAACATTCCATTCAAGTTAAAAGAAGCACTTTGGGTGGATTTTGGGATGACATTTTCTGAGCTGGAYTTCTGTTCTTGCCCAAAATAGTCAGCTTTAGTTTAGCTTGGACTCAACCAATCTTCGCATATGCTCTTCACAGGTTTTTGGACAAGATACTAAACTGAAAAATGAATGTTTGCCCAACTGCACCAATGATCTCACAAAGTACTAAAGCTCTCAAATACATTGATTGCATGAATTTATTTAGCACAATCARACCAAGGTTAATATTTCAACAGAACTGGTGTGGAAAAAATGAGAAATCCAATCTTGTCCATTCATTGAAGACAGCCAAGACTCTTTGCAGTTTACAAACTTTCCACTACTGAGCTAGAAGCACATGGTCAAACTTCCAGTCTGGAACACATTTTTATAGCTTGATTGTAAACTCTTGGAAAACCAGGTTTTATAAAACAAACACTGACAAGCCCTGAATATTCAGTGGATACAAGTCAGCACCATAAGGAAAACCAATTAAATCAGGAAATATATGGCCAGCAGAGATGGTCTGGTCACTGGTACGAGGCGTCCACTTTGTGGCACCCAAGGAGGACGCCAAGGGAAGCACTGTAGGAAACAGAGGCAACAGAGAAATCGTGTAGCTGGGCTGGACTTGGAAGCACTCCAGAACGTGAAGGGCTAGGCTGGTGAGGGACACAAAAGCCGGAAGACACCAGACCCACCTTCAAGTGTCTTACAGGAGATATGGGCTAAAATAGTTCCTAAGCTATGTTATTCAGTGTTTTGTGCCTCTGTACAGCTTATTCCATAAGCTCATGTAGACATAGAGACAACTTCCCATTAAAGAGACTACAGCTAGCCCTGGACATGGAAATGCAGAGCCAGCAAGGTTCACACCCCCTTACACACTTATGAGGRGTTAACTATAATCCAATCCTTTCTGTTTGGACAAGTTTAGTCTTTTTAGAGAAAGTATGCTTAAGGGTTGGAGTATTTTTTTGTCATGGACAGATTTTTGAAATGAATAGTTTGGATATTTCCCCAATAATCATCTTGCTTGCATTCCTCGGGTCAGCCTGCTGATCAGGTCATAACCTGAACATCTGAGTCAAGCTGGAATCACATCCAGGCTGACAAGTCCTTTCTTCCGGACCAGTCATCCACCTGCACAAACCTGCAGGAATCACAAAGATGTCTCTGCCTTCAATCCCACAAAGAGCCTCACTCACAAGGATGCTCATTAACTGCTTTTTCAGGCTCCTAAAACAACATGCACACAACCCCTGTCTTAAAAATATATATTCTCTAATTTGAAAAGCTGTTTCTTACATGGATCCTTCACAATAAGAGATACACATATTCTCTGAATTCACATCAACAACAGAAGCGTACATTTGCGTACTAAAAGCTCTCCTGCTCCAGAGTGTGTTCAGGTAGACACAAGCATTTCTGATACCCAGCAGATGTCAAAGCCCAGAGCGCACTTCAGGTCATATACATTTCTCTCAATAACTGTTATTTTCTGCGTTGACTTCTACATACAGTGAGAGGAAAAAAAACCAGTTTCATTTAGCTGATGACTTCCAGTAATATCCAGTGATATATACAGCTCACAAACTTACTGAAGGCTCTGACAGACTTGGGAACAGCTGTAATTTGCAAGCATAAATGTATCTTTGTGTCTGCATTGTAGATATTGCATAGCTCAGAATTTCAGGTCAGTGCAAACACAAGTTTGGATGCTGGATACAGCATGTACAGCATTTATGGACAGCAGTGCTGAGATGAACTGCAGTGAGTGCTTGTGCTCAAGGAGCAAGTGACAAGGCTCGCTGATTGCTGTCCAACATCTCCTCCTTATAATTATCTTTGGTGCTGGATTTTGGGTCCTTCCCTGGCTGAACTCTATGCTTTTCAACTCGCCTCATCATCTACTCCAGGGGAAACAAGGGGACACTGAAAGGTTCCTGCTTCATCCCCATACCAGGTTTTCCTTCACAGAGGTACACAGACATTTGGATATCAGTTAGTGTCACCCTGCATGTGAGGTGCTCCTTGGGAAGCTAAATTAGCTAAGTTAACTTAGCTTGGGAATCTAACCTGAGCCATATGTGAATCACCCTGCTACAGGAGGTGACCCCTCCTTAATAGGGCTGAAATGAGCTAAATCCAGTCATTGAAACTGGATTCAAGAGTTCCTCCATGCCATGCCTGGTCTCAGAGTAAGAAGGAGGTTCGAAGTTCTCTACAACCACTGTGCCTAAGCTCATCTTTCTAGCCGTGAAGGCTGACTATGCTCCTTCTTCAGTCTCTGCTAGCTGTACCTGTAAGGTATGGATCTTTGCATCATGCCTTATTTCCCCATCTGAGGCTAAACCAAAGCCTTCAGTCTCAATATCCACACACCTGGAAGCTCCACACTCTTTTTATATATTGGGAGTAGCTAAAAAAAGATGTAAAAACATAGTGGCATTGACTTAAACAATAAATCTTAACGAGTCATTAACTTAATCTATACAACCAATGTGGTTTTTTATGCTTCATATGAGCCTGTCATGAGTATAAAGAAAAAGTCATGCAGCTTTGTTTATACAGAAATCTGTATCTCTGACATCATAGTCCACAGTGGTGTATTGCTTGTCATGAGAGAGGCATGAAAGATATGTGGAAACATATTTCCCTGAAGATCACCACAAGCAAACCATACTTGTGCATGCAGACAGGAACAAGAGTCATGCTGTGGAAGCAACAATATTTCAGAGTGTGGTATTATATCAAGGTGACTTTTAAGTCCCCATTCAGATTTTAAACCCGCTAGTTGTCACCTAGTAGCACTCCCACCTCCAGACAGYGCAAAAAGGTGTTCCCTTTTATCCCTGAAGAAAAGGCAAAATGGCAAATGCTCCCATTTTACTGTGGAGGTACGTCCTTTCTGAGGATAAGGCAAAGAATTTGATGAACTAGTGAGTATAGAAGGCACTTACTGAGTTTAATACTTAGGACAAGTGTGACATAAAGATTTTGCTTTTACTACAAAAGGGATATTAAAATTTTAATCTTTGCCATGGAGCGTATAGTATCCCCAAGGCTTGCACTGCAGCTTCCCTTCACAAGACATTTCAGAGCCACCAGCAGTAAATGTCAGCAGTAAAAGTGCTCATTTAGTGCTGTAAGATGATACCATTCAGAAAAACTAGTGAAAGGGCCTCTAAATTTCTAGCCAGGCTGCTTATGCAGCATGGATATGTTCAGCCCCAGTGAAGAGCAACAGAGCTTCATTGACTTCAGCAGAACTGCTGCCACTTATATCGAGAAACATTTCTCTCCATTAGTTGTACATAAATTACCTATTTGAAATCAATAAGCTCTAATCATGGACTTTATCCCTGACCTTCCAGCTAACATGTATTTAAACGCTGTACATCTCTTGGTAGTGTACCTGCATGAGGGTTCATGACGTTAAGTCCATGTTATCTCTTCTCCCTAAGGCACATTAATGCTTTTAGGTTGGTGTCCAGCAGAAGAGCAGATGGTTTGCCCTGCACTACTGCCTTCGTAATGCCGTAACTCTGTGATTGCTGAAATAATTTAATAATAAATTAAATTGTCTCATCCTTTCTGGGGGAAGCAAACCTCCCTAAGAACTACTTGCACAGACTATCCATGCATAGAGAACAAATGGGGTAGAAGGTAGGTCAGAAATGTGCAGTCTTTGTGGTTTAGAAAGCTTCACATTCTTCCTTGTAAATGTTCATGAAATAACTTCCTTTGTTTTACAAGCACATTTCACCAGCARAGAACTGCTAAAAGCGTATGTCATACATCTGTTAAAGGGAAGGCTGTCAAAGAAGTTCCCTGGTTATTCTTAGTTCTGGGTTAGTGTTTGTTAACAGTGCTCTCTTCCAGCTTCTTGAAGACCTCAGTATCCTCTGYTGAGTGATAATTATGAAAGTAACTTTGGAGAAATCAACGTACTGGCTGAACCAGAGAAAAGGCAGAGAATATGAGTGTGATCTTATTTGTTCTCAACCAGCAGTAGCCATCAAATCATCAGCTGCTCATTTGCGTCCCCCCAGGTGGTACTCAAGACAACAAAGTCTTGGTGGAAGAAGAAAACTAAAAGATTCCATAAAAGGGTAAGACTAAACAAAGTAAGCATTAACAACCATAGGATGGTCCTGGCTGTTTGTAGACTAAGGTGACAGACTTGCATGAAAATCTGCGTAATTAAAAAGACTCCTATACTCAAAGGTTGCCATTGACATGACTCTGATAAGCCACTCACCAGGAAGCAGGAAACTCTTGGTGTGTACTAAGCAATACTTGGGTGCTCTGGTCATCACTTGTGTGAGCAGTGGCAGGTGTTACAGGCTCCAATGGCTGGGCTGCTTTTGTGATCTATTGATGCTTTAAGGAATAAAAATGTGCTGGTCACAATATCTCCAAGGAAAATGAATGCACAATGAATCCAAGAACCATACATCTCCAAACTCTCCCTTGCTCCAAACACACAGGCCTGCTCTCAGCTCTTAGAGGACACCCAAATGCTTTGGGCAAAATCTGGCAAACAGCTCACCTTTCCTGAAGTGCTTTTGCATTTGCAGCTGCTTCATTGAAAAGTTCAAATCTTATAAAGTCAGGATGCTTCAGACCTAATCTCTTTCTATTCCCAATCTCTTTCTATTCACATCTCCTTCTATTCCCACATGAGACATTTTTAGAATTATAACAGAAAGTCTGCTCCTAGAGTCCCCATTTCTGCCAAAGTGAATGCACTCAGATATTTTGCAGCCTAGCCCTTTCAAACATAGACAAATACTGCTATTTAGATATGTTCTATCCAAAGTGCTCACACAGCACTCATCCCCAAAGTATCCGAGTGCTTCACAGAAATCATCAAAAACTTGTCTAAATCTTTTGTAATATACTTTTTTTTTTCTTTTTTGCTTCTGCACCTGGGAACAAGTGCAGGGGGAGCTGGGTGACAACTCRTGCTTGAAAATGAAGAAAGGCAGAGAAAAATTAGGCTGGAGACAATGACAATAATTTCATCATCTTCCTTATTATTTTTGAATAAAATACTATGTCTGGTATATTAGTTGTAATAAGCCATTGGATTTCTCCTTAAAATGCTGTTCATCCTATAATTGTAATGATGTTCTTCCCTTGTTGGCTTTCAGAGGTCAATAAACATAAGCAGTACAGCAGCTGCTTGGTCTAGGGCTTGATTTAATTAGCTCCACAGTGCCAGGTTGCGAGAGTGGAAGTGAAGCAAAATCCTRTTCAGGTCCTAGTCTGAATAAATTGCTCTAGCCATGGAAGATGAAAATGCCAAAGAATTCTCTGCTGTAAAATGGAATATATAGACTTTACTGGTGTATGGAGGCAAGTGCTGATTGCTGAAAAAGCAGCTATTTTCATCGAAGTGGCAACAATTTACATCAGTCTTCATTTTGCAAGGCATTGATAACTGCAAACACAGATTTGCTTATTCCAGGYAGTCATCAGCTAACTTTACCAACCCCCAAATTGTGGTTATCAATGAAGGCAGCTTTATAAGACCCTAGTTGCTTTGCCACAAAATTTTACATAAGGTTTCCAAACGGTCCTCAAAAGACAATGGCGTTCAGCAAACTCAGCTTTGAGATGCAGTTATTAGCTTCCTCTAATGACCTATCGGACACATGTATCCCACAATCAAATTTCAGGACCAAAATATGTCAGATTGTTAACCTTAAGGATGTTTCATGATACTTCAGTGGCAACAGCACAGTATGGAAAGTCTTTTCAGTTTAATGGGAAGCAGTTATACAAGAGAAAAATGAATTTCCACAAGACCTTTTTCTTCCCTGTTTGGTGGAAGAATTCAAAATTTCATTTTCAGCCCTTTCTCCAAACCTTCCAGTCTTCTCAGGAAGGATAACATATGTGGTGAAGAAATTCCCTTCTCACCAAGTCCTTGAACAGCACTCAGAGAAGAGACAAGAAGGAAGAAATTAATATTAAATGGCAAAAATGAGGCTGTATGACAAGATAGTGAGATACTTGAGCAGAAGAAGAGATGATTTGGTGGTCCAGAGAGGTCTTAGGAGAGAGGACTGAATAGATTTGATACAATGAGGGGAAAAAAGAGTTTTGCACCACAGGGGAAGAAGAGAACCATCACTGCTTGCAGAGATGGGTGGGAGGTTTGTTTAGCTTCATGGTATCAAACCTCGGAAAGAACTATATCTTGCTAAGATACTTTTTATCGGCTCACAGCTCATCTAAATGAAATCAAAAACGTTCCACTGCTCAGTCCATGCAGAGGATTTGATCTGCCATGTTTATATTGGTAGCATCTCCTTTTCATTTCATACTTTATAGATTAACCYGCTGTGTTTAGAGATAGAAAAGTGTACTGTATTGTGCTAATGAATTTTTAGTACAGCTTGACAGCTTTGGTGAACAAACTGAAATAAGATGGTTGTCTCTGTCCCCTGCACATCTTCATCGAGTGGAATATAGTCCCTATTTTATGATTTTGAGCAGCCGGTTTCAGAACTGGGCTCACATCCAAGAGTTGCAAATTACTCTTCACAAATAAGCTAGACTGTGGAAGAGTTATTCTAGGTCAAGATTAGAAGAGCAAATTTGGATCTGGATTTTAAAAATGCCTTTGACTGGGAGTCTCAGTTTAGGCTTTGGGTTCAGCTCGTTCTGACGAGATGATCAAGCTGCAAAATGCAAACCTTTTTACTTTCGCTTTTGTTAAAACCCAGAATTTTTTGTTAAGAAAAGGAGGCATCAGTGTTAGGACAAACAGGATCACAGCTATAATCCTGACAGTTGTTCTTAGGTTGATAAAGAATTTTCCATCAAAGCAAGATTTCTGCATAGAAGTTGTTCGTGCTGCATGCGAGTGGGGAAGGTTTTCTAGGAAAGAAACTTTTTCAAATGTTTCTCAGAGCATTTTTCCTGCTTCCTGATCATCTGGCTCTAATGTGCCCATATTAATCTCTCTCCCAACAGATGGGCAGAAATTGCTGGTCTGCTTATGCAGCAAGTAAATCCTGCATTTGGTCCAGCTTATATGCATGGCAAGAGGACCATACTATCCAGTGCCTGATTGAAAAAACAGTTCTGTCAAAGAAAAGAGAGAAAAGAGAGAATAAAGCATGGAGTGAGAGAAAAGAGAAAGAAAATAGGAGGAAATTAAGCAAATGCAAAACCAATTATCTATCTCTGAATTTTGTCAAAACCAAAGAGACAGGGAGAGAGAGTTTCATCCTTATGGGCATATTTAACTGTAGGAAGTGTTTTAATTGCTTTCATTTTAAATTGAGGTGAATAATCACTATCATAGCTTTCATTGGATATTGCATTAGCACAAAACTGTCCCAAATCAGAGATGGGGCAGTCCCTTGATACTGTACACAAACATAACAGAGAGGATCCTTACCTGAAAAGGGCCCGAGTACAATAAAGGAAACAAGAAGCCAGTGCAGGGAACCTTGTTATTCAAGTGCACAGTGCCCACAGKACACTATCATGCCGTACTGAACTGAGATTTGGTGGTGCTTGAAGGCACATAGCATTTTCACATTTTGTTAAAGTGAAAAATTGAAACTTGTCATAGAAAGCAGATACTTTCACGGGAACACATCTTTTGCTGAAAACTCAATTTTTTTCCAGCAGAAAGCTTTTTCAGTCAGTGGATTCCATGTGGTGGTTTGTGAGGCCACAGAAATGATGCTCAGTGGTCAGCTCTCTATGGAGTCATACTACCTTCACAACTTTTCCAATTAAAGCTTTGATGGAAAGACTACTTGGTGGGGTCATTTGCATATGGAAAAGAGGATCCAAAAGAGTTGGGGAATCATGGGTCTAGGTGAAGCACTTCTGAAACACTAAGATGTAGAGGACCAATGATTTGGCAGTTACTATAATACTCCACAAAATAGCAATTTCACCATTTGGAAGAATTCCCTGTTCCATCTGCACTTTTTCATAGGACTGCTACACACACAAACACCAGAAGCCAAGAGACACTTAATTACTTTTGTCTCTAGATTTAACCTAGAGGTAGGTACATGCTTTTCCCAAGCTGCTGAAGAAGAAAAATGCATACTGCAAAATCTCTGATAGAAATTGCCAATAGAAAATCTTAGCTGGATAAGATGACCATTCAGAGATGGAACCCCATCTGAAACTATCAGAAGCCAGAAGGGTGCCTGCATCTTACGAAGATTGTTCTGAAAGGTCTCAGAAGAGCTGGAAAAATATGAAGGCTTTCTTTTCATTATAGCTTGGCTAAATGACCTCATTATGGAAAACAAACCCTGTTCCAGCCAGCTGTTATCAGTTCATCCCCACCCCCATGCTTATCTGCTTTGAAGTTGAGCAGAATGTGGAGATTTCCAGAGACAAATGTGAGCTCCCCATGCCCTCCCTTAGCTAAACAGTGTGAAGGAACAGCCTTCCTCCCATACATAACCCTAACCACAAGCCTCACAGCTGCTCCAAAGCAAGCCACAGAGTCAGCCAAGAAATGCTTGCAATAGAGGAGTCGGGAAGGTGCTGAGAGACCCAAATGCTGTTGCTGGGAAAAACACATTCCAGCCTTCACATCTGGATGTCACAATTGATAGGGTCACCTCATGTGTGGCCAGAGACACTGCCAACATACTTAGGAAGTTCACTGCTATCTTTCAAAGGTCACGCTGCATGCAGCACGGCAGAATCAAAATAGAAAATACAACTGGTGAGCAAAGCTATAGCAAATGGGGAAGAGTAATTACACCTCCTATATTTAGCTCGTCTTTTCAAGGTGTTAAGTTGGAAAGACAGTTTTGAAGCTCAGCTGTAAAACTTCATATCTCATTTATGTGCTTTTTTTAAATTGTGTTCCACAGAAACATATGAGTCATATTCTTACATAGTATGCCAAAAAAAAATCAAAACACAGACAAATTTGTCCCAGGAAAACAATTATTTTCCTTTTCATTGTCAAAGTTTCTTTAGGACAGCATATGCATATTATTTTCTTTAATTCTTCTTAAAAAAACAATATTATCAGTGTGTGCGTATTTCTGTTTATATACAGTAAACATATGTATGTCTGTGTATATGCACAATAATCAGTGTATGTGTGTAAATACATATACAAGTAAATATGTAAATATCTATAAACAATAAGCATATTATATGTATATTTAGATGCCTGACGGCTCAGTTGAACCTGATGAAAAGCTCGTAATCTTCAAAACTAGGCTGTAAACTAACAAAACACAGGCATTGTGAGGTTGTTCAGTGGCCAGGTCATACCAATACGGTAAGATACAATATGTTATCGGCTACCATGATCAGTCACTTAAGCTGACTTGACCAATCAGTAGTTTAACTGAGATCAATTACATAATATTCAAAATCACRTAATTATGAGAGCACAGTCCTGGGAGGTGGCTTGAAGACAAACATAGGGCCAAATTGTCTTCTGGTTTAATCCTGGCGAAGCCATTGGAAACCGCTGAGAATAAGCATATCCTATGAGGACACGAGCTGTGTACTTGCTCAGTGACAGTCATTCACTCCTCAGGAGGGCACCGGTTTATCCTCCTGATCTTTCCAGGAGGTTTACGGAAGGATTTCTGTGACGCTTAGGGCAGATATTATCCAATTTGCCTATTACATCTGGATCCATAGTCCTTAAGGGCAGGAACCATAATTTCATTATTGTGGTAGCAAACCTTGCAGGACTACACAGCACCACTAAAGATGGAACAGTTCCCTCTCTGTCCCTGGATCCTATTGCAAAGGACAACTTTAGTAGCCAGGCTGCTAAAAAGCAAAAGCTGTGTCATTCTTTCCAGGAAGTGTCTTTTTGTCATTCTGTCTTCTAGACACAGAGTCCACCCTAGGATCTATCACACTGTGTCATCTTACAGATGTCCTGCTAAGGGTGCTTAAAACTGAGCCAACAGCAACAGAAGTAATAAAAATATCCATATTTATCAGCTTCTTGTAGTCTGTTTCAGTTTTGTTTACGATGTCAGCTCTTTGGGCAGGAAAAATGTATTTTTTCATGGCATGCTTAACAAATAATAACAGCAAATTGACCAAGAGGTCTTCAGGACACATGGTATCTGTATACATGTTAATACTTTGTTCCCCCAGAGATCCTAGTCATARGTTTAAAAATAACATAAATAAACTATTGTCTTGCTAATTAAATCCACATGTAGACCCATGCTATATCGATTCCATTTCAACTGGTTATTTTATCACTTTTTGCACCATACCTACAAAAAAAGTTTCATGCTAGATTAGTACAGATTAAGCAGACTGGGGCCTAGATATGTGTGGACAGTGTATGTGATACAAGGATGTGGATGGATAAACATGCACATATTTTTCCTTTGAATCGGATTCTTTGCAAATCACTTTCCTAAATTCTYCTTCCTGTCCATTAAAGAAAATTATTAATTGATTCATCTATATCTGGCCTACAAGGAAAAAGGAGGTGGTAGAAAAATTTCAGGAGCTTACTCCTGGTATAAAAAAGGATGGAATGTACAAATTGGCAAGAAACTCAGCTGGGCAAGGGAGTTTTACAGGTAGATCATATAAAACTGTGGCGACAGAGATAGGAGTGCTGAATCAATGATGTGAAGCAGGAGATAATGCATTAATTTGAAGAAGATAGGAGACAAACAAGGAAGGTGATTACCAGCTTTGTTTCATGCAGGCCATGATGGGAGAACATGACTATTACTAAATCTGAAAATGAGGAGGCTACAGTAACCAGGAGAGAAAGTACTAGGGTTTGGGTAACTTTTCTGTCTGAAAAGAAAGGACAGTTAAAAAAAAATTCCTAGAGATAAAAATTATTCTGCAAAACCAAGTCACAATTCCCTTGTAGCATACATAAATAGCCTAAAATCTTGTTTACAGTTGTAATTTCTATTTGATGGAGTTATTGTCAAAGAGATTAGCAACTCCTTTCAGTTCAGAGACATTTAAATTTAGCAGCAGGAAAAAGAAGTTTGTTGAGTGTGGAATCCACCCCTGCTGCTCCAAAACAATCAGAAACAGGAAAAAGTAATCAAAAGGGAGTTTTAATGAGTTATAGAGCTATTGTTTACTGGAGAGGGCTGAAAGCCTGAAGCCCAAGCCTGGAGGACCTCTGTGACCCTGCACTGCCTCTCGGTGGCAAAATATTTGCTTGAAATTACGTCAAAACAACACAATGTGTGTGTCCGAAGGCCAAGAGGGGTGGGACGTTGAGAAAAATAGTGGAAATTCCCTGAGTCTCTGAAGGTACTGAAGGCTTACCTTGAAAAACAAGGCAATAAACAGCAGCCGTAGCTGCACATTCGAGCTAAGGCAGGCAGCGTCCCCCTCAGCGGCGCATCTGCCCGACGGCCCTTTGCAGGGCTGACCCTCTGGGGTGCGAGGCTGAGGGGGCGAGTGCCCACCGGCGGAGGGGCTGCCGGTGTGTGTGCCCGGCCCAAGGCCCTCTGCGGCCAGCGGCCCCAGGGTAGAGCGGTGCTGCCGGYGCCTCATGGGGCTGCCAAAGTGAAAGCTTCACAGGGGGATGAGGAAGCTCTTCTGGAGAGGGACTGAAAACAGGAAGCTAATTTTTCCAGGGAAATAATTATACAGAAGTGCTGGGTTTTTGAGGAAGGAGACTTCTGTTGCTCTTCCAGAATTCTCCCTGAGGTAAAAAAGCACAACGTTAACTCACTGCTCAAGAGCAACAGGACAATTTTACTGTGGTRCTCTCCAGCAGTTATTTAATCAGTAGCATGTGTCTGGAAGTAGCCTGCTGCACCTGCCTGGTCAGGGAAAGACAGCATTCCTCTCTGCCTGTCCCAGGTGACTTCTTGGGTGGAAAAATCTCTGCCAAAATGCTCATGACTTGCATTTAATGCAAGTCACGCTCCAGGGAATGGGTACAGACCCCACCAGCCCTCCCAAAAGCATCTAAGCAGGAGGAAGTCAACAGGTACAAAAATAAGCAAAAGACGAATGTTTCCCAGGGAAAATGGGCACATTAAAGTAACCAGCAGACCTTCCCCTGGAGAAATGGCAATGAGCTCCGTGAACTGCTCAGACAGCAGAGCCAGTGGTGACAGGGGTGCAACATGTAGGCTTAAGTTACGTGAGACGACACATGACCTGCTCAGCCACACACTGCATGACCCGGAGAAATTGTCTACCTGTCCATCAGAGTAATATTCCCAACAGAACAATCCCACCGGGGTACCAGCCAGATCCTTGGGAAAAGTACTGTAAGTGTGATGGTCCTGAGCTATCTAGGCATTCATCTCCTGTCCTTTACAAGTTGCACTCATACCAGTTGGTGGCACCCTGCACAGCTTTCCAGCATCCCAAGAGATTTCCCTGGCAGCTGCGAAGGGACACGTCCTGCACACTGTGGAGCTAGACAGAAAGCTACTCACAGCAGCTTCCAGGTTAACAGTCCTCATGCAGATTTTGGTTTTTCCAATACCCAGCTAAAACGCAAGCTTTCCCTTTGCATATCATACCCCGGCCAGCATGATGTCATTAACAACCCTTAAATTTTGTCATTATTGCCACAAATAATCAACTGAGGAAGACAGATCAGAGTCAGCTGCCCTACAGGTAACAGGGAATGCTATTTGACACAGTACTCGACATTTAACACACATTAAAATCGCTGTTGCTTTGTATATCTGTTTCACCAGACAAACTGTCAAGCCAGACCAAGTATTTTTATTTCACCAACACCTACTACGCTATGAACAGGTTTGTTAAGTCCCCAGATTTTATTTCACTTTTACCTTTGTTAAAATTCCAAATAGCCATGTTTTATCTGCACAAGATCACTTAATCGGGCATATGGCTTTCCAGGGAAATGTAAAACAATAGCTTTGTCTAAAGTCATATAATATTCTATTCACTCACATCACTCCACTAAGAAGCCAAAGTATTTTAATTAGATAGAATGTGTAAAGTCAGGCTGCAAATGAGAATTTAAAAGCAGATAACACCCATAAAGAGACTTTCAAAGTGGCCACTAAAATTCAGATTCTTCAGCTTTTTGCAAGGCCAATTAAGGATTTTTAGCCCATTAACAACCACAGCACCTACAGCTGCCACTAGAGCTGTAGACAGTCAGCATTTCTGCAGGTCAAGTTCAAATGAGCTGAGGCTGGACTCAACAAAATTAAAGCATTCAGGCCCACTGACTGCATCTGAAAATTTCATACACGCTCAATAATACATGCGTGTACATTTACATGCACACACCTAATTTTCTAGAACATGTGCAGTCATGAGCGGTAAGTACTAAGACCTACTAAGGTCTTGCACCGCTATAATTAGTATGTGTAAGTGTAGTTCCATTTGGTATATCTATATAATATATATTAAGAAAAAGCTCACCTTGATGTCATGCGTGTGTCTAAATAAGACGTTTTTTACAAGTTAGTCTGTCAGAAGTATAGTCTACAATAAATGCAAATAAATGAGCTAATACTATACGGTTTCTCAGCTTTTCTTAGTTACCATGCTGGTAACTTTAGGTCCATTTCTGAATTTAGAATCAGATTATGGATTTGCACAGACATACMAATACCTGTAAGAACATTGTGTTTATATACATAAACAGAAGCCTAATTACAATCATTCTTAATATTTTTGGCACTTATTCTTCAAAACCACAAGCCCTCACAAGCACTCATTCAGCTGTCAATCTGGAAAATGCCAGCATGTCTCAAAATGTTATTTACAAATGAAATACAGGTCACCAGCTTGACCTTTGGAGCAGAAGAATATATATATTTTTTTAAGCTGGCAGAAAAAATAGCTGTAGTTTCCTTTCTTGATGAAGGAAAACATGTTTTGCCGTGTCTTATATCTGTAAGCAAAACTGGATCTGGGAAAAAAAGACATATAGTAAAAGGCACAACTACCCCCGCCTTCCTCACTGCTCACTCTCTCCTGCAATTGTGTAAAGCAAGGAAGTAAAAGGCTGCTAGAGACTGAAAAACATGTTTTTCTTTGAAAGTCCATCCGCAGAAATATTTATCAGCTGTTGGCAAAACACACAAAAAATAATATTCTTTTTTTAAAAGCCAGAAACAAATAGGTCCTTTTTTCACTGAAAAATGGAGGACGTTTGAAGTCCCTGCTGTGAAAAACATGTTTTTTATTTGCTGCATTTGCTTTTTTTACTGCTCACTAGAAGTCACTGAGGTCTTTTGCCGCTCAGATCTGCAGTACTATCCAGTGTATTTTTGCCTCCTGGTCAGYTGCAGTCTTCCTTCTTCATGAACGGGTATCACCAAAGCTATCCATGGAGAAAAGAATCTAAAAACCCACTAATTTATCCAGTTGCTGTAAATAATTGGCTAGTAGAATGATTAGCCAAGGATGGGTACGTGGGCAGAGATGGGCTGCGTCCACACCATTCAGAGTAGCTGGAGGAATAGGATTCCTGGCAGACTGCCCTCAGAAAGGTGCCTGTTCTGGAGGATGAAGGAGCCACAGTGGGGGTGGTCTCTGTAGAATACACCAGGTCCACAGTCCAGCCAAAGCCAAACCCCAAATCTTTCTTAATGTAAGCAGCCTGGGAGGTCTCAGGGTCCAGGACGGTCTTGTGGGTATACAAGGACATCATAAACTAGGAGCTAAATCTCTCTCACAGTTCACAGTGAGTCCTAGAAACAGACCTCTTTCTTCTCAGCCTCTCTGGCTCTCTTCTCTCTTCAACTTGCAGCAGGGAAGGTTGCTCCCAAAGGAAACACACTGGTTTTCTGAGTCTTCCACACCAGTGCTCAACAGGATCTGCCAAAAATGGACTTAAACTCTTCTCCCACAAACAGGTGCCCAAGGAAGAAAAAAAAGGCAGAACAAAGTCCTTTATTTTCCCACTTCATTTCCTCAGTGTCCATTATGCTGAAATCACAGCACTTGAATCCTTCATTATGGCAGGAAGAAAGATGCTTAGAAAATGTGGAGAGATGCAAAAATGTCCCAGAACTAGCATGACTTAAATTCTAATGGCTTCAGTAAAGAGGTGTGCAGAGCACTGCAAGAAATTCAAAGAGGCCACTGTATCTGTGTTGTAATGATATGGAAGTAATGGGCTAAAACCACCCTGATACACAACTGGTTTCATCACTGTTGCCTTAACTAAGGCATACAAAAAAGTCCTCAGTCTGACCATGAAAAGGGTTTGGTTCAGCCACAGCTAGAGGAAACCAAAGGTGTCCTGGAGTGATGGAAACCCAGGTAAAATATTGTCTAGCTTCCTGCAAAGAAAAAATCCAATATCCTGTTTTTAGGAATGCAAAGTACTTTTAACCACATTGAGAATATATGAGCTAGTGGGTGCTCCATAGCTCTGAACAAACAGTCTGAAAAATGGTGCAGGGCAGCAACATTTGGGAACACACCAGAGTCTCCTGGTTACATGCACTGTGAAGGGATAGAGACAATGATGACACTGTCTCCATTATTAGAATCAATTACATTAATGGATATATGAGAAGAGGGAGTAGGGAGAGGCCAACTGCTTCATAGGCATATGAATAATGAGGTGTTAGTGTGTCATATCTGTCCTTATAAATCAAAACACTTAAGAAAATTAAATAGCTTCTAATAAGGTCACTTGATTAAATTGTGTCCCTTTTTTTCTCTGCTTGGATCAAAAGTGGACTCTGGGATCTCTGACCCAGCTTTAGATGTATCATAAATTCTACCATCCAGCATATACAATTATTGTTTGTCTTGTCACTTCAGTCCTCCATATTAAAATCCCTTCAGCTGAACTTCCCTCCTCTCCTCTTGATACCCTGTCACTGAAGATCTGAGCCTGGGATTGGTATGTAGACAAGAGAGAAGGAAACAGAGTGTGGGAGAAGTTGCAGTATGAGTCCATTCTTTATCAGAAGGTAAGAAATTCAGAAAGTTTTTTATTTAACAGCCCAGCTGCAGGGAAGATCTTTAAAACAGACTTCACATTATGTTTGACTTGAAAGGCAATCATGACACAAATTTATGAGAAGCCAAGTTTCATTAATTCCAGGTCTCAATACTTCTGAAAGAAAGTACTACCAGAAAGTGAGCAGAAGATACTCTTGCTCTACTTTGACAAAATGGTTGTACAGACATTTTCTTGTTTTGTGTACACCTTCTTCCCCCAGTGATGTCTAAAAATGTTCAAAATGTATAACTGGGGACTGATTCACTCAGGAACAGTATTCACTCAGAAGCAGTTGTGCCTACAGAACAACAAACAAGTGCTCCAAAGAAGTGAGCTACTCAGATCTTCCACAGAGAAATCCTGGTGAAGTCAGAACCTAATGTCAAAATTAGGAATGAAAGGGATCTTTACATCCTTGAACAGCTGCAGTGACTTAGAAATGATTGCTAGAGGCAAAGCCATGCCAGGCAGAAGAGAGATCTCAGTGCTGATGCTCCAGATGAGGAGCATACCTGAGTGCATTGGTTCCATAAGACTTTCATGCATCCTGTGTTACTTAGCCAGCAAACTATGATCAATATTGGTGGGGCTTCTCACTATACATACCAGTGCCCAAGAGCAAGCTGAGAAAGTTAATTGCCTGGTTCAGTGAGAAGTGAGTCATCGTTGCAGGAATGCCTCACACCCTTCCTCACATGTACTTCCACTTGAAGTGCATTGCACTGCAGCCAGGCCATGGAATAACACCCCGGAAGCTGGAAAGCACTTGGCCTGCTCTAGACATGGAAGAATAGAAAAAAATGGTCTTGGCTGCCTACAAGAGAGACCGAAGAAACAAGGAGGGAGATGCTCAGGATAAGAAATTTTTGGCATTTCAGAACTTCTTCATCCCAGCTTTGACTCCCAGCAAAGCTGGCTCCAAGGGATAGATATATCACGATCAGTTTATCCCACAATCGTAGCCATTGTGAAAAATGTTTCCATATTCTGATCACAGCACTTTTATATTACCTCTCCTCATGCAGCGTAACATCAACTTTTAAGAGCTAGGTTTAGGGGCTTTTCCCTCAAAGAACAAGTCACAGAAACAGYGATGAACTGGAAACACCGTAGCAGCAATCTTGTGTCTCATTACATTCTTCTTACATTTATAACTAGGCTAAAACAAGAAAAGGTACATCCAGCTTGTATTTAGCCTAAAACTTACTGTTTCTTCACCTAATATGGTGAGTGGAATGAAGGTGAGCTTGTCTGCTTTATGACCCAGATTGGTCAATCTATGAAAATAAATTGCTTCTCTCAGCAAAATTTGCTTCTCCCTTTAAAAGTTACTTGCAGTGAAAGGACACACTTCTGTGTGTATGAAGATCACAGGAAACTTACTGAGAAACCCTTCTGCTATAAGGCCTCTCTATCCACTACTGGCAAAGGCATTCAGGTGGTCTGGGTTACAGCAGACATAAGCCACAAGTACCTAACAGCTTCCCCCTGTGATCAGTAATACATAGCAGATTACTGTAGGTACAGACATATGCAAAATAATTAGCCTAGATTTCGAAGGCAGCCATTCTAGGATCAACAGCATAACTTGCTGGCCGGAAATTGGATAGTCTGAGGGGATTCTCCCCTGTAGCACTCTACTCTCGGGAAGTATTTGGAGAGAAAAGAGCTGAATGCAAAGGAAAGGATAACTTCTGAATGTTGCTGTGTCCTACTGCTCCATTTCCTTAAGCCTGAACACYGGGAAAATTACTTGAGCATCCAAATGGCTCAGTTTTATGGATGGAGCAGATAGGGACAGCTCTGTGGCTTTGCACTTGCATGAAAAGGTGATCAGGTAGGTAGAATTTATGTCCAAAACTAAAAATAAGATCAAGGATTTCTCACTGTTTACCATTTTCACCTATTGCATTTGCTTTTGTTCTGTGAGACACTTTAAACTCGTATCAGATACAGCTGACCTGCATGCTTTTTTAAAAGAACCCACCAAATTTGAACTTTAAAGCCAAATTTTTGAYTGTCTGTGCAAGTACAGAATTACAGAAGTTAATATTCATTTCAGCTATGCTCCACTGGCTCTGTTAGCAATGGTCCTTCAATGATGCAAACTGCCAATTATAAGCATGTGCGTAGTTTTCTTCAGGACTACAATGGACTGCACTCAAACTACAAGCTCCACTTCAGACTTCTCAAGGAGGCCTGATCATAAGTGGGAAACTACTCGATGAGCAAAGCATGAGATGTCAACATTGTTTAGTCACAGAATACTTGTGGGATACAAGAATTGTAATTTAAAAAAAAAAGGACTACATAATATTAAGATACACCATGCAAAAAAACTGAGAGGGTGACAATGTTGCCACGTTCAGTCACCCCTCCAGTGCGAAGGTGGAGGGACAGTATTACAAAATTATGTTCCAGAGGTTGCTGACACAGGATCAATATTTAGTCATGAAGATGAAAAGCGTTTACAAATGCTTCCAATGGATAGGATTATCATCTGCTAATTAACCTCCAGACTGTTTAATGAGGCAGCGGCGTGGGCACAGAGGGGTGGGAGCAGTGGTGCACGGAGAGGCAATTTCCAGCCTTCAGGGTAGATTGTGGCTTGAATTACGACCTCCCACTGTATCCGTTATGGCACCCCAGTGGTTAATAAGAGCCTTCTTTGTCCAGGGGTTGCTGCGGAGACGGTTCCTGTACCTCAGGAAGCAGGGAGAAGAGAAGTTTCCTGTTTTGAAGAAGGTTTAAGAACTATTTTCCTCCAATCAGGCAGCAGATGCCTGGGCAGGAAATGGAGAACGCAGATGCCAGCCCCACTCCGGGTCAGTGGCTGTGCTAATCAATGCAGCCAAGGTTTACCGTAGCCAAAAAGGGCCCAGTGATAAGTGGGTTGCAGAGTTAAGGGGAGGACTTGTGGTGGAAGGTGCCTGGAGCAAGACTGACACTGGAGCGAGACCAAAACAAATCCAAATACTGAGAGGAAATGGGCGTTCAGCTTCCTCCCTATATGTAACTCTCACACAGCACATTGCACCCAGTATATGGCCCTGATAAAAAAGAGGTGTGTAATTAATTGTTGTGGTTCAAAACAATGCTCAGAAGTAGCACTAGTCATCGTTGCCGTAACCTTTTCTCTCGTTGATGACTCACTGCCGAGGGAGACTTGCACGTATTGGGGGTGTCAAATGCATGGTCCCGTCAAATGCATGGTCCCATCAAATGCAAGAAACCAGTCAAAATTTCTCCAGCTGGGTGGGTTTTTTTCCCCCTTTTTCAGACGAAATTTAGCAAAAGTGCTTGCTGACCTCCAGGAGCAAAATTCAGCTCTAGCCCCAGTGAAGCTAGAACTACTGTTGACTTTGTTTATGCCAAGTCTCAGCCTTTTTGACTCAGTGCCCAATTTTTCTTTCACTGACATCACTTTTACTCCTGCATAACTTTCGACCCTCAATGGTATTGCTCCTCACTTACACTTGCTCACTTTGAGTGATGTCTGAAGCACCCATCTGCCATCCTTCAACTCCCAGCTCACAGTTTCATTCTCTGTGATGTTATTTCCTCTAGTGCTTTATGTAAGAGACAGCGTCTGGGAGGGTGTGAAAGGCTGGAGAAAAACAAGACTAACTGCAGTAGGTAAATCCATAGAAGTGTATTTTCCACTGCTTCTCTGTTTGTTGCCAGTACAGCTCTACTGACATTTTGCAAATATGGGCACCAAGTGCTTTGGAGTGCAGGATATCGTCACATCCCATGGAGTAAAGATAAACATGTTTCTGGACACATCCTTGCCGAAGCTACGTTACATTAGATGAAGCTTTGCCTGGGTAAGACATGGGCCAAAACTGACCAAGGACTTGAGAATTAGGTATCTGGGCAGCTGAGAAGGAAAGAAAATCTCCATGGCAGCGAGGAATGAGTGGACCTAACTGCGGCATTGTATAAGCTCTCAGATTTTGTACCATTGCTTACAAATATTCTTTTTTTTTTACAAAAATACTAAGCAATAGAAATCTCAGAAACTTGATGCATCAGAGGAACCTTGATGGCACCATGAACCTGAATGGAAACACATAAACCTCCTTTCTGAGAGGACTGGTGCTCTTGCTAGGGGCCCTTTACTGAAAATGGTGAGTGAAACAATCACAGTGCTACAGACCTAAGAYGTGTTCCTGCCAATGCACCTTAAATCCTAATACAACACCTCTCTGGCAATGGCTCTCGTGGCTTCCCAGGCAACTGGCCAGTGACAAGCTGTCATGTACAGCACTCCCTACTAGTCTGGCTCTGAGTCTCTCGGTGTCAGGCAGGCTTTTGAGCAGAGAGGAAAAAGAAACCAAGAAAGTGAGGGAGAGAAGACATACCAGTCACTGCAGGGTATACAAAGTTCCACAGACACAGGAATTTGTCATCAGGCAGCAATGACATCAGTCTACAACTGCCCCCAGTGCTATTCCATCACAGCAAAGATAAATATCTAAAAAGTCTTCACCTACCAGTATTTACCATAGGTGGCTATTACTGTACTCAGCTCATCACAGCTGCCCACATTTTACATTTAATTTTATCTGCCATCCCAAGGAATGCATGTGCTTATTAACGTGTTCATTTTTTTCCATCCTGCTTTAGTAAATGATTTCACTTTTTGTGATATGCAGCACCAGCTTACCCATGAATATTTGAAATGCTTATGTACAATAATGTTAAAGCAGACCTGATCAGCATTAATCCATGCTGACAGAACAGACTTTCCCCCATATATTAAGCCTTTCAGATGTCCCAGGCACCCTTAAAGAGATAAACACAATGGATTAGCTGCCCTATGTATTCTGTCCTATGGATCTACACGCTTGGGCTTTGCCAGACCACCAACAGGGATGAGTGCTGTGAACCACCTCTCCCTGTCCTGTGGCTTCCAGGGTGGCATACTACCAGCTAGAATGYACCAGGAAATACCAAAATAACATGAAAATAGGTGATTTCTCAGGCAACTAAGACCAGATGCATGTGAAGATTTATAAGGCGATGTTGGTTTCTGAAATTGTACCTACTAGGAAGTAGGAAGTTTAATTCAATGTCATTTTGGGGGCAACCCTCCCCTCCCTCCCTCCCCAATGCTGTATTCTTAGTTCGATAGTAAAATTTCTTTTAGTAAGGCCACTGACACCAAAACAGTAAAAAAGAAACCCCAAAACCCAAACCTATAGACCCTAATGAAGAAGAGATAGCAGGGTGAAAGATCATGAAAATGCCCTGAAAGACTGCTTATAATGAAGCAGGCCTCATCTTGAAGAACACCTCTACATAATAACATAACATAAAGAGGCTTAAAAATAACAATTAGGATACACAGGTAGTGTAGTATGATAGACAGAGTCTCTTGAGCATCATTAAAATGGCAAACAGAGTGCTACTTTATGTTACAATGATAAAAAATAAGACTCCAACTTGCCAGATGATAGCTCTGATCTCATAGGCACTTAAGTATATGGAGTAGCCCTACTTAAAACAGATTATGCACTTGCTTAGATTGTACTTAAAACATCTGCTGGATGGGGACCTATAAGCCTAGAATGTTCACCTGAGTTTTAAAATTCATCAAACTTATTAAATGGATAGTTGGATTATGTTTTGAAGGAAATCCTTTCTTAAAAGTCATCTCATTATTAAAAATTAGTTGGAATTATTTAAAAAATATATGCTTCATTTATTTCAGCAATTGAGTAATGAAAAAAGATGTGTTGATTTCACTTCTAGTCAATTAAGTCACCGATTCTCCCTGGGGAAGATGCTTCCTCTGTGCTGAACTCTGCTTGCTTCAAGGAGTGTTTTATGTGCTATGGCCTCCACCCTTCAATACTCTTCAGTATATGCTTGCAAAAGTGGAGATCCCTCTCTTGGCTGCAAAAGTTTGATTTGACCCTTCAGCATCTCGTGAACATGTTCACATGCATTCACCTTCCCATTCTTCCGTTTGTAATACAGATCATTCTCCATTATTTTTGAAGAGGGTTAGAGGATAAACTGACAAATTTCAAGCAGTTCTTTTATGGTTCTTATTTGCATTTAGCTATAAAGCTCCTAAAGCTTTTGATCATTTCAGTACAGGAAATTATACCCTGGATTGTCTTTTAGACTGACAATAAAGAGAATATAATCCTTTTGCTTACTAAATATACTTTTGATTTTTTGAAGATAGTGATCACTGCATAGATCTCTGTTTCTTTTTCCCTGTTGCACCCAAATTGTAGCTTAATTGCCCATGCAGCAGAGTCCTTGGAGTCCAAAATTAGTCTGAACTGCTCAAGAATACATTCCTTGGTGAACAGTGCAGTATCTCATAGCAGTGCATGTGTTGCATTTTTAACCAACACAAACCAGCTCAAAGTTCAAACCAATCAGATCTGATGAAAGAGAGGAGTCAGCGACTCCTGGAGGTATCCTGGCTCCCTGCCCTTTGCAGCAGGAAGCGGATTTGAGAACAGGCAGACAGGAACTTGTGAGAAGCATTCACCCTTTCCAGAGCTAGGTCACAAAACTAATCATGGGTAATGCCTGCCCCTCAGCCAAACTCCGAGCTGCTGGCATAATGCTAGGAGCAGGAGTCGTCCCCTTGTCATTAAGTATAGGGTTCTGCTGGAGTGTTTAGCTCCTTTCACAGAAAACGGGAGAGAGAAAAGAGTCATTCTTTGCTCCATTAAATTTTTCACAAATTGGTTGTTTGGATCAAAACCTATGAAGTATCGTAGTTCTTTGCCCTAGAGCAGACCAAAAAGGATTTTGAGTGAAGTGCACATTAGAAATATCACAGCAACTACAAGACCACCTGGTCTATTTGCAGAATCTCTTTTACAAAGGCTTTGTTTTGCTAGTAACATACTTAACCAATATTTTTCTACTATGTATCTAGGTATGAGAAAACTTTGCTACCTAGACTATGTTTTTCAGGTTATTAGGAAAAGCCCCCAAATTCTGCAGCCCACATTCTCAGTTATTCTATGAAAACATGTTTGTTTCCTTCCTGCTTCCCCCTTCCCTAGTGCATTAGTATTTTGCAGCTGTTTAACCAAAAAGTTACTCTTCTGGAAAACATACTTAAGGAAATTTTTCCAAATCACCTGTACTGTGCTTGATTTTTTACTTGTGCTTTCTCTTCCTTTGYGTCATATAAACTTTCTCCCACACTTTGCAAGACCCTAAATCTGTATTCCTGAAGCTGCTTCAGCTGATGCTTTCTATTGACATAAGTTATTTGTGTTGATTGACACAGACATCAAGGCTGAGGTGGCAAGAATACATCAGGGACCAGTATATGAAGATGGGAGAAGGCCAGATGACTGCTGGCCATAGGTAGGCCTGGGAAACCCATTTCATTCCATGCACCAGGGCACACACCAGGCATGTGATGCTATGAGGGAATATATAGGCCTTTCCATCTCCTCATCTATGTCAGTCAGAGTAGTAATGAAAGAGCTGCTACTGCGAATTAATGCATCTCCAAAACCATACAGGATTGCATTAGAGGTGTAGTGATACAACCAGGGTCCCCTAGAGAACCAGAACCTAGCATTCCTGGATACCAGCCTCAGTGGGAGAGACTCAAGCCCACAGAAAGATGGGTTTAATTCCCATTTCCCTCACTGCTTGCTTTCTCTCTTCAGAGGTCTGTGCACTAATGTGTAAGGCACTCTGCACCCCATCAGTCACCATGAGACAGCATTGAAAGGTCAGGAAAAAGAGCTTTGACTATACTACAGAGCATCTGCCAGCAGGATGATGTTAGTTATTAGTTATTGCAGAAGCAGAACTAACAGCATCTAAAATGAAGTTGCTCTGGATGGTGTTACCAATAGTCCCGATTTCTGTGGGATTCAAAATGTCAAAGCAGGACCTGACTGCTTCACACACGCCCCGGCCTGGAGACTGGGCAGGTACAACGCGCTGCTTCTCCCCCTCCCCAGCCTGCTGTCATGCAGGGCTCCGGGATGGCTACAAGCAACTGTCCTACCCTGGGGAGGAATGGCCCCTCCCTGACTAAGGAAGCGACCCTTCAGGTCAGCTCAGCCCTCCTGGGGTTTCTTTGCCAGGGGAGGGAAATTTGCAAAGTTGCGCTTTCTTGTGTGAGCAATACCAGCTCCACTGGGAAAGGTAGCAGGGCTGTATTATGCCTCCATTGAGAGGAAGGGGGCGATCCGACCTTGTCAGGGGGTTAGTGCTGCTGCCAGCCCGAAAACAGGGAGAAGGGCCCAGCCACAGGATGCCAGTGTTAACTTCATCGAGCCAGGAGCTGGCTCATGGGAGAGGGGAAAAGACGCAGTCCGGAGCTGTCTGAAACTGCTCTGAGCAAGCGTGGTTTCTATGCGAGGGACCGTCCGTGGTTTCCCTGCACTCAGACACCGCTTCCAGCTGCAGGTGCCACCAGCTCCGCAGGG
>JASVER010000096.1:74156-316397 GCA_030449065.1 Oceanodroma leucorhoa
AGCCCGCCGCTCCGGGTCCGGCTGCCCCGCCTGCGCTCCCATGCCCCCGGAGGGGCTGTAGGGCCGGGCGCGTCCGCGAGGGGCGACGGCGGCGGCGGCGGCCCCCCGGGACCATGCTCTGAACGCCCGGGGCAGCCAGCGAGCGAAGTTGCGGTGGAAGATGAGCAACGCCGGTAAGTGCGCGGGTCCGCCGGGATGGCTCCCCGCCTCCGGGCATCTTTTCCCCGGGGCCGGCAAACGCCGGGCGGGCCTCCTCCCTCCGGCACCGCCACCCTCCTTCCCTCGGGCCGGCACACCCCGCCTCCGGGGCCAGTACGGCCGGGATGGCACCCCCCGTCCGGGCACTGCTCCTCCGGGGCTTGCACCCCCCTGTCCCGGCATCCCTCCTTCGGGGCCGGCAGCTCCTGGGCCGWGCCACCGGGGCTGGCACCTCTCCTCCAGGCACCCTCCGTCCAGGGCTGGCCCTCCTCTTGCCCCCGCCCCGGCAGGTGCTCACTGGCTCCCCGCGGGGCACCACGCACCCCGGGGCTGTGCATGCCCCATCGGTGGCCCCCCCGGGGACAAGMAGCAAGCCCGGGCGAGGCGAGGGGCTCCGGGGACAGCCAGACTGGCAGATCGGGGGGGGCCGCGGCTGCTGAGGGACGCGGCTCTGCGGCCGCTCTTCTCGGACACGCTCAACCCTTCCTCCCAAAGCCCCTTGGAAATTTGCTGTGACTTTGTTTCCGAAAGTCTGTTTTTTGGGGAGGTAATGTTTTTTGCAGAATTTTCTCTCCAAGGCAAACCCAAACCATTCCTCCTTCCTTCTGTTAACTTCCCAGAATTTTTCCTTGATGGAAACTGGGAAAGTGAGAGACAGGATGAGAAGGGAACAGATACTAAAGACAAGATGTTCAACAGTTAATCGTTAAAAGAAGTCACTGGAAGATTGGGGCAAACTTTAATTTTCAGGGGCAAGGCATGTGTGTAAAAAGACCGTAACAATCCAGGAAACAATTATTACTAACTCTGGAGTTACTCAGAAAAATCTAATGCTGCATCTAGAATTAAAGCGGAAGAAAAACAGTCCCTTTGTGTTAGCCCTAAAATTTTCCACTGTGTTTCCTTGTTCCAGAAGGTGAATGTTGTTGGGCACCTCACTTGCATGGGTACGACCAGAGATTTCACTGCTATATACCTTGCCCTACAACTGTCATGTGTCGGGAAGCTGTGAATCATTGTTTGCCAAAGCACAGGAACATAGGATTGGAAAGGATCTTTTAGGTCAAACCCAGCTCTCTGCTGTTGTATCAGCGTGTCATACCACTCCTCTGAGTTTAAAGCAAAAGGTTCTCTCTCCCCTTGGAGCGGGGAGTGAGATACTCTCCCACCCAAAAAGTGGTGACATTTCCATTCTGTTTTCTGCTCGTGTCTGGACCAGACTCTGTCCTTCCCAGGAGACAAACTCATTTGAAAGTTAAGTGAACCAAGCCAAAAATTACTTTAGCCATGATGCTCCAACCTCTCTTTCTTCATCTCTCCATTATTTAAAACAGATTGGCTCTAATCTGATCCTGTTGTCAGTGGAAGAGCAGTGTAAGGAATATAAGATGTATCCATTTGTAAAGACACAAATTTTATTAGCAGTTTTTATTTTTCAGGAACGTAGGACTGAATGGGACTATCTTCATTACCAAAAGCAGCACCCGTTGTTACAGAACACAAGGTCATATTACTCCTTTTATTAATTCATCAAATCATATCTTAAACCAAAACTTTTTAGGTGGCTCTCCTGTTATTCCTCTCACAAAACTGAGAACCTCTTACGATTGCTAGTTCTAGTGTCCAGACCAGATTCATCACCATTTATTCTTGTGATTACATTGTCCTTTTGCTTAAAAATAGTTCTTTTCCTCCTCTGGTGTTTACCTCCAGGTTGTATTTATAGAGTGCTCATATCCCTTCTCAGCCTTTGTTTTGTACATTCACACAATGCAAGGAATGTCTCTCCCATCAGTGCTAAGCAGAACTTCCTACTGAATCTGAAGGAGAGGGGCATTTATTAACTGGCACAACTCAGGGACCACCATTAGTGATCTTTGTATTATAGTAAGGAATACATAGCACCAGWAAGCAGAGTCGTATGTGCAAGCATATATGGCAGCCTTGATCCCACAGAAGTTAAAACAAGACAGACAGAAAACAGGAAGGGAGATACGGATTATCCTCAGAGATGCGGAACTGATGTGAAAAGAAAGATGAAGCAATCCACCCAAGGTCACAGGAAATCTGTGGTAAGAGACTAGAGACAGATCCCCAACTCCCAGCCTCATACACAGGACCTACTGGCCTCTAAGTACCTATTTGTTTGCCAGGTGCTGAAATGATGCTGCCCATAGGAAAAATGTACAGATGTTAAGACTCCAGATTGTTCAGAGGTGTAAAGAGACTATATATTCTTTTAGAYGCTACTGAAAGTGATATAGGAAAAGTTGCCATATGTACCTGTCAGAGAATTTTAACCAACATCTTCTTTGGCTCCTAGGAAGCAATATATGAAACAACAGGTGAATATAAGCTGTCTGCTGCAGTGTGAACTTCCTGTTGTGAAATCACAGCCAAATTGGAAACTTCACAAACACTTACAGTTACATTAAGAAGAAATATATGCCAGTAATTTAGAAGCAAGATTATTTAATGGTCATGTACATGTGGTTTTTCATAGTCAGGTCCCCCAGCCCTACCAAGACTTGTATGTACAGTCTGCTAGAGACAGTGAAAATGCTGGAGAATTTTCAGGATCAAGACTTCTTGGTGTTGAAATTAATCCTTTTCTGATTATACTGTCTTTAGATTTTTCCCCTTCCCCAGCAGTGTTTCTCTGTGGGATGTTATGCTGTTGTATTATGTTTACAGATGGCTGCAATAAAGTTATATAGTAAGAGAAATTTGTAAGCTATTGATCTGATATCCCAGAGTCATAATGCATTGATCTAATCGTAGAGCATGGATTCCAGTAACTGTACAGAACAGCATTTTATTTCTGGAGAGTGGGACGTGCTCTGACAGCCCAGCTGTTAATATTTCAATTAAAATTTGTAAGAAGACAAAATTCCCATGGGATAGTTACTACTGACTATAGTGTGTCTGTCTTCACACTAGTGGAGCCTTCTTGTTATATACAGAGTACTTTTGATCACACATTTGAAGAACATACACTGATAACAGAGGATGGATGTTTTTCAGAAGTATCAAACTTATGCAGAAGCTGAAATACCATTTTCATAAATGTCTTGAGGCATTTATGCTGGCTTTGAACAGGACCTCAGATCTCAAGTTCCTAAAGCCCCAATTCTTAGAAGACACTTAAGTATCTAATTCCTGTTCAAGTCAAAGTGGGAGCTGATACCTAAATCTGGACTGAGGTCCCATTTGAAAGGAAGACTTGCACGACTACRTCATTAGAAATCCTAGTCTAAACACCTTTTCCATTTCAAGTGACTCCCATGCAACTGTTTTCATTTCTTAGGTAACTTCTGTCATGTCAAACGTTCTCTGACAGTGTGAAAGAAGTGATGCATTTACGTGCTCTAAAACAGAGAACTACTTTTGCAGTGAATATTGCAAAATTAATGTCGTCTCAGTTATTTACAGTACATCCTGGGGTCCTACCAGTGACAGCACTGGTGTTTTATGAGTTGAACCCCTCAAAGGGATTATACTTTCCTTGTAAATCATGCCACCTCATCTATTTAATCTCCAACATACTGAAGCAGGTTACACAGCTTATGCTGGGTACTTAATTCAGAATGACATTAAAATGGCTTATCTACATAGGCAGCTTAAACACACCCTCACTGTCTGACTTGGACAGCTGGCARAATTGTAATTACAGGTTGGAACCTACAGCTTCCTGTACTGGAAATGTAATAAATGAGCTTTAGGAGGCTCTGTGCTTGGCTTGCCTTACATTCCTGGCAGCATTACTATAGTGGTTGGTGCCCATGTTCTGGCCAGGTCCGAAACCAGCTCTTCATCTGCAAAGAAAAGCTGTCTGTTTCCCTTACAGTGAAGCTCCATGTGTTATTTTGATAGGGAGCTCTGTCTACCATTCTTTCAGAACAATTTCTTGTCTAAGGGGTAAGCACCATGGTCAAAATATAAACCCATGTATTAGACAAGCTGAAATAGACACCGGTACAGAATTTCCTCTCTGTCGTGCTTTGTAAGAACTTGGTGTTGTTTTGGTAGCTGAGGTGTGGAAATGTCTACGTATGACTGTACAGTGCAGTCACACTGTTTCCATGAGTTTCTGGGTTTGTGCAGCACTTGGCACATGTGGCTTTTGTCAACAGTATGAGCTCTTATCACTGTCATGCTCTGATGTGAGAGGGAGTGTGAGCATGATGGCTGCTGGTATAGGATAGGTTCTTTGTTGTTTCATGTTGCTGCCTAGTTCGTAAAATAGAAATGCTGCCATGAAATAACTTCTATCCTTGCTGGTCCAAATAATTTTTATGTCTATAATAGTATTTCGGCAAGTAACATGTAAGTGAATTCCTATATTTACTGCTATTCTTAAGGTTGCTTATTCTCATTTCCTCAGTAGTGGGACTTTGCTTGCTTCAAATGGGGAATTTGATCCCAGTCTTTGGAAGAATTTACAGATTTGCTTGATAAAGGCAACTGTATAGATGCAAAGACATACACTGATGTCTTTGAGAAAGGCATTTATATAACAGAAATAAAGTTAATTAGACTGGGTTAATTAGACTGAGGACTGGSTAATTGGCAGTAGCGAATCTCTGTAGTAGTTATCTCTGTAACATTATCAAATGATGGTATGCATAGTGCTGGGACCAAGATTATATTGATACTGTCCAACATTTTCCTTGGTAGGAAAGCAGATAGAAAAGTATCAGATGACAAGGTTCACTTTATGATGTAGAGATTGGTGAAAGGGTAATTAACAAAGTAGGCAGGGCAGTTATATAAGCAGATCTGGATCATTAAGCTGAATCCATTCAAACAAATTACACTTAATGCATATTATAAAGCTATCAGTTTAGAGACAATGAACAGGCAACACAGCCTTGGGATCAATTTAGAGGTCAAAATGGACAAGCAAGTCAACCTGGTACAGTAAGAAGCTAATGGAGAATAGTGAGAGCCGGGTCTAAGAAAGTACTGAACTCTGTAGACAGCATCATCAGTACCCACTGTGGAATTCTTCTCATAGGTCTGCCCCATGTATTTTATAGGGGACTTTGGAAAAATGGAAAAGGTTCAGAAAAAATCCAAAAGAAAAGACTTCAGGAAAGGTGAAATTGTCCAACGGCAAAGATTTAATGGGTTCATTTGTTCAGTTTACCAAAAAGAAGAATGTACCAAGACATAGCTGTAGGGACGTATATGTCTTCCCTAGAGAAATACTGAATAATGAAAAGATCTTTAACCCAGTGGAAGAAACAATAACAAATGCTGGAGATAGAAGCTGGAGATAGAAGCCAGGCAGCACTAACTGGAAGTGAGGGCTTTATTTTAAAAATGAGCAATTCATTACAGGAATAAGATAGGGATGATACTAAGGTATCATCCATCTTTTGCTGACTTCAGACCAAAGCCTTCTAGAAGACAAGTTTTAACTTTATTCTGATACAGCTGAGTGAAATTACACAGCTCCTGATCAGAGCTGAATGAGACTTTCTGATGCCCTTGTCTGGGTATTCTCCCTCCACCTCCTGTTTCTCAGGCACTTTCCATCTGTGGATTTCAATCCCTTCTTCCTGGGCAGAAGCAGTGACAGACAGGACTTGTGTGCATTGGTTTCCACTGGGATTCTAGGTTTGGTGCAGTCTCATCCCATTGTTGCAATGTGATCCCTCCACCTGCATTGTCACTTCCATCCAAAAGCTCTGCAGATTCCTGAACTATGCAGTGCATCTCTGTCCTCTATGTCTCTCCCCTTTTAATATATGTCTGAGTTGAATTAATGCTAAAGGCATGAAGAAAACACAGGTCTACAAAAGTTTGTTGATCAGAAAAAGCTACTTTCAGCATCTTAAGAGATGCCTGAACTGGATTGTGGCACCAGCGAAGGCTGGAACTAGTATTTGCACTGTGGAGCTAAGTCATTTCTTGGGYCGCCATCAAAGACCATGGGCCTGGGACATGTCTACAAATATCCCCGCAAATGTGAAACCTCAGTGTTTAATTAGATCTTCACCCCAAAACCAGCTGCTAGATGGGGGGGTGGGGTGTGTCTTAGTAGATATGGTCCCTTATAAGCCTTAATTAAATTCTAGGCTAATTCCTAAATCTGGAGAACATTTGAAAGTGGGTAGTTGCAGTGTTTCAGGCAATACCCCATTACAAAATGTTTATTGTTTCAAAGAAACACTTGAACAGTGAATGCTGTATGGGTTGATGGCCATTCCAAGAGAGCTGCTAGGCTACTGTTCACTGCTTAGAAACTTGGAGGGGAGGAGAGTAATGTAATTTCGTATGGGCCATGGCAGGAATGAAACCATGCTGAAATGCAGGTTTGCCTGAAGGAAGGTGGGTAAGGAGAGGAAGCGGTCCTTGTCAGTACAAGGAAGCATCGAACAATAAGGGGAGGAGCAGGCTAAAGAAATTCCTATTCCCCAAGAGTTTCCTTTWAAGCACAAGGTGGGTGTGTCTCCCTCCAACATAAAACACATCCTAAAATAAACATGCACAATTACTTGTGAACATATACATTCCTTACGGTGCAATGTTGTTTTGTGTCCATTTAGAAGTTACAGCCAGAACCTTTCAAGTGGCTCAGACAGCAAAGGAAGCAGAAATTGAAGCAGAATGAAATTGTCATAGTAAAAGGCAAACAGTGGTGCTTTCTTTTCAGTAATTGTTTGAGTTATTTTTTAAACAAACACCCGTGCTCCTCCCGTGGCCTCCTCCCCCCCCCCCCAAAGAAAAAAAAAAAGGAAAATTGTTTAAGGAGCCTTGTGAAAGGCAAGATCAACACACAGAGCAGTTAGGAAAAAACTATGGAAGTAATCAGTAGTGACCGGTAGCTGGCACAAGTGGGTAAGAGTAGGACGTCAGAATGCCTATTATTACCATACTATGAATAGGTCCGTTACCATAACTTCTCTTCCACTAGAAATGTTACTGAAGGTAGCAGAAGGAAAAACTCAAGATYACTTGATTTCTTTTCCTGTAGAAAATTATCACTAGAGGGAAAGTGGGTAACTGTGTTTAAGCTGTATTTTTTTCTTTTAAGTGGATGTCTGCATGATTATCTTGCACAAAGGAAATGAGTTCATTACATTTTTTTATTTCAAATCTGTTTATAAGACAAAGTTTGGGAGATCCTGGCATTGTCTACAGTCCAGTCTTTTTCTCATTACTCAGTGTTTCAGTACAGACACTCCGTCTGACAAGAACAAGGATGAGAATGCAGAGACTGTGCTCAAGCCTTGTCAGGAATGGAGTAGGTATATTTGTGTCCTACTCCTGGATAATCATTCCTAGGAAAAACAGGACACTGCAGGAAGTGGTATAATACCTCCAAAGTGATGTTTCTTCCTTGGAGTTTGTCCTARGAATGTCCTACCTCATTATGGTGGTAAGGGGTCCATTGCTGATTTCTGGTAGGAAAGGTGTAAGGACTCAGTTTTAGCTAATAAAAACTTCATGCATTTTAYTACCAGAAAGTTAGTTTAGGATGTTCGGTCATTGCAATAACTGATTTAAAAATCCAAAAGGTAGATCTGGCTGGAGAGCCAGGCTTACAAGAAACTCAACCCACTTCTATTCCCATCCTATTTTTAACTGGCAGCAGTTTTCAGCACTCTGCAGCCTTCAACTGCTGCAGATTTGCTGCTGGCTGCAACAGAAGCAAAGGTACTTCAGCGATGGTGAAGTGTTTGGCACATAACATTTCCGAAATAATCTGGAGGGAAAGATTAGCTACCCATTCTGTGATTTCAATAATTAGACAGATGCCCTGCAGCTCAAAGCAGCAGTGGATACTGTGAAACAAGAGTACACAAGACAGTACTGGAGACTGGCAAATATGCAGTTCTCTCTCCCTCCTTTTCCACAAGTTGTTTTAAGCCTCCCACACATGAAGCTGGATTGAATAAAACCCCAGATACAGAATAATTCTTAATCAGTATATGCGATAAGGTGCCTGATTAGAACAGACTTTTCACTCTTTCTGGGCTGAGCTGAGATCACTGACTCAGTTTTTAACTTAGATGAAATCTCTCTGGTGTCTCATAACTCTAGAAAGACTGTTTTCTGACTACATCAGAACGCCAAATTGTCAGCATCTTTCTGAGTATTGGAAGAAATTTCAGCAAGGTTAAGAACATCAGAAGAAACAGCCTCTTATATCTCCCAGACTCTAACCAAACAAATAAGCCAGTATTAGTTCAATACAAATTACTCCAGTTGGACTAAGATAACAATAAGAAAAGTACCGCGACACCAAGTATCAGAACAATCAGAGAATAATTTTTAAGCAGTTTGTAATCAGTATTACTTTATTCTCAGTATGGTGCACAGCTGAATTTTAATTGTCCTCACTTCCAGATGTCAAAAGTCTGCATTCCAAAATACTCAAAATATAACAGCACAGTAGCTACACTTCCTGAAAGTTATACCATGATTTAGGATAGGATTTCACGTAGGAACCATGTCCCAAATGGTGTCTCTTGAGATGCTTTTCCCTTATTTCCTGTGTGTAGGGCATGAAGATTTTGCATAAAGAGTTGTTSCCGTCTCTCTCATGGTGAAATAGTTTGTCCTGTGCTTCTCCTTACAATGGAGAGCTCCCCTTTTTCCACTAAAATGTGTTAATCAAAATTACAAAAAGGACTAGAGATTTCTGATTGATTCACCATGTAATTACCTACTGATGGCTAGGAAACATCAGTAAGAGCAAAACCCTTCTCTTTACTTATTACCATCTGTAACCATTTGGTGCGCTGGCTTCTTCACACCACATATTTCATCTCATCTAAAATCTCATGAGGGAGGATCCCTATTGTTGCCTATTTATGCAGCCTTTCAGCACTTCATTTAGTTATTTAAAGAATATTAATTTCAGGACCAAGACAGCTGGAAATGGCTGTAGCATATAAACTATACTGTGAGTAAAATAGCCATATATGACTTAATTCATCTAGCTTCAATCTAGCTTATTGTCAATATCTGCTTGAATTCCGCTACACGTGTGTCAGCACTTCCACTAGAAAAAGTTTATAGAGACCCCAGCTAGCCTTATTTTGCAAGGTAATTAACTTTTTTAAAGTATCTTTTGTACCTGCAAGGGATCCTGGTGTTTATGGGAGGATGGAGGATCCTTTGACGAAAGAAAGGACTGAAGCAGCTGTACACTGAAAACTAAACTTAAGTTTAAACCAGTAACCCTCTTCATGTTTTGGGTTGAAGTATTTCATTCAGTGCATTATAGCTCAGCTGCATAATCAATATGTGAAGTATTAGCCAAGCTTTTAGCAAACCAGCTTATCCCTCATGATTATGTTTGACAAATAAAATGTAACTCCATATTTTGTTACCATGGTAATGGCAGATGGGAAGACTATGTGTCTGGGCACCAAGTGTTCACTTCAGTTTGGCTGGGTTGAGTTAAATCTTGATCTGTTGGTAGAACTAATTTTGTTCAATGCTGAAATTCTGCAAACTACATATTGAAATTAAAATAATTGCTACAAAGTGTTTGTACTGTGTTATTAGAACAGCTACTATGGCTGAAAGGCATTTCTTTCATTGCACTGAAACACTTCAGCATCATTGAGTCATACTTAATCTTAGGGCAAACAGATTTCTGGGGCAGAATCAAAAGGTCTCTGATGTCCTTAGTTCTTCTGAGTGCGGGAGGCGTTACCCATCTGTGGGTATCTGTGTATGATATGCCCTTGGCTCTGCAGCTGAACATCTTTCTCTCCCCAAGTGTGCTAGGGCTGCGTCTAGTTCAGTTCAGTTCAGTTTGGTTTTGACCTTAAGCTGTGTTCCCTGGAATAGCTACAGTGCCACATGGAAGCACAGTGCTTATGCTTTGCTCCTTCAGTTCTCTTTTCAGAGCTGAGCCTTTTATTGGCTGGACTCCTTCTGTATTAGAAGTCTATTGTAGGATATATTCTGCTGGCTTTAATCAGAAACCAAGATGACTAACATGGCTTTTCTCTCTTTTCTTCAGAAATCACAAAGCCACCACTAGCACCGAAACCAAAGATTACCGGTCATCTTTCTCCAGTAGCTGTCTGYAAATTTTCTCCTTCACTGCCAAGGGCTGATATTCTTCATAACCCGAACTCTATGTCTAGGGGTCCCAAGCCACCTATTGCTCCCAAGCCAAAATTCTCAGCTGACACCGACGGCAAATCCAGTGTTTATACCAACGATAACTTAAATAAATGCTCAAATGGGAAACTGGTATGTCTTGATGGAGAGCTGTATGAAGGAAATCAATGCAATGCTGATTGCCCAGAATCTGAGGCAGATAATGAATACATTGTAGTTCCTGAAGCTCAGCTGACCAGCAAAGACTGTAATGACTTGGAACATGAGCATGATCAGAACCTAGATTCCTTTGTGGAAAATGAAGTCTCGGAAACTCCAGAAGAGCTAGAGAACGAAGAGGATAACATTGCTAATGATGAGGATGCCAGTAACCGAGAAGTCACTGAAGATGAGCACCGTAACTCTTCAGATACTGCTGAACCAATGGAACCAGACTCTGAAGAGTCAACCAGAGACTGTGACCTGTCCGAAGCACTTTGTGAGGAGTCCTCAGATGCCCCTGATGGGGATAATGATGCTTCCAAGAATGTAGATGAAGATGAGGATGTTGTAGGTGATTGTAGTGAAACCAAAAACAAGGCGGAAACTTCTAACAACCTGGAACTGCTTAAGGACAATAGTGATTATAAGACTGACAGTGATAACATTTTGAATAGAGATGAGGAACTAATGGGTGATACCTGTAAAGATACCATTGTAATGCCACTACCTGCAGATGAATCAATCCCAGGTTGTGAGAAGGCAGGGCAGGAGGAGGAGGAACTGACTGAGATTTTAGAAAAGGGAGATGGGTGTCTAGCACATGATGGTGACCACAGTGCGCATGCAGAGGTTGATCTGAACATGGAAGGGGAGGTAGAAAATGATGACTGTGCAAGCCCTGACATGCTGCCTGATGAGGCCAGTGAAGAAACAGCTCCTGGCTTAGAACTGTGTAAAGATGAACCCAATGCCGAAAATGGTTTAGGAGAGTCCATCCATCAAGCAGCAGCTGAAGAGGAGGAAGCAGACCCAGCTGAGCACAATAATACAAACACAGGCAATGCCAGTGATGGCTGCCAGATCACTGAGAGGAGGGGTGAGGAGAAGACATCAGCGGTAGCCTGTGAAGCAAGCAAAGACTCTGGGAAAGGGGAAGAAGAAACTGTGAATGCAGAGAATATGGATGATGGCTGTCAAATTGCTCCTTATGAGAATGAATGTGGTGAGGAAATACCCATGGAACATTCAGATGAGCATCTTCAAACAGAAGGGACCTCTCTGGATGAAGGTGGTGTGATCTCTGATAGTCTATCTAGTAGTCCAGGGGTGGAGCCAGAGCTGGAAGATGTGACTGTCGAAGAGCATAGTGAAAGTACTGTGGAAGCCTCTAAGTCAGATGAGCTGCAACTTGAAGACAATGAGGTGGAAACAAACAGCCTCAGCGAAAGTGTCCCAAGTCCACCTCAACAGGTCTCACTTAAGGAAGAGTTAGAAGTCTGTAAGCATGACAAAATGAATGTAGAATATGGGACCAAACATGTCTTGCATGAAAATCTAGCAGTCCCTGAAGTAGTCGTTGTGCCTGAAGAATCAGAGGAAAGAGAAACTAGCAGTGATTCCCTAGATGACCCTTATGTGCTTCCTGCAGAAAATGAAATTGCACATGATGGGCAGACTGATTTAGGAGCTGATCACAGTAAAAGAGACGAATTAGGCATGGGTGGTGAAAACAACTTGCTGCCCATTGATCGTAAAAGCATTGTCACTAGAACACGGTCGCTCTCTGGGAAAATGCCGGGCTATGTCCCAGAAACAGTTCCAGAAGAAACTGGACCTGAAACTGATTTACCATCTTCCCGCAATGGCTCTGGGACAGAAGATTTAAGCAATAATTTATTTTCAGCGGAAGGAAAACCAATGGAATCCAACAGGGCATTACCAACCAAGTCAAGACGTTTCATTTTATATCCTCGATCTTATTCTGTTGAAGGGAGAGAGATACCTGTCTCTGTTTACAGAGAAAGTGATGGCTGTGTACTGGATGATGGTAGAATAAAAAGGACAGAAGACAACTTGTCTTTGCCTTGTGTCAATGGTTCCTCAGGTAGTTTTTCCCAGAGAAATCATCTTTCATCATCTGGCGTATCTACTCCATCCTCAGTTGTTGATATACCACCTCCTTTTGAACTTGCCTACATCACCAAAAAGCCAATCACTAAAAGTTCCCCTTCACTTTTGATAGAGCATGACTCACCTGATAAGTATTCCAAGAAAAAGAAATCCTCCTTTAAGAGGTTCCTCACTCTAAAATTCAAGAAGAAAACTGAAAGTAAAGTCCATGTAGATGTTAATGTTTCCTCTTCAAGGTCCTCATCAGAGTCTAGCTATCATGGGCCTCCGAGGCTGATGGAGTTGGACAGGAGGAGCCTAAGTAGCTCACCTCAGCTAAAATCACATGTGGGGAAGCTCCGTGCATCGGAGTGTCCCTCAGCTGTTCTTTTCTATAAGGATGGTAAAAGAAAAGGAACGCCCAAGGCCTTCAGCAGGAGTGTGTCGAGAGTGGAGTCCTTTGAGGACCGGTCCAGACCTCCTTTCGTGCCACTCCCATTAACGAAACCTAGGTCCATTTCTTTTCCCAATGCCGACACATCTGACTATGAGAACATTCCTGCTATGAGCTCTGACTATGAAAACATACAAATTCCTCCTCGAAGATCCACCAGAGCAGGAACTTTTACTGAGTTTTTTGAAGATCCCAGCAGGGCATTATCTGCTGCTAATGAGAATGACGGCTATGTGGATATGAGCAGCTTCACTGGCTTTGAGAACAAGCAGCAAACCACAGACCAGGAAACAGAAAGGTACTGTAATAAATTATTATGTAAGACCTGCTAGCCTTGGCCAAACAGGCAAGGCCTCCCCGCTAGGTATTGTAGGCAGATCCTCCATGTTGCTTGGCTGATACCCCCTCTCGGGAAATGCTTACAAGAAGCATTGGAAGAATACAAGATAAGCCTTTATCAGTGAAAAAAAAAAGACACCAAATTAACTCTTTACCTTGTAAATGTATCCTAGCAAGTCCAGTGGATCTGGATCCTATGGTTTACAGATAAAAACCAAAGAACATTTAAAAATATTTGGTTTATCCAATGGATCTAATTTTTGTGGCTTGGGGGGTGGGGAGAGCTTGTTTTGTTCTTCACTAAGAAAGGTTTCTGACTTCTTGACTGAATGAAAAGAGAGCTTATTTGCTGGAAGGGGTCCTGCTTCATTTTTTCATTCCTTTCAATTTCTGAAAGCAACAGTATATATATAATTGATCTTTCAAAGTACATCAGTTAAGTATAGACCAGAAAATCCCAAATCATGAACTAATCAGACTAGACAATTAGTTTTAAAAGTTGCTTTAAAGCCTATCATTATGGCCCTTTGACAGAGCTGCTGATTTATAAATGAATTAAATAGCTCTGTCTGAAATCATATGCGTTGCTAACATTAATAGCAATCTTTCATCCCATTCCACTACATTATTTACAAACAAGAAAATGTCCTTTTCATAGTTACATAGGAGCAATGCACTCAAGACCTTTGAATTTGAATTTGAATCTGTCGTCAGATTATAGCATACAATCAGTGGAGTGCAGAGATGTAAATAAGAAGAGTGTYTTTCATTAAGTTCATGTTAAACAGGTAATAAGAAAACAAGGTGCGAAGCAAATGAATGAAAAGGAATGTCTTTAATGCAGTTGCATTTTGTTAGAGCTGTGTGAAAAAGATAAACATCTTAAAAGCAAGGTTTTTGTGTCCATTTTCATCCATCATTCTCCTTCTAAAGGTTTAATACTCCCGTTTTCTCTGCAATATTTATTTTTTTCTGGTCCTCTCCCCTGTCATTGTGAATGGAACAAACCATGGGCCTTTCACGCATCCCTCTTTCGATATTTCAGACTTGGGGAGTAAAAGAACTTTTCTTTAAAACTTCTGAATGAGTCTTGCAAACCACTTCTAAGACAAGAATGAGGTACAGTGCTTTGTCTTTCTGAGAGAGGCAAGAATTAGCGGGGATGGGGGAGGTAAGTACAACATGGGGAGAGAGATTGCATCGGTGCTTAAGCAGCGTATGCAAATGCGCGTGAAGCTGAGGGGTCTGGGACACAGGCCTGTGGTTTAGCTCTTTGGAGATGTTGGCTGCCTGCAGTGTTGGGAGCCCCAGTGGTGCTGACACGGGGACATGGCGGGGGGCGGTGCAGCTCCACAACGCGCACAGCCACATCCCCAGAGCAGCGCTCAGCAGAAGCTGCGTTAGCAGGGCCTGAYGGCCCATTAGTCACGTTGCTTTCAACAGTTTGCATTGCGCCCACCACACTGACGTTTGCTCTTGGAAAAGCTGGCCAGTTCTTTGTGTCCATAAAACGCCGCCCATTTTAGGTAGTTCTTGAAGGACCAAGTTAAAAATATTAAAACTACGTCAATTGCTGTGACTTGGGCCCATTTATGAACTTCCTGTGGAAGCCTGTTGTTTCAAAGGGAGAGCCAATCCAAACTGGTTCAGGAAGTCTCAAGGTCAAGGCGTGAACATAATTTTTCAGTCTGCATGCAGTTTTTGCTGTTGGGGGAGAAGTGAAGGCTAGGCTGCTGAACAGCCCCTTTATCAAGATAACCGGGGTGGAGGGGAAGAGCATCAGGCAGAGAGCAATATACATACATTGCTGCTGAGATAGCTATTATTTGCTGTACTTGTCAGGATGTTTTGGACAAAAGACATGCCTGAAAAGCTTTGATGAAATGTAAATGGGTAATACACATCCAATGGCATAACATACTCGGAGAAATGGCGTATGGTCTAATCGTAAAGCAAAGCAAATCATACAAGTACATGTACATGAACCTATTTACACATGCATACATGATGTATGGATATGGATGTTTTATTTCCTGCTAAAGCAGTTCTGCCTAAGATGTCTCTCAATGGATTTAAGCTTTCTAATATGAATACCTATCAAACACAGCTCTACCACAACCACACAGGGATAAAAATTACTTTGAACTCCAGCCTGCTCCTATCCTGAGGCTTATTTCAACCATTTGAGAGTACAAGTGGGTACGTGAGACTTGTGCCCATGAACTTCTCTTTGGTGCATTCACCTGCAGAGCACTGGTATTTAGCATTTGCTGATACCTTATGGAATTGCTRCATTTTGATGAATGGCCAAGTACAACTCTTTTATTACATTTCAGAGAACAGAATGTGAGTGTGCTATAAAAGATTATAATGATCTGGGAACCTCCACTACTGTGTGTGATGGGGGAAAAGCGGGGCGGGAGGGGGGCTTACAGAAATTGACAGATGAGAAGATTCACTGTTTAATTTTCTTGCTTAAAAGGAAAGACCATGTGGAGTAGATTTAAACCAATAATTTCTAATTAGAAGCAATCACATTTATAGAAAGAGTCCAATAATGAAAGTGTTCTAGAAATACATCTTAACTTAGAGTTACCATTGCCAGAATAGAACTGGGAATATTGCCCCCTGAAGGGCAGTTATTGTGTATCATCCCCAACATTTAGCTATCTGGTATTAATAATTAAACTCTGATTCGGGTGTATGACAATATAGATCATCATTAGCCTTCTGTATAGTGTAGAAATAGTGGGACATAAGTGGAATTGGACAAAATTCCCCTGATCTTTCCTCAGTCCACACAGCCTGAATCAGACTCAAATTTTCATTTGCTTTTGAAAAGTCACTTTCTAGCCCCTTTTTTCTGAAGAGTTGCACTACAAAGTGCAAAGCAACACAAACCAATTGTTCAGGCTGAAAGCAAAAGATAGCTGCGCCCCACCTCTGGGACAGTACACTGTAACCTATAGCATTGCTTTGACCCTCAACAGCTATAAATCAGAGCAATTTCACCAAAGTTACTGGCTAAACTTTCATCAGATGAAAGCCAGTTAGAATTAAAGTATTCTGGCACATGTCTTAAAGAATAGCTTCACTAACACAGCTTGACCTTCAGAGCATCAGCTGTGCGTATGGCAGTGTGATAAACATCAAGGCGATGGGAAAGAGATACCTCAAACACTCATTTCATAGTCTACCACAGTATTACTTCCAGGGCTTTTAGGAGAGATGGAGAGAGTCTTTTATCAGGGTTTAGATAAGGTCAGGAAGATGGCATAGGTTGGGTGTTTTCAGAATTTCATTTCCCTTTTTGCTTTCTACTTAGAGTCCATAATTTGGATTTACCAGGTTTGCTAAGTCTCAATCCTTCTTTCTGCTAAGATGCTCAAAATCCAGAGAGGAAAGAAGATAGGGGAAAAAGAGGAATAAAAGGAGTATACCTGCAGTTCCACAGCTAATCCCACTGTGATGTTGAATATTCATAAGAAATGAGCTAAAAGCCCATATTGCTGTTACCTGTACATTCCTATATCCTTCTACATAAAATGGTCATCGATACATACTAGAAGCAGCTCAGCCTGATTATTGTACTTAACCAACAGCAGGACTTGCTCAGACTTTGACTCTCAAGTGAATTCTTGGGGCCCAGTGTGGGGATTCCAGCAATTACACCAAGGCTCGTGGTAATTCCTAATAAGTCTCTAGAATTGCAGTCTCATGCTTGTAAATTACTCCCAAGGCTCCAATTTTCCACTGCTTTTCAAGACATACAGCACCTCTCTGATGCTTCTCAGCTTTAGTACAATCAAGAAAGCTGATCATCACCTCTTCAGTATCCTATTCCTTTGTAAATGTGTTTTATTCCCAAGGGATGTGCTTCTTCAAGAGGAAGATGGAGAAAAAATTGTCTTTATTAGAAAGTCAGGAAAAAAACATGGTTTATGTGTGTCAGGCAAGTGATACCTGTCCTTTAATTGGGCCAGACTGAAGCAGGAACACACCGGTGCTTAGGGACTGATAGAACAGTGCCAGCATCTGAAGTGCTAGCATTGGAGAGGATGCTTCATGGTAAGCAGCTACATTAAAAGCTTTGTAAGCAATCCTCTTTGCGCATAGCCGTAGTCAGTCTGGGCTTCTGCCGGGCCTGTGCACAAATTCACAAGGACTACGTCAGCGCAAACCAATTCCAAAATGTATACCAAAATCATATTATAGTTAGACACAACAGAACCACTGGATATGGTTGATGGGCCATAGAGAATGCAAATCCCCCTCCTTTAAAAGGAGAAAAATCCAGTGGATAAGCAGTTACTTCCCCCTCCAATGAGTATTTAGCTGTCCCTTTGCCTCAGCACTGGATTCATCAATGTATGTTTTATCAAATTATGCCACTTAAGTGATTATATCCTCTCTGCTCCCTGCAGGTCATCAGTCACTGATTAGCTCCAAGACTGCAGCCAGGGACAGCCTGTATGACCGCCTATTCCCTACCCTTCTGTAACATACACAAAGAAAAAGCCTAAGAAAAGCTGAGCATAATAAACATCTTAGAACATGAATTCTCTGCCTAAAAATGGTCTGAATAACGTGCTACTCAAACCTTCATATGCCCTTAAGCTTAAGGTGAAATTTAAACTATTAGAGTGAATTTACTCCAACAGCACATGTTTTTAACCAATAAAATCAAGATGTCACCTTGCTGGCTCTCTCTGCTCCTTCAAATGAGAAGCACATACATTATATAAGATTAAATCACCAACTCTTAGAGAGGCACAGTGTGATATCTAAGCACAGCGTATGAAGGATAAGGTGAAAGTCTAGAAATAATTATGTAATGAAAGCTTCAGTATAAATAGTGCACACACCAAAATAGCAATGACCAAGAAAGGACAATCAGTGTTGTCATATTTAAAATAGTAAAAGAAATATACAGGAATATTATATCTCTTTTGTTACAATTGTGACTCAATGTCATTTATATAACCTCAAGGAAATTCATCGTGCTTTAATTTACATAAAAGACCAGTAAGTTTCCAAATAAAAAGAAGGTTCTTAGAAAACCTGGTAACAGCGATACTGCTAGGTTTGTCAAAGTGGCAGCATGTCAGAGGTGCTCAGATACTGTAGTGAAGGACAGATGGGCAAGCAGGCAAAGAGATGCTTATTTGGGGAAAAACACTCAGGAGGTTAATAAATGTACCTGATAGGATTTGAGAATAACTAGTGAAGGAATCCATCAGCTCTTTATCAAAGGCTGATGCAGAATTCAGCTCTACTCTTTATCTGCATCTCTAACATGTTTAAAAATCAGAGAAATACTTGCTGAACTGAGGCTCAATAAGGGTGCCAATTAACCTACAAGGCTGTTATTTAATGCTCAGAGCAGAGAGGCACAACTTGAAAGTCTGATGCATACAAGGGCAGAAGCAAATATTCAGGACTGTTCTTCTATGAAGTCCAGCAGAGTGAGCTGAATTAAACCTGCATGCAACTGCACCCATTAAAGCAGGGGGAAGCTGAAAATGCCACCTCTTCATTTCTTTAAATTAGTTGATTACATCAGATTTTCTTCATCAATTTCTTCTCCCCACTCTCCTCCATCTTTTTTCAGTTAGTGAAGACATTTGAAACAACTTAATTTAACTTCTAAAGTAGGTCAAAAAATACCCACACCACAGAGTTAATCCCCAACCATGCTACGACTGAAACCTGTAAGAGTGTCTGCCTACAAATGCCTGCCATAGATCATAGCCTTTGTATACTTTCCTCATTGCCAAAAAGTTCTGGAGATAAGCATTTTGGAAGGTTGTGGCTCACATATTCAAYCTGTCATTCAAGAAAATGTAGCTACAACTGTGGTTCATAAAACAACTCTATTCTCCCATTAGAAAAGAAACCAGAACTGTTTCTAAAAGGGTGGTCTGTTTTACTGCTACTTCAAATTCCAGCACTTAAACTCATTCCAAGAGTATGAGAGAGCTGGAAAAGTTTTTGTAAAGGATATTAGAAGAGTTTAGGAAGTCTCTTCACAATTGGTTAGAGATCCCTTTCATTCAAATATTAATCAGACAATCAACAAAGACTTTAAAGGATTTTACAGAAGATGGCTGAGATTAGAGTCTGGCCCTGCGGATCTCTATTGCTTGTAAGCAGAAAGCACTTTATCTTTTTTTATAATAGATGTCACTACCATTCTTTTCCTTTAAAGACTTTTACCCTTTAATAAGAGGGTAAGTAGGCAAAACCTTCCTCCCATCTTGTGATCACTGGCCCCATGTGCTGTAGTCACAGATAGGTGTGTTTGTAAAAGCCTACATAAGAAGATGGGTGAGAAAGAAAAAGTGCATATAGAGAAAAGAGGAGATAGGCTGTATGCTAGAGAATTAATTGTAGAGCTCATGCCATCCAGTGTCTATGGCTGAACTATGTAGCACTCAAAAGTCCTTAAATACAAAACACAGTCTGTTTGGGAGGTTACTGTCATTAAAACATGAACGTAGAGATGCTAATTCCCCACTACGTTGAATGCAGTTATGAGTAGCTGAGCTTGGCCCTCAAGCCGATCATTCTTCCATAGACACTTCAAGTTTGGACAGTCAGTGGAGCTGATGMTGGGGTGGAGATTTTGCCAGTGGTTCTGTCAGGAACGTTGTGTGCAACTCTCTGGAGCACGGACTCAAGCTTTTTGACAGGTTTCAGTGAATGCATCTTGCTAAATGCAAAAACATCTTCCCGCTACTCTATCTCTTGGGGTTTATACTGCATTTGGAAGGGAAGTCCCAGTTTGTGACCTGATTTAAGTAAGGCAAAGGGCAAGAGGTAAACCAGCCAGATACAGTGATTTGACCAAAGGTCATTGACCAAGTAAGGACTTTTCAGTGTCTTCAGCAAGAAAGCAGGTAGATGTGCCCTCTGCAGTTGACCATGCTTCTTTCCCAAGTAATTCTTGTTGCAAGTGGAGTTTTCCCTGCCATTCTGGGGACATTAACACTGCAGCTCCCAGCACAGAACCAAGTTTTTGGGGAGATCACTGGGGAAAGGGAACAAAAAGCCTTTCCAAGGCAGTCATTGTAGCTGCACATCAGTTTTATTGTTATCACTGAACTCCCAGACAGTGGTTGATAAATTTGTGCATTTACTGATCCCATATACCATCTCTATTGCAGATCAAAAGTTCTCCATGAGGACTTCCTGAGGGTGTGGCAGGTTATGGTCTATGTAGGACTTGTTTCTCCCCTGATGCCCGATTCCTGCAGCAGTTCTACAGTGCAAAGGCTCTCTGTGAAAGCAAAGGAGCAGGTAGGGTGGGTCCAAGCAGGAATCATCACTTTGGCAAAGAACATAATTGCTGATCAGAAAAGGATTAGGGCTCCTTGGTAAAGTCTGAGCAAGTAGCACAAGCAGGTACAAACGTGGTTTAGCATTTGAAGTGTGCTGGTATGCAGCTGGCAGGAGAATCCTAACAGCAATGTCACCATTTTGATCAGCTCTGAGAAATACAGCTGTGGTATTGCATCAGATGAGCACAGAGAATGGCCACTAGAAATTTCTGAAGCCTTTCACTCCTTGGATAAATGCAGCAGCAGCAATAGGTACAGCTAAAGCACCTGTTGGCTTTTAACACAGATGCAACCTGCCCCTTCCATTGATAATTAATTCAGTTGAACTGTGGCCCTAAGGAAACCATAAGGCTATGGTTGTTTCTGCCTCCACAAAGAGCAAACGAGGGGGAAGAATTCTAAAGAGAGAAGCAAAAGAGCCTCATACACAAGGAGGACTTGTGAAAGGAGAAGCAGCACCAAATTCCCAGATGTTTCTGATGTTTTCTAGAAGATAGAGGCAGAAGAAAGCCACATGATTTATTAGCTGAAGAGCAGGTTTTGCTGTGCAATATGCTTGCCCATATGCTGCCCATATCAATACTATTCTCATCCCAAAGAGCAGCCCAGTTACCATAGTTTCTTGTTTAGGGTAAAACTCAAGGAGATTTTGTTGAGAAGAAAAAATCAACTCATGCTTTGTTTTTTCTGCTTGTCCCAGATAGAGCTGCTCAGTACAGGCATGGCTGTCAGAGGATATCCAAAAAAGATCCCCATTTTCAACACTGTTCAAGCCGTCTTTTGGCTTACTGCTGTATACAATAATAGCAATGCTGCTGACATTAGTTCATGCTATTTTACCCCACATTTGGAGTAGAAGCAAGTTAACTCTAGAACAGACCTGGAGACAAACCTAGGCAAAGCAGGTTCTCAAGGCATCTGGCCTAGATTTCAGGTAGTTGTTTTGGGAAAGATGTTCCTTTCCTCTTTTTGCTTTCTCAGAGAAATAAATCCTAGCTGCTGATTCCACTCAGTTCTTAGTTCTCTGCCCCATAAATCCCTGTTCTGTGCCTACACTAAGCTAGCATGCACCCATAGCACCAATGAGAAGCTTTACAAGAGAGAGAATTTCCTTTCCATAGGTCATGTGCTTCCCAGGGCTGGTGATAATGTTAATTACGGAGGTAGCACAGAAGTGGTCTAATGGGGCTCAGGTCCCTTAAAGACCAGTATGGGTCTATTGTATGGAATTCTGCTGACAGTTATTAAGCCAAGGATAAACATGGTGATCATAAGCATTGTGAGAGGTTTTTTAAAGAAACATAAATTATTTTTAAAAACTTATACATATATAAATCTATACATAGCTTTTCTTTATCTCTGTGTGGAACACGTGCTGCACCCAATCTTGTAGATGGGAGAAAGTCCCATAAAAATGCTGTAACAGAGGGAAGGAGGATCAGGGACTGATCCTAGAGATGAGGGAAAGAGACATTTTCACTTGTGATCTGGTGAACATGATGGAAAATAAAGTCTCAGCAGCTTTCATCAGTTGTTGCACTTCACAGCATAAACCTGAAAGTAAGTTTTGTAAGTTCATTGCAGAGCAAGGGATCCCAGTACTATACCCTGACTTCAGGCTGTGCAATGCCTATTGAAATTCTTGACAATAGCCACAGCCAGCTCTGACATGAGTCATGTCTTTATTTCTGTTTACTTTAGTATTGTCTGAATTGCCACAGGGAGTTAGAAGGTGATAGCGGTTAATGCAGGACTTCCAGCTGCTCAGAGACAGGGAGCAGTCTGCGGGAGATAACCCCTTGCTGCTSAGGTCTGGGCACAAGGCGCGCTTCACCTTGTATTGTCAGGCATTAGAGGGGTGGCGAATTGTCTTTCCAAGACACCAAGGACAGAAGGACAGCTATTAAATGCCCTTTGATGGCGGAGCTTTTCAAACAAGCACCTTTCAGAAATGTCTCTGGACAGTATTGGTAATGTCATATTGATACTGAAGAAGGAGAGATTGTAATACATTGTCCAGGTTTAGGTATCAATCTTACAGCAGCTCCATGACCATTCTCCGGTTTCCTCGTATCCATGGATCTGTTTGTCCTGGTTCATGCTGGGGATGCAGGTGTGGGGGGACAGTACAGGTAGCCAGGAAGGCAGTGTGCTCCCCCAGCAGAGCTTTGCATTGCACCTCATCATCCTGCACACACAGCAGATGCATCCCAGCATAGCCTCAGAGGGCTACCGCTGCTCAGCCACATGCTGGATCTAACCCTGGCTTGGTTTATGAGGAATCACAGTCCCATATACCTCCCAGGAAATGGTCCCAAGTCCTCAGTAGATGTTGGTTTTATTAGCAGCTGGACTCCATTCTGATGGCTACTTTTCTGATCAAATTACAGTGCAGAGAAGGAGGAATGTGTACATGTGGCCATCTTCAGGGCCTGAGGGCTTATAAGCCTGGGTAGACTTCTTTGTCTTCTCTGTTTCCATTATATGAACCAGAAATATATTTCAGTGGGGTTGCACAAGAGGAGAGAGTCTACTCTGTATTGCACGTTTGCCCTGGGTGACGTTTATGGGGCATAGAGGTGATACTGGTGTGATTTAAGCATTCCTAGCACCACACAGAAAAAAGCATGTACTGCAGATTGGCAAGATGCAGCCTGTTTGAAATGGTCAGGTCTTTTACTGTCAATGAGTGTCCTATGCACGCCTTTCTCCTCTCCCACCCCCACCCTGAGCCTTACTGAGAAGATTTATTTAATGAGAGATTGCACATTACAATTCTGCACCCTTTCTGGAATCCACGGCTCAATGATATGGGGTATATCTCTAGATTAGATTTGTAACAAAAACAACAGAATGCTATTGCATTTTAAATGCAGATCTAATCTAGTAGTTTACGGTTTGTTGTGCCACCCAGCAAATTTATTTATAACATACAGCACATTTTTAATTATCCTACAAGAATTATTCTTTTACAGGACCCGAGGGGGGCTAATGTAAAAACTGCCTTAAAGATTTGTTGTTCAGTGGCATACAACAATTAATTTTATCTTAATCGACCAATTAGAGTTACTGGATGGAAGAACACATTTAAGAGGCACTGTCTGTTTTGCCGAGACCTCTCTTAAAGAGCTTACTAAAGGACTCTCTCACTTGAGTAACTGGCTGGATTCATTAGATGCTGTCCTTCAAAGGCCCAGAGCAAGCAGATTTAGACCTATCATCAGTGAACACCTTTTGGTGCTCTGTCTGACTCATGCTACACCAGCTTTATCAGTATCACAGGGATGTCCTCAGACTTATTTTTCTCAAAGGAAATACAGCTAGGTACTGATGACCTGAGACAGGTGATAGTTGCTTGGATCTGTGTTCAGCAGTCCCCATCCAGCCATTCTCAGCTGTCTCAAATTAAATACCTTTTCAGTCTATTGGCAGTTTGTCCTTATGTCTTGAATACACTTAGCAAATTTGGGCCAAAAACTTGGGTATTAACCCACTACATCTCCCTGATGGGCCCTCTAGGCAGGTGGACCTTTTCAAGAATAGCTAGTTTGGTGTTTCTGATGAAAGTTTCTCAGTGAGGCTTGTAGACCCTTCTTTACATTTCAGGTATCAGACTGCGTTCTTAGTTCTGAGAGTTGGCTAGAAGAGCTCAGAAAGATCTCTTCCTTAGCACACATGCCTTCAGAAGTAATGGACTGCATACAGTATGACACATCTTTGAAGTCAAATCTTCTGGTCCTTAAATAGATAAGGACAATACGTGAGCTAAAACTGAGCACCTCAAAATCTTTCCTTTAAACTTTCTGCTTTCACATTGTCAGGCTTAAAAAATCCAGACAATGGCAGTGAAATAAAAACACATCACAGTGAATACATTCAGGGTAAAGAGCCATAGTGAGAGTGACATATAGTAAGATGACAAAAATGTGAAAAATATTTTAAACTGTACTGGACAAACGATTTATCTTGCCATTTGATTGCAGTTCTGAGGAAAAGCATTGCTGCAAGAGAAATAAAATATGTGTGCCTAACTGAAAAGTCCAAGAAAAAAAGTACAAAATAAAGGAATTCTGTAGTTCCCAACATTTATTCTGATTGTTTCATTTGCAAGTAAAAAAAAAATATAGATACTGAAGTAAATTCTGAACTAAAACATGCTTTTGAACTGCAAGATGGTTTTGATTTTCCAGAATTACTGGGAGGGGAGACAGAATTCACTAATAGATTAATCCCAGCCAAATGTCACAAATCTATGCAATTTTTAATCATGCCAAGCCTGAGTTTTCAACTTAAAAAGCCTCAGCCAAGCAAAACTGCAGCCAGCTCTAATTTTAATCTGGGAACTGAAACTGACAACCTAGGAGACAGAGGAGAGCCACTGAGCACTTTCATTCAGCCCTACGTATTAGCAGTTAAGCTCTGTTTCTCTCCTTCTGGAAATATTCTGCTTTAACAACTGGGTGAATCTCTGAAATGCAGGAAAATTCAGTTCACTTGATGTTTCCTCCAATGTCAGGAAAGAAAAGCCAGATACAAGGTCTTGGTTAGTTTAGAATTCCGTTTGTTTTCCTGGTAAGGCTGCAGGGCAGTTGAGTCTCAAATCCGATATGTGCTTTCAACTCTAAAGGGAATCCCTGCTGGAAGGACAACCATGAAGATAAGAGGTTTCTTAGCAGTGTCAGTTCCTTTCATATGTCAGATCTCTCTGAAAACTGATAGGAAAACTGATAGGAAAAGCTGCCAAACTTCCCTGCCCTTCTGATAGGGAGGTATTTATGCACACCCAGCTTGCAGGAGCTCAGGAACTTTGAAACCCAAGAGACTGGGCACTGCTTTGTTCAGGACTGGTCTTTGTGAGGGGGAGAGAAGCATTCCTGACACAGTCGCCCTCACACTGCCTGAGGTCACTGAACCTTGCAGCACCAGCGCTAAGAAGCGCAATTACAATCACGCAGGAAAAAGATGATTGCTTTTTTCAATGTTTTCCTACCCCATAACCAAATGACAGGACAAGCATATGCTGGCCTGAGAGCAACAGACAGCTCAGTTTTCAGCTTGTGTGTTGAGGGGTCTGCTATCTAAAACTCCCCAACTCCTTTCTAGTAGCAAAATGATGTTGGGGATCTCAGATGAGGCTCAGACACATTTAGCACAAACTACCACTGCTACAGAAAGTCTCTGTGGGAGAGATTTAGGCCAGGGCTGACCATCTATGAAAATGGCCCTCGAGAGTGAAGGACATTTTGGTCGATAACAAGAAAGGTTGTATAATCTGTACAAATTCCTTTGTGGCTCTGGCAACACAAATAGCTGGAGTAATGCTGACAGAGAGTTTGTTAAGTCTCACTCCGGTCAAAAATACTTTGTTCTGTTTTTTTTTTTGGTTTTGTTTTTTTTTTTAATAGGAAATATTACTATTGTCATCTAGGCAGGTTTCCTTCTGATCCTAGCTTCACTGCATTTTTCCCCTGGTTTGTTCCCAGACCTGGCTGCATGGTGTTGATAAAGCAGCTGATCCTGCTAGTACAGGGAAATGACAACTCCCCTTCCATCTTACGAGTCCTGCAGGGCAGCATGGTGTTCATTATGTTGCACTTACTGTGAGTATTTTCCATGGAAAGTACGGAATAACGAACTGGCAATAAAATGAAAATAGAACATAAAGACTCTGGTTCCAAGTTTTAGTGACTAGGTTACACTGCCAAAAATAAACAAAGAAAGAATAATCAGGAACATACCCCTGATCTCCAATCTACGATATGTGCCATGTCATCAGACAGTTTCTTTTTATGAAATGTATCATCTTTTTCTAACTGGATCCAGAATTCATAGTCAGAAAAACATTGGTAAATGTGTCATAGTCGGAAAAGTGACTATATAAGTGGAATCTGAATGAGAAAACGATACTAGGCCAGATGCTCATTTGGGGTACATCGGTATGCTCTGTTAATTTGTACCTTTGAGGATCTGAACAGCTGTTTATGATTTGACTGCCCTGATAATTCAGGCCAGCACCTGAAAATAGAGCGAGCTGAAACATTTTCCAAAAGGGAAAAATCACAAAAGCATTCTATGTGAACAATATATCTGTTCTGACAAAGTTTAAGGGAAACTCCCATATGCTGTAGCCTAAGATACAGAAAACCCAGTCTCTGCTTCTCCTGGGTCTGGTTTTTGTCCCAGACCACTTTGAATCAGTCAGCACTGGGAGTTAGATTCTGAGTTTCTCACAACCCAGTGCCTATACCACCAGCCGTAGGGAGAAAGACATACCCACAGGTTTTGGTCTCAGGGCAACCAAAAATGGACACAGTTCTGTTTTATTTCTAGAACATCTGAAATAATTTATTTTTAGTTTTCTGATGCTCAAAAATAAATTTCTAAGCTTCAGATGTTGCAGCAAAGAAAAACAGTTGTCTCCTGGTAAAGTCCTCTACAAACTGAACTAACAGTCCAGATTCTGCAGTAATCAGAGTTTGCCATTCTACATGTAGCTTATAAAATACATTTTTCATCACTGCTTTAAGCTGTGAAGGAGTTCAGACTGTTTGACTTTCAGAGTCTGTGTAAAAGTAAGTGTCTCAGATGAAAAGCTGGGTGAATGGGATGAAAATTCAACCAGAAAGCTTCAAGGCATAAAGAGGAGCAATACTATAGCAGGATGCTATTTGAAAAGGTATCTGAGGACTTTTCACATAGATAAACATGAACCATGAAATCTGTGTGACAGGCCAGGGAGAGAATGGGACCATGAGGGGAAGTTGGGAAAATTTGTTGGAAAGTCTTGGAGCATCCCCTACTTAAAGATACTGATTTTCATTTCACTTATGAACAGATTGTTTAGGGCAGAGAACAGTGTACCTGCTGCAAAACATTATGCTACACCATATGGTATAGGGCCAGACAAGATCTTTTCAGAGTGGTTAGAGTTACCTCTTGACCTTTCACAACCTTTTTGGCAGCGGCTTCAATACCACAGTTTGTAAAGCAACACCTATCTGCAGTAGGGTTGTTGAGCATATCGGTGATTTCCCCACGTCAGCCAGCTATTTCCCCATGTCAGTCATGCAGCCAACCCGCTGGGAGTGTGTGAATCACTCAGGTTACCACATCTCATTCTACCAGTGTACATTCATTCCCTGATGAGTAGGGAGAGAACTAACAGCCATGTTTTGATGCAGCAGGCGGAGGGCAGCTGCAGAGAATCACAACAGAAGATGGTAACAGGGCATACCTGGATACTTTCAAATCTGTAAAGAGTGTAGGCAGCTTCACTGCATTTTCCATGGCTCATATGGATACTCCTTTCTTTGCACTGGTCTCCTTTCTGATCCACTGTATGATACACCGATCTTCCTGCCCACGGTGCCCTCTGAAAAGTAAACAGCACAAAGTGGTTGCAGAATACACTGCAGAGATAAGCAGGGCTGTGCACACACCAGGACACACTGGTGTGTGTATACTCCCCATGGCCCCATGGCCTTGTGCAGTCCACATTAAAGCCCAGACTATAGTGTTAAAACAATTTAAGCTGATCTATTCCACTACTGCCTAGTCCCATCCTCCTCCTTGACCTTGGCCATGACCTCTTCCTCTACATTGTTCCAGGGGCTTGTTTAACCCCATTCAGACAGCCAAATGGGCAAAACCTATTTGTTTTTCTGGTGCTGAGCTAGTTTGAGGTTGAGGACCCAGGCCATGCACACTAGCTTTWTTGGTCAAACGGTAATGGAGGCACAGCCTGACTCTCCATACTACAGCTATGCTGCCAGACCTCTGACTGTAATATATATAGAATCATAGAATCACTGAGGTTGGAAAGGACCTCTGAGATCATCAAGTCCAACCGTCGACCCAACACCACCATGCCCACTAAACCATGTTCCGAAGCGCCACATCTACACATCTTTTAAATACCTCCAGGGATGGTGACTCCACCACTTCCCTGGGCAGCCTGTTCCAATGCYTGACTRCCCTTTCRGTGAARAAATTTTTCCTAATATCCAATCTAAACCTCCCCTGGCGCAACTTGAGGCAATTTCCTTTCGTCCTATCGCTTGTTACTTGGGAGAAGAGACCAACACCCGCCTCGCTACAGCCTCCTTTCAGGTAGTTGTAGAGAGCGATAAKGTCTCCCCTCAGCCTCCTCTTCTCCAGGCTAAACACAACCCCAGCTCCCTCAGCCGCTCCTCATCAGACCTGTGCTCCAGACCCTTCACCAGCCTCGTTGCCCTTCTCAGGACAYGCTCCAGCACCTCAATGTCCTTCTGGTAGCGAGGGGCCCAAAACGGAACACAGTATTCGAGGTGCGGCCTCACCAGTGCCGAGTACAGGGGCACGATCACCTCCCTGCTCCTGCTGGCCACACTATTCCTGACACAGGCCAGGATGCCGTTGGCCTTCTTGGCCACCTGGGCACACTGCCGGCTCATGTTCAGCCGGCTGGTGACCAGCACCCCCAGGTCCTTTTCCGCCGGGCAGCTTTCCASCCACTCTTCCCCAAGACTGGAGCGTTGCCTGGGGTTGTTGTGACCCAAGCGCAGGACCCGGCACTTGGCCTTGTTGAACCTCATGCAGTTGGCCTCGGCCCATCGATCCAGCCTGTCCAGATCCCTCTGCAGAGCCTTCCTACCCTCAGGCAGATCAACACTCCCGCCCAGCTTGGTGTCATCCGCGAACTTACTGAGGGTGCACTCGATCCCCTCGTCCAGATCATTGATAAAGATGTTAAACAAGACCAGCCCCAGATCTGAGCCCTGGGGAACACCGCTCGTGACCGGCCGCCAACTGGCTTTAACTCCGTTCACCACAACTCTCTGGGCTCGGCCATCCAGCCAGTTTTTTACCCAGCGAAGAGTACACCCGTCCAAGCCATGAGCCGCCAGCTTCTCCAGGAGGATGCTGTGGGAGACAGTGTCAAAGGCCTTACTAAAGTCCACACATACACATACAAAGAGAAGGAGCTTTTCCCTTTGGAAAGTGAACCAATAAATGTGGAGCAAATCCTAAATCTGCCTGCACACAGAACACTTTATTACAGAGACAGAAGCAAGATTAAGCCACAGAAAATCGCTTGACGAGGGTCAGCTTTTGTCTTTTGTATTCCTGCTTCAAGCTGTCATAACTGGGCCATGGCTTCTGGCCACATCATTACACAAGCTCCCTGGGCTGACAGTTCTGATGCCACTTATATTGCCGGCTGCTTCTGCTCGCCCCCAGAGCAGAAGGCTGGGCTGCACTTTCCACACTGGTCTGTTTGCCGAGCTCTCTGCCACATCAGCAAAGTCAATGAGGGTGCCACTTGAAGAATGATGGCAAGAATCAGTGCTAGTTAACCTGTGTGGGAGGTGTAAGCATGGGGTCATTTGATCTGGGGGGACAGAGGAACACTCTCAAGCTCTGTCGAGGAATTAGGGAGGCTGTATTTAAAACGCTACTGAGGCTTGTTCCTCTACCTTTACTGCGTGGGGTGCTGTTTCATAACAGAGCTCATTCCTCATCTTTTCTTGTTCCTTCATGGTTTATAAGGCAGATGTTACTCCTCTTATTCCTAGGTCAGGAAGTCTGCCACAAATTGTCTGTCTGTCTAGGCATTTAGACTTGTTTGTTGCCCTAGTACATGCAGCAGAGGAAAGTTCTAGCCCCCACTTAAAGAGATTCCCTGATACCTCTAACATACAAGCATTAAGGTTTCAAGTTTTGGGACTTTTTTTATGTCAGTATTCCAGTTCTGGAGCTGAACAATAAAGATATAGGAGTGCTAAACATCTGATTTCAAGCAACAAGGTTTTGTGTACCTGTGTCATTGTTGAAATCTACCTGCCATTTGAGTGSCATGAAAAATTCTCTTTCCACTTTCCATTAAAATCTGATGTCAAGCAAGCATCCAGATCAAAATAGATAGTATTTTTTCACCTTCTCACATTGCTGTAGCAACTTTGATGGACTTGGCTGTTTCGAGGCAAATGTAGAATGCGGATCTTAGGGCTTGAATTCGAAAGGAATAGGATAATAGGTTTACAATATTTTGTCCTGAAAATGTTAAATATCACTTTGGGGCCTCACCCAAATCAAAATTCTTGGGTTTAAAATTAGCACCTGAACTTCATCCTATAAATCCCCCTCATTATGGCTTTTTTCCCATGAAGTTTACTTTTGGGGTCCATAAAGTTCACTTTTGGGATCCATTAATAATTCGGAACCTTAAAATTGTTCATCAGACCTCAGAAAGCCTGACAGAGTCCAACCAAATTATTGTTTTGATTTATCCTAAGTTGAAGCCAGTCCCGTATACATGTATGCAATCCTGCATGGGAACTACTGGTTCRTTCTTCCTTCTTCTGCAGAGTTGGTGCCTGGCATGCAGTTTGACAGCTTATCAGCATCCACTGTTCCTACACCTCTCCCTTAACTCCCCTCTAACCTCAGTACCATTCTCAGCCTGATGGGAGTCAAATGAAGGGTTTATGCTGAGTTACTGCAAGGTTAATTCTTTGATTGCAGGACAGAAATATGTAAAGCACTGTGAGATCCCCTTGCCAGCTGCTACTGAAGGCACTCGCACTGCACACTTGGGCACTCTTGTACCGCTGGATCTGTAAGACTGATGTTGTTTCTGCATTGAAAGGGACACCTTAAAGCCACACATTACAAGTGTCATTTCCACTTGGAAATGGCAATTACAAATCACGGGTGTCCTACTGTTCCTAATACCACTTTTGAAATTCCATGTTCTGCCCTTATTCCCCCATAACCAACTGTTGTTCTACTTATGCACGAGTGAAATTGAAATCAGTAATGCTATGACAATGCTTAGAGATAATTCTCTTATTTGGACTCATTATCATGCAAGGTGTTTGTAACTTCACTTCTAAGCAAGGCTTAGAGGTACTTGCAAGAAATTAATGTATTGTTTGCATATCGTAGCAGATTCAGACTCTGTGAAGTGTTAGTCGTGTGTTACTGCTACTTCTCCTAATTTAAGAATAAAATCTGCTTTTTTAAAAGAAAGAAAAGAAAAACTGAAAACTGTCATTACCTGCTTTGGAAGTACCATTTTCTCTGTTATCTTAAAAGGCTTTAGGAATACTAATTTTAAGTCTTTTCCCAACACAACTCCGAACAGCTTAAAAAAATCCAAGAATGTTTCCCACCACAAAACCAAGTCCTCTGTCTTCCACCAGTTCTGCTGTCTTTTGGAATCAGATGCCAAGAATTCAGGTTTCTATTAATAAGCAGATCACTAAAAATTCTGGCTGCAGCAAATGATGATTGATTCAAGTTCAGTTTTGTGTTTGCCTTTCATTGACAYCATTTCCAAGCTGGCATCCTCCTTTGAGTTTTCTATTATCACTTAAGAATTATGCTAAGCTGGATCTTCTGAAAAGATTATAATGAGTTGGATTCATTCTGTCGTAATCATCACATTTGCCTAACTGAAACCTAATCACATCTCAGTCCAGGCTAGATTCCAGAATCAATGGTGTAGTCCCAGATGTACTCTGAGTTTCAGGACTATATGTGCAAAAGTACAGAGCAGCTGCTGTATTGTAAAACCTAAAGGCACCAAGGAACAGGACTTGTAAAGATATTCTAGTTCTGTGTAGCTCAGTGTAGTCAATAATCTCCTTGTGCAGCCACAAAACACATCTGGACACAGATTCTTACCTATTTAAAACTTTAAAACTCTTTATTATGCTTGTAAGACAGCAGAACCAGTCCACCTACACTGTCTCCAGAAGAGCCCACTGTGTGTTACAAACACGCCTTTGTTCTGCCTAGCTCCATTTGCGAAACTCCCACAGAATGATTTATGCAGACCTTTTTCTGAAGTGTCTATCTGCAATTTTTTGATAAATTGCAATTCCTTGGGCAAGTAGCACTGCCTAAATCTTCCATTGTTGGTGTTCTTCTCCGGTGTGTGCCTTTGTGCAGAAATCATGCCAGCCTGGCTGCTTGAAAGCAACTGAGAGCCTATAACTCAAGAACCCCCACCCCCAGCAGAAAACAGCAACACTAGCAAACGCCTCTGTTAGATGGTTCCAGGTAGATTTCCATATCTATCTCAGCTTGGCTACATGAATGTAAACATTACTAACTTAAATAAGCATGGGCATGATCCTGGGGGTACCCATCCCTCTTTGACTTAAGGACTGGACCAGAATAGTGAAATCCCTTTTAGTTCGCAGTCAACAGGAAGAACAGAAGCAAAACTGTACCCCAAGGGAGATGGACAGAGCAGTTCTGGTTTAGATGCTACAGATCTAAAATCTAGAGTCTCCAAAGCCCTCAGTCTTACCTGTATTTTAAACATGACATTGCTCTGGGATTAACCACTTTACACAAATGACAACCAAACCACAAAGAAGTTAAGAAACATGCCGAAGGTAATAACAAAGAATTTGTAGTAGGGCAGGGGTTTCAGCTTTGCTTCCCAGATAGTGGTCTCCCCACAGAGGTGTACTTCTTCTCATACTCTGGGATGACCATCAGGTGACTAGCTGAAGGTTGCTTCTTACAGGAGATATCTTTTCCTTCTCCTTATTAATGCAGTTCTAGATGGTTGGCTTATTCTGTCACTGATTTATGAGAGGAATAAGTCTTACAGAGGCTTCAGAGTGAAATCAGAGGGTCTTATTCTGCTCAAAGRTCACAAGTATAAATATAAAGTGACTCCACTAAAGTCAGGGTGAATTCCTCCCAGTTTTACACCACTGTATCCAAAGTCAGACTGTCACCAAGATAAGTCATTTTATAGAGGAGAAGGGGGCAAAAGTGGTGAGTGGTTTCATTGTCAGAGGCTGTTTGTGCTGTGACTAGGAGTTGCTCAGCAAATCACTTGAAACCCATCCTGGTAATTAGTGGATGTTTTCCTTGTTATCTCTGTCCCTTGACAGATGTGCAGTATGGGAAGTTTCAGCATGATGCAGATGTATGTCCTGCATGGTCTGGGAAGGAAGAAGAGTTTCACAGCACAAAACGGAGACTTCTGTCACTGCCAAGCACCCAGGTCTTCATTTTGACCCTCTCAGTTCAGGTTTCCAAGCATTGCAAGGATTCAACATAGCAAAACATTACCGGAGATGGGGAACAGTAGGTTGCTGGAGAACAACAGGGCTATGATTTAGCAAGGGAAAGAAGAAAAAGAGAAGCATAAGAAGAGCTGTGCTGATGCCTCAAGGAAAACCTCTGCTGGTGCTGTTGGATAGAAATGTTCTGGGTGCCTGTGAAGCTAATGATTTAATGAAAGTAAAAGCCCTGTGGTGGCTGACATGCGATGTAAATAATGTGCTCAAAGGAGTCTAAAACGGGCAGAGCTGCCTTTAATAACCTATTATGTATTATCAGCCGCCCCATTGTACCTTCTGGCATGGTGGGGCGTTGGGTGCGGTGCGGCCAAGCGTCAGCCCTTGCTAGTTCATTGCCAGGTCATCTCTGGGGAGGAAGTGTTCCCTGTTTACAGGAAATGCAGGACAAGGGCCGGAGGGCCAGGCTGCGCACAGGCTGGGGCCGCCACAGCTTACTGCCTCTCCGAGCAGGGAGGGGGCGGGCCACTTCTCCGAGGCCCAAGGACACCGTATTTTGTTTTCAGACATGTCCAGCTTTTACTGTTGCTTTGTTTTTTCTAGTGGTTTAAAGCTGCAGATCGGGGAGGGGAATGGTTCTCACAGACAGCGATGCACTGCGGGGTACATGTGGCTGAGCCTGAAACATGGATTGGCTGTGCAGGTTTGTGCAGGTGCCTGAAAGCAAGAGCAGCCCATCCATCCCAGCACATCTGGGACATGGCTGGTGAAACCTCACTGTCAGGCTTTCTCTTATCCCTCCTCTACTTATACCAGAATCATAGAATCATAGAATCATTAAGGTTGGAAAAGACCTTTAAGATCATCGAGTCCAACCGTCAACCCAGCACCCATGCCCACTAAACCATGTCCTGAAGCACCATGTCCACACGTTTTTTGAATGTCTCCAGTATTGGTGACTCCACCACTTCCCTGGGCAGCCTGTTCCAATGCYTGACTGCCCTTTCGGTGAAGAAATTTTTCCTAATATCCAATCTAAACCTCCCCTGGCACAACTTGAGGCCATTTCCTCCTTGTTACTTGGGAGAAGAGACCAACACCCGCCTCTCTACAGCCTCCTTTCAGGTAGTTGTAGAGAGCGATAATGTCTCCCCTCAGCCTCCTCTTCTCCAGGCTAAACAACCCCAGCTCCCTCACATAGAAGATACTGCCCCAGGCTGGGCCAGAGGACATTCCCTGAGTGGAGCCCAAACCCATGTGTGCTCCTCACTGCCTGCACTCCCTTCCAGAACTAGACCTGCACCAGCACCATTGTTCTGTGAGCACCTCCAGGAGCAGTGGTTGAAGGTGGGAGAGTTTTGTCCCTGAAGTTGCTCAGAACAGAGCAAAAGCCTTACGCACCTGACCAGAAATCCTCTTCCCCTCTCCTATATCCTGCACCGCACCAATGCAAGAAAGAGCAAAATTCAAATTGAAACATTTGTGGCACGAGGAAGAACTCATTTCTGGCCTTGGCAGGCAAACAGCTTATGCCTCAGAGTGTGAAATGTGATTATCCCTACGTTACCTTGCCTTGTCAGGCTACGTATGTTATTAGCAGACATCATGTCTTTCCTGCCCTTTTCAGACTTCAGCTGCAATATTTGCCTTGATCATCTGCCATAACAGGGAACTGACTGGCTAAACAGCTGCACTAATAGGCATTTCCTTTTATTGGCTTTAAATGCATTTGGGCTTTAATTTCCTTCAGTAATGAGCCTTCCTTTTGCAGAATGAATTAAAAAAATAATTTACAAATGGATACAAGAAAATATATAATCCGTTTTAATAAAACAGGGTCATTCAGCACCCCATTGCCTCTCCCAATTACCATCACTGCATTGAGTTCATATGATTTTAATTTTTTGCAATAAGGATGTCACTGTCTGAGAAAGACAGTTTGAACTAATAATTGCTGGGCATGTGACTTGAAATAAAGCCAGGGATAGGGATACTGCATGTAGAAAAAAGTTGTATTCAATCCATTTGGTCCAATAATAGAGGGGGTTTTGGCTTTTTGTTTGTTTGGTTGGGTTTTTTTGGTCTTCCCCTCCCCACTGTATGGAGGGGATTTTATATATGTGGGCTTTGCATAACCAACTGTGTCCAGGTGAGACTCTGGTCTCCCTCTTGCATCCAGTACATTATATCCAGTTATGAGCTAAAATCCCTGTCACAGAGGAGTCAGAATGGGCACAGGATGGGGTCTGTGGATGGGAAGGTTATGGCAGCAGTTTACTAGTCATTTGTAAACTGAGCATATSTAATTCTGAGTTGATGTGTCAAGCTCATCACCACTCAGTTGGCTTCAGGGAGGTTATTCTTGTAGAGGACATACCCCACGGAGAGAGAATGTTTGTACCTTCCTAGGTAGTTCCTACAAACCTGCTTCGCTGACTTAGGGCAAATAATTGCCAATGCAATCACCAATACACACAGAAAAATATTTAAGGTTATAACTGACATTCATTTCAGAGCTTTGGTGGATCTAGGCCTAACTGAACTCAACACCACTGCCTCTCTTTAGCAAAGAWTTGAAAGAATTGTCTTTTAGCAATCCAGAACTGTGGTAATGAATGAATGAAACATCCTAGACAAAAAGACACTATGTCCCCCACAAAAGGCAGAGCAGAAGTCAGCATTTACCCCAGAAACCCGGAGAGTTCACTTACTTCCTATTCCCACTATGTGGAAAAAGTGAATATGGTGCGCCATGTGTTGATAATTACTGGCAAAACCAGCTTTTAATAGCAGTTGTTCCACTGTAGGAATGGGACCAAGGATGTGGTTTCTAGCCTCTTCTACCGCTTTCTCTATCTTGTGGTGACATTTTGGACTAAATACTGCTTTGATCTTTACTTGCAGGCACTTCGGAAACCATAAGAAATTTTCAGGAAATAAATCAGGGAGCTCTTTGGCCCTTCAAGTATGGTGGTGGTAATTAAGTTGCATCATCTAATTTGCAGTTTGCAACAGATGCAAAGAAAAGAATTTAGCAGGATCTCTAGGAAAAAAGGTTCTGTCCTTTTTTTTTTCTTCTGGGTTTTTTTTTTTCCAAATCCTATTAAAGATAGTGTCAAATGTTCTTCTCTCTTTCTCTGTCGTGGCACTGACTGGGGATGTAGAGTGAAAGACAACAGGGAGGCGGCAGGGAGGTAATCCAGTTGTCATTAACCGAATGCTGCCACAATGGTTAAAATCTGAGCACACCCTGGACTCTGTTTCTAGAAATCATTAAGCAAGGTATCCTTTGCCTGACCTCTGAGTATTATTAGCTTGGATCATCCTTTACACTGTATATACCTTATGGAGACAAATTATGGGTTCGGTTCAAATATGAACACAGCAGAGGTTCCTTAAGTGCTGCACTTGTTCATAGCGTTCTTTAGACTGAAAGTATGTTGAAACCTATTTCCAAAAGAAACCAATTTACTCCGAGGAAGCTAACTCATGCTGGCTGGTGATGGTGTGTTACACTCCCGTGATTAATGATAAGCCACACAGTCTCTTTCTCCAGAAACTGCATTTTGGAATACTGAAATCCAATTTTRGAAGTAGTCCCCTGTCCCTGAAGGGACACATGAGGATGAAGGAGGTACTCAAGAGCTGGGATGGGGGAATCTGGATGTCCTCACTGGCCACATCACACTTGCTTTGCCCTGGAGATGGGTCCAGTCACAGGAGTCTCCCACTGGCCTGCTCCCTCCCATATGATTAACGTCAGGGGAATGACTGTGGCACTAAAACTGCACAACATCTGAACCCTACACAAATGCTCACTACTTCAGGGAGATGCTGAATTGCTCTTGCTTGACCAACAAATTTCTACCATACTTACACTGTCTGAGCAGGTTCAGTTGCAAGGCAGAAATACATTGTAAGTCTGTCCCAACATACATGATCATACCTTATAGATACTGCGATGGAGCTACTGCACTGGCATTTGAAGGGACATTGCCAGCACATCTTAACAGCCTAACCAGCTGCACTTCAGATGTATAAAGAGCCACTTGATGGAAAGGATAGATACTCCACAGGTATCATAAAGCATAACTGAGAGCTCCAGGGATACATTAATATAAACACCTTACAGGAAAGAGCACTCCTTTCTYCCCTCGTGATCACTTCTGGAGCATAGACCGTGAAGCAGAAGGCAAGTAAGATTTATGTGCCTTTCTTTAGGATGCATGACTTGATGTACAGATTCATTGAAAGCAGACTGCAAGCAATCTGATCCTTACTGATACAGAGGACTTACATCACCTAGTGGAAGTGACAGGCCTTAAGTTTAGACTTCCACCAACTCAGCTTTTTTCTTTTTTTTTTTTTTTTGAGGCAGTTGGTGACTCTAAAGGAGGAAACAAGACATCACTTGTGTGTGTGGCCAAGAGATGAGCATACAGCCAAGGGCATTTGTGGTGTTATGCAAACAAAAATACATGGTCTTCCTAGGCCTTTATTACAATAACCTTGGCGGGGTATTTTTGCCCCTGTTAAAACCCACAGTTAAATTCTTATATCTCACTAATGCTGACTGAATAACTTCTAAAAATCCTAAAGAATTGATGTGATCATTGCTGAGGAATGGGCTAGAATTTGCAAGGTCATTTGAAGGATAGGTGTGGAATTAAAAGAAGGGCAAGTATCTCTTTGAGAATTGCACAATTAAGCAAGACAAAATACAGTATTTGTCAGTCTGTGAATCATGTTCTATGAGCTCTCACACCTGTTGTGTATCTCCACAGTGCTCCCTCACTTCCCATGCACGTACCATCTGTGCTCAGACTTATAGAATCATAGAATCATAGAATCATTAAGGTTGGAAAAGACCTCTAAGATCATCGAGTCCAACCATCAACCCAGTACCCATGCCCACTAAACCATGTCCCGAAGCACCTCATCCACTTGTCCCAACCTGTGCTATGGAGGGATCAAAGGAGTAGAGACTGGTGTCTTGACTTTATTAACAAGGAGCTGCTGCTATTACAATGATCAGCTCAGCTTCCCTCTCCTTGATGGCTTCATCCTCCGCTCAGTCCACAGATCCTTTTCCTTTGAGGTCAAATGTAAACATCACTATAGAGGCAGGATAACCAGAGAATCTGTAGRCTCCAGAACACCTTTTTCCAGATGTACCAATACGTGTTCACAGGTGAAGGTAGGTAGATAACTAGTAGAGTGCATCTATACAGCTTCTCCCTACTCCCGTACCTATCAGCAGCTCTGCTAATGTAACTGGTGCTAAATAAAAGACTTTTGTTGCACTACCTCCTCCTGCATTTATTCAGCCAATTTAAGGTTAGACTGTCCCAGAAGGCCCATTGCTTCCTTCKTTGTGCTGGCTAACTCTTGGAATGATTACAGACAATTGCTGGAGGAGCAGCAGATAATGTGTCTGCAATCTGCTCTCATTCAGCCATATCATKGCTACAAGGAAGAGAATTAGTTGGGGATTACCATGTCTATTGAGATACTATCAACTCCGGGACTATTTCTCCCTTTATTCTCCACACCCACACTTTTATTAGCATCTTCCACTGCATTAAAGTTTATTGCTTGCAGTAAGTTTATTTAGCAGGGCTTTTAAAGAGCTAAAGAAAAATATAATTTAGCAGAATAAAGAAACACAAGGTTTTTGAACATTTATGACTCATATATATTGCTATATATAATTATAGATTATATATCCATAATTATTTAATTATAAATTATATGCTATATCATTATAATGGTTAATTTCATAGAAAATCTTAGCCTTGTTGCAGGTGTAGTTTAAGATAATGAATTTGACATGGTGTCATCTTACATGCACTTAGATATGCCCTGTAAGTCATAAAGAGTGCCAGGATCCATTTGAACTCTGAGAGAGGAAAACTGCTGTAGCTGATGAACAACCATGTTGTTTCAATAAACACTGATGTTATTATGGCAGGTCTTTAAAGACACTGGGCTTTGAGGAGGAATAAGAGGGAAAACGAAGGTAAGATATCCTTTTGTGACAGATCTATTTGTTTATCCACGTTCTTAGACCCATTAGAGGGACATTCTCTTTGCAGGGGTCTGACAGTAAACTTAGTGAAATAACAAATAAAACTCTGCTGTGGGTTGTTGTGGGTTTTTTTCCTTGCAATTCAGCACAACAAAATAGTAGTTGCTTCCAAAAAACCATCTTGTTGACTTGTGTCCAATCCATGCTGATTATCCACAACGATCAGGAAGGGTTTTTTTATACACCCTGTGTACTTTTGTTGCCCTCAAAAGTACGAGGGTTTCTTGGGGCACTGRGTTTCTAGACTTGATGGATTCCTAGGCAAACCCTACATCCCCAGTGCTGTGGGGCAGCAACTTGTCAACACCAAGACATTTTGCCTTTCTTAATTGAGCACTAGGGAACAACCAGGTGGCAGCTGAGCTGAGAAATGCTGCAGCRCTGATAGCTCAAGCTACTATAGGTTCAGTGCAGCAGCTGGTATCAGCTCTGAATAGGCTGTTTGAGAAAAGACAGAAGGTTCGTTCCTAATCGGCTATCAGGGAGCAGCACTGTCCTGCTTGATCTGGATTCAAGGGAAGAAGCAAATGAAATAGCAAGTGACTGGGAAACAACTAGCAATTCGTTGTGTCCCAGGTTTATGCAAGAAGCAGAGTTTGTCATTCAGACCACTGAGACTTGCTGGTGAGGTGCATAACTACAGTTTTTACTGATCCTGTCTGCAGCTGTACCTGTTCACACTTCACTCCTCCTGTCAAACTCCTTCACTTGTTCCTGCCCAGTCAAGGTGGCAATCACTATGAAATCTGGCCTGTATCCCCAGTTGCAATGACCTCATCACACATTTGGAGGTAGTTTCCCATATTCCATCCTGTCCGTGACTTTTTTCGTCATTTCTAGACCCACTTCATTGTGAAATACAAGGAATTGCTTGGGTTTTCGTATCAGGAACTGCTCAGACCCTCCTCCACCAGAAACCAAAGTGCACTTCCTCTGAAACCTGGCCTCACTTTATATCTTAYGACTGTTAATGTATTCTTAGTCTTAGCCAGACTTCCTAATAATGCCACTGACATTTGCAGAAGACACTTGGTCACGAAGATATTATGCTGGAGACATCTCATGAGGTCTTTTCAACTTTTTGACTGAGAAAAATCTCATGATCAACAATGTCTACATGCTTTCCTTGCAAAGTTGCAACCCCTGCTGCTCACTCTTTCAAGGAGGGAGGGAGGGCAGAGTCAGGGAAATGACATGAGAAAGAATGAAAGCAAATAAGTATTATTTCTGTGGAAAGAATAAAACCAAAATCAGATGCGTGAAGAAATTTATGCCCATTGGCACATGGGTTACATGTGAGCTTGTATAGGTCTCCTTACCTTAAAAGCATGCTTTTAGATTCATAGTGTAATTAAATGGTAGATGATTAAGGATGTGGGAACTAAAGAAGGGCTCAGCCAGGTGAATAGGGGACTGGGGGCAGATGGGTGGAATACAGATTTTAAACACTGGGCTACACAGTTACGAACCAAATACACTACTTTTAACTTCTCAGGGGAGCCTGCCTTGAAGGAGGCAGGCCACAGTTGGTGGAAAAAGAGGTTAAAAACGGCACTGAAGACAGAGACACGATGTAACATCATGACTTACTGGTTAAGCATTCTTAGCGCCTGAGAATGTAATACCCGATTCCCATATTTTGGGAATTAGGAAACTAAGGCCTGAACACAAAACCCTGCCTTTTACAATCATTTCATGATGCTCTTACCTGACTGAGTTAGAACAAATTGAAGTGCGAGGTTTAAACGCGGCAAGGTATTTTTGCATCCAACGGACCCAATGTCTCTCTGTGTAATTAATTAGGGGTTCCGTTGATGATGACAGAGATGTCATGGTTAGAGCTCAGGATTTTCATACTTGGAAATGCAGCTAAGCTATTAGTTTAACAGCACAACTTGACTCTAGCAGTGCACCAAAGGAAGTTTACAGAGGACTGTAGCTACCCAGAGATCCCATCTTCTCCAGGCTCAACAGTTGCCCTAAATGTGAATGTAATGACAAGTCCAAGACTGCAGTCAGAATGAAGTGATCCCTTATTCTGCAGGACAGAAATCAAAACAAAAGAAATGCAGTGACATGCAGTATCTTCTCAGAGAGGTCAGGGGTAAACTAGGAGTGACCCATTCAATGCAATTACTTACACGAAACATGCAAGTAGATTGGAAGGCAATAATAAATGGAGAGCAAATATTAATTACGTCTGGCTTTGGACCCCACCGGGAGTACTGCATCCAGCTCTGGGGTCCCCAGTACAAGAAAGACATGGACCTGTTAGAGCAGGTCCAGAGGAGGGCCACAAAAATGATCAAAGAGCTGGAACAGCTCTCCTGTGAAGAAAGGCTGAGTTGGGGTTGTTCAGCCTGCAGAAGAGAAGGCTCTGAGGAGACCTTTTTGTGGCCTTTCAATATATAAAGGGGGCTTAAGTTATAAAACAGCTTACAAGAAAGTCGGAGAGAGACGTTTTACCAAGGCCTGTGATAACAGAACAAAGGGCAACTGTTTTGAGCTGAAAGAGGGTGGGTTTAGATTGTACAGAAGGAATAAATTTTTTACAATGAGGGTGGTGAGACACTGGAACAGGCTGCCCAGAGATGCTGTGAATGCCCCATGATTGAGGTGTTCAAGGTCAAGTTGGATGCGGCTTTGAGCAACCTGATTCAGTGAAAGATGTCCCTGCCCATGGCAGAGGGTTGGACTAGATGATCTTTGAAGGCCCCTTCCRACCCAAAGCATTCTGTGATTCTTTGTAGCATTTTCAGTGTTCCCAGATGATGGTAACAAAATATGAAATCAAAAGACATTGGTATCCCATTGAAGAGAGTCTCCTCTATACCTAGGATAGCTGAGAATTACACTGGATTCGCCTTGAAATGCTCCTGTCTGTTCCAAACGTGTTTCAAGAGCAGTTTCAGAGCACAGATGGACAGATCTAGATGGGGTGGTTTCCAAAGTTTTGCAACTGAACATTAGGATAACATGGCTATTCTTAGCTCCTTTTACTTTCCACCATAGCAGGTGAAATCTCATAACTAACCACAAGAACATTGCTGAGAATTTCAGCACAAAACTAGCTAAAACCACCTTCAGCAGTGTAAGCTTGCACTACCATACATTTAAAGGAACTGGAATTCAATGGGATTTTAGTGCCTAACTGCCTTAGGTTACTTTATAAATCCCATCTGCACTTTCCTGTTACCAGTAGAGAAGCAGCATCAGCATTACAATCTTTTGCTTGTAGCTGTTTTCCCCATTTCCCTGCAATATACTTTAAAATAGCTGAACAAATTCTGGGATTTCTATCAGAATGTGCATTGGGCTGAATGATATTTTTCTAACTGCTTAAGTCACTTCACTTGATTTTGCCTGAGATGACACTGTCCAAGTCAGTATCAGGAAGACAGAATGTAGTTGCCAGATACTCTTCTAGAATAACTTCATTGAGCTCTGCAGAGAACTGCCATGAGATAATGTAAGCTGATACCTCTGATTTTGCAGCCTTTCAATACTTAAAGGGGGCTTATAAGAAAGATGGGGACAGACTTTTCAGTAGGGCCTTTGCGACMGGACAAGGGGGAATGGTTTTAAACTAAAAGAGGGTAGATTTAGACTAGATAAGAAGAAATCTTTTACTGTGAGGGTGGTGAAACACTGGCACAGGTTGCCCAGAGAGGTGGTAGATGCCTCATCCCTGGAAACATTCAAGGTCAGGCTGGACAGGGCTSTGAGCAACCTGATCGAGTTGAAGATGTCCCCGCTCATTGCAGGGGGGTTGGACTGGATGACCTTTAAAGGTCCCTTCCAACCCAAACTATTCCATGATTCTATGATTCTGTGATTTCCATTCTTGGTTCATGCGATCATTGCACCCATCACTTCACTCTTCTTTCCTAACCTATATCATCTTACAATTGCACAGTCTTTCATTCAAGAGCATGTTAGAAACTCATAGGCAAAGATCACACAATTCCTGAAATGGAGCTTCTTCTCAAATACAACAGTTGCTATTTTAATTCAGTGTTTCTGTATCCTCTTACAGAAAGTAATTTCTCATCTCAGTTTGTGTGCATTTTTAAGATTGTGTACTAACGGTGCTCTCAGAAACTATCAGTGGGAACCAGTAAGTACCACCCGTGACTGTGGGGTCTGTGATCTGGACGTGTGTCCTGAGGGAAATGGGCTGGCAATCCCTGTCCTGTCCAACAGAGTTCTCTCCTTGTGTTATCCTGGGTTGCAGCTTGCAATTTAACTCGGTGGTTCTGCTTTACCATAGCTTTATAAAGTTAGGTTACTCTTTGTCCATAAAAGGGCTATTCTTTACAAAACCACACTGAAAGGTACTTCACAGACACCTAAAATCAAGGTGCCCAGAGGAAGGCTAATGGTATTCTGGGCTGCATTAGAAACAGTATTGCCAGCAGGTCGAGGGAGGGGATCCCCTCTACTCGGCACTGGTGAGGCCACACCTGGAGTCCTGTGTCCAGTGCTGGGCTCCTCAGTACAAGAGACACATGGACATACTGGAGAGAGTTCAGCGAAAGACCACAAGGATGATTAAGGGACAGGAGCACCTCACAGTTGAGGAGAGGCTGAGAGAGCTGGGGCTGTTCAGCCTGGAGAAGAAAAGGCTCAGGGGGGATCTCATCCATGTGTGTAAATACCTGAAGGGAGGCTGTAAAGAAGATGGAGTCAGGCTCTTCTCAGTGTTGCCCAGTGACAGGACCAGAGGCAATTGGCACAAACTGAAACACAGGAGATTCCCTCAAACATCAGGAAACACTTTTTCACTCTGAGGGTGACTGAGCACTGGCTAGGTGGCCCTGCCTGAGCAGGGGTGTTGGACCAGATGACCACCAGAGGTCCCTTCCAACCTCAACCAGTCTGTGATTCTGTGATCAATAGAGATTAAACTGCTTTAGAACAACTGCAGTGCATGAAGTTGGCTGTGACTATTTCCCTAGTATTAGAGATAGACTCTTGTCATGCTCGGTGGTTACATCTCATTGATCTTGGTGACTGTTGTTTGAATAAAGCAGTTTATTTTTCTCTTCTCAAATATCGAGTTGGAAGGTTCCTCCAACAGTGGCAGTTTACCAACTTCAAAAGTAACCTACATAGTCTCTTGGAAAGTGCTAAAACACGTCTAGGTGATTCTCAGAGGGTGCACAGCAGCTTGTACTAAGATAAAAGACTTAATATGCAGTTATGGTAATTTTTTGGGCGTACCTGAAGGATTTGCTCTGTGGGTAAGACCTTGCCCTGCATTAAAATTACTCTCCATATCGTCCTTTTATAAAATTTCCTGAAACCTGTTGTGCCTCAGAAGTCATCTGCCACCTATCGCTGCATCCTTGATGTTTTCCTCCAGGCACCTGGCAGTGGGATTAGTGAAGACCAAGCTGCCCAGGGCACCTTCACCTGGTGACCAATTCCTGGGCACAGTTCAAGTCTTCAGGAGCTAGGATTGCTAGGAGACCACAAGAGTATAGACATATAAAACGGATGAAAGGATGTGAATTCATTGGAGTAAAACACGTGCTGGGTATCAGGAAAGGTGTACTGCCCAGGAGCTCTATGACAATATAGAACAGTCTCAGAAGTGAAGACCTGAGTGCTGCTGGAGTGGCTGGAGAAGGGCAGGATGGAGAGGGTGGCACAAACATGCCTGTGCCAATCCCACGTGCAAATGAGACCCATAACATTTTGGGATTTCTCTTTAAACACAAGCCAGTGCCACTGGACTGCAGGCCTACTATAAATGAAGCCCATGCAACAGTTCAGAAATATTGCAAGTTTTGCTACTGTATGAGCCTTAAATAATGCCATTCATAATGATTACCAGACTAATATACTGAGGCATTCTTCCCAAACTATAATGTGTTCTTACGTTAACATAATGCAGTCATTTATCAGAGAGAGAGAGAGAAAAGGAGAGAGGGAGGGACTTAATTTCACGTCTGCTGGGGCAAACAATTACAAATTGCAGAAGGGCTGTGTGAGTAAGGAGAGAGACTGGCTGAACTATTAATAAGCCTCCTGAGCTGTTCCTGTATCTGCCTTGCTCTTGCTTTCACTTGTGCTGAGGCCCCTTTGTTGTTGTAGCAGGCGGGTTTTTGGAAGTGCCGTGATGCCGCCCACACTGAAAAACTGCAGACACTAATAATAAACAAGAGAAGACAATGGTGAGGAACAGTGCTGCTGCTGCTTGGCCCCTCGCCCAGCCATGGCAAATGCACCGGGCAGCTTGCGAGAGCTCCCCGACTCTGTGCATGAGGGAAAAGCTGGCGGCATAAAAGAAAGGCTGGCAGCCACACCTGCATGGGAGACACAGAGCCCCGAATGCAGATATGTAGGGAGTTTCCTTTCCAAAAGGAAATATGAGTCTGGTCAGTGGCCTTGGGAGTCTCCTTCTTCATTGCCTTCCCACTTACATTAACCCATCTTTGCCCAGCCTCCTGTCACTCTAGCATTGGCTTTGAAGCTTTGGATTTGTTCACATCCGGGATCCCCAAGTGGGAGATCAAAGAAAAATAAAGAGCTGAGGCAGAGCTGCAAAASCAAATTAATAATGTTTCAGGGGAAATGAGAACTAAAGAAATCATGTACACTGGGTAAGGCAGGCCCACGTTACAGACCAGCCTGGTTGGCCAAGATGTCTACTGGAACACATGGAGATGTCAGATTTTGTTTCTCAAGACAACAGACGTGCCCTGTTGGCTGAACGCTGGAACCTACCCCTGGAAATGTAAAAGCCTTGGGGCCACTGTGGTGTATAAGCTGTATATAAGCTCCCAGAATGATACTGTGGCCAAAAATTCTAATCTGTAAAAACACAGTAAAGTCAGGTAGGAATAGATGGGTGTTACCACTGGTATACTGGCACTTCTTTTGCAAGCGCTAGGATATTGAGTCTTGTGTTGCAGTACCAAGAACAGTACTAAAACTGGCTGGTAGTAAAAACTGGTGCTAAAATGCTTAGTAAATTGKATAATGCTAATGGATAATTGGATAAAGTTCAGAGATTTTAGAATTATTAAATGATAGGAAGCATGACATAGTAAGACACCAAGATCTTCACCTATTTCATATGAAAGACAAAATGAAGGGACAACCTGAATACAGCCTGTGAGTACCTGCACAGTAACAAAATTTGGAAGACTGCCTCCAATTCAGCAGACAAAGGTTTAACAAGATTCAGTATCTGGAATTTGGAGCTAGGCATATTCAGATCAGCAATAAAAGACACCTTTCTAAGCAAAGGGCAGGCACCATCTGGAGAACCTGCCTCTAGTCATGCTTTGTGGAGGTTTTGAAATCACTGGCAATTTTAATTTTAAAAGATTTTTTTTTCTAAAAGAAAATGCTGGGAAGCCACTGGCCTGTATTACACACCAGATCCAGTACTCTTATCGCATGGCTTTCTCTGGGTTTCTGGAGCTGAATTCATATTCCCTTGAAACAACTCAAGGATTCTGGGATCTGAGTACCTTATGCTTGAATTATGCCATTGGTATTACAATTATACTTTTCTCATCCTTTTGATGTTTTCCCAGAAAACCCATTGTTATAATATCTAACTTCCATTTTTAATGGGCACTGGGATGTTGGTATGATTTTATTACATCCATTTTGAGGGATTGACTAGGGAGGAGCAAAGCAGTTCTGGCTGCAACTAAGTATGAACTTTTTGCTCCAAACTGAGCCAGAACATTGATCCTTTGGGGAAGCTTGAACAAGTTCAGTTAACTTCCCACTGCTCCTTTCAGATCCTTCTACTTGCCTAAATGGTTGCTGTTGAACCTGGCAGCAAAAAAACAAAGCTTGAGAAATGTTGCTTTCCAAGCCTAGCAGGTGTGCAGGGGTTCCCTGCACCCTGACTGGTTATCTCTGGGCAACGTGTGGATTTGTTATGTCTGAGCAATAGCGAGTGTCCGGGAATAACACCAGTGAGCTAGTGTGTTCTTTCTCTCTGCAGTGCCTACACCGAGCCCTACAAGGTGTGCCCGGTCTCTGTGATACCAATGGAGGTTGTCACATCAGATGAGGAACAGAAGAGTTCAGAAGATGACGAGAGCAGCCCAGGTGATCCCAGCCTCATCAACAAGGTAAAAGAGCTGAAAATGGGGAATGCGTGAAACCCAGAGAGAGAGRAACAATTTGCAGAAGAACCTGGATTCTCGACTCTCTCTGCTCTTTGCCTGGTGCTCGTTTAGAAATGTCAGAGCCATCAGTCCTTTACTCCCCCAGTGCACGAGCAACAACTTACCCCTATAGCATGTGGCAAGGTGTCCTGGTTTTGGCTGGGATAGAATTAATTTTCTTTCTAGTAGTTGGTATAGTGCTATGTTTTGGATTTAGTATAAGAAGAATGTTGATAACACACTAATGTTTTCAGTTGTTGCTAGGTAGTCTATGTCCCAAGRACTTTTCAGCTCACATGCTCTGTGAGGTGCACAAGAAGCTGGGAGGGAGCATAGCGGGGACAGCTAGGCCAGCTGGCCAATGGGGTATTCCATACCATATGATGTCATGCTCAGCATATAAGGCTGGGGGAAGAAGAAGGAAGGGGGGGGCGGGACGTTCGAGGTGATGGCATTTGTCTTCCCAAGTAACCGTTACGTGTGATGGAGCCCTGCTGTCCTGGGGATGGCTCAACACCTGCCTGCCCATGGGAAGTAGTGAATGAATTCCTTGTTTTGCTTTGCTTGCGTGCGCGGCTTTTGCTTTCCCTATTAAACTGTYTTTATCTCAACCCACGAGTTTTCTCACTTTTACCCTTCCGATTCTCTCCCCCGTCCCACCCGGGGAGAGTGAGCAAGCGGCTGGGTGGTGCTTAGTTGTCAGCTGGGCTTAAACCACGACACAAGGCCAAAGAACTGCAGTCCTAAGATGGACAGTGGAGGCAACATAGCTAGCAGGAAAGGCCTGACTTGAATGTCAGGAAAAATGTCTCACTCAGAAGAAGGATTTAGCTGCAATCTTGAGAATTTTAAAACTACATTGATTAAAACAATGACAAATACATCATTGGGACCAGCTCTGCATTGGCTGGGAGATGTAGTAAATTACCTAATAGGTCTCCGCCATCTCAAAGTTCTCTSATCATGGGAAAATGCACTCATGTTTGCATTTGTTTTACTGACTTCTGATGAATAAAACAGCTCTTAAACAAATTACGGAGAAGACCATGGAAATGTGACCACAGCTTAAGACCATACAAGGCTGTTCTAACCTCCAGTAAGCTAGCTAACAGTGCAGTTGTTAAAGAAATGGCATCAAGCACTTTTAGTCCCAAATTTATCTTTGTTTTTCACAGAATTTGTGTGTGTGTGTGTGTTCTTAAAACCTCATATGAGCCTAACAATCTAACGTTGTGTCTCTGAGTACAAGCACCCACTGCATAGCTCATTTGGTATGCGTGTAAGAAATGGGTATGTTCTTCTGAAGTCTTCCAATTAGAGCCCCAGGAACTAAGGCTGCATAGGAAAATAGCAAATCCTCATTTCCTACACGTCTCTCTGCCATTCATTTTGGCCTAGTCTCTCAACGTCAGCACAGCTATGTGGCTTCCTGATTGTAGATGGCTTGTGTCTGGTCAYGGGCATGTGTCAGAGCCTGCAAAAGTCTGTGCAGATGCCCCTCCAAAACCAAATAATGGCTGAGTAATGGTCAATTCTGTCAAGGAGAGGCATAAGTATATTGATTCTAGGAAGATCAGAGCTCTTCAAGCATTTCCAGAACGTGAAGCTTTGTTTAGGGGCAGGTGTAGAGAGAGGGAGCAGAATTTTCCCCTTACCAGGACACCAGTTCTTGAGAAACASAAAAAGAAACTGCAAGCGGAGTGACAGTGAAGGGCAAATGAAATTGCTGTTGCTCTAATCTCTGAGGGAGAATAGCTTCCTTTGATTTCCCTGTACGCTGTATCACTTTGTTGTCTACCCTGCAGGGTGCTGAGCTTCCTCTGGTACCAGTGTTTCGAAAACACTGTGGTTTGATCTCCTTGCTGACATGAAACAAATGAAACAGTTACAAGCAACCTTATCTTTTTTCCTTAGATTCATGAAATTTTTTGGTTGTTTGTTTTCAGGCTGTTTTGGAAAGGGAAAAGCCTTTAAATTTCTGACATTCCCTGTTAAATGAAAAATATTTTTCCTTTCAGTTCTATTAGTTAGCTGAGAAACCACTAGCATTTATAGAGCATACACTACTGTGTTATCTAAGCTGGTCACGTTTCTCAGCATCTCTTAGTTGTGATGCCACTGGAGAAGTGACAACAAAATTGTGACTTGAGTTCACAAGGGAAACGCATGCAATCACTATGCACTTGGAAGCAAGTTCAAGGCTGCTAAAACCAATTTTATTGCCATTTTTGTAGGGTTTTACTCAAGACACTAGGAAATGATGGTTTTCTAAATGGCTCCCTTATTGCATCTCATGCATTTTAATTGTTCTGTTGTGCTGGGGTAACCACACTGTGTATCTGTCACAGAAGGCGGCAGCACTTAAGAGAGCAAGCATGTGCTTCAGAGTCTAACTGGAGGTACCCCTCCCGCTCTTCAGGCAAACACAAACTAAATGTCTGCACGTGCCTGATAGAGAACATCAGAACAGGTCTGGTGGTTTGGTTGGCCTTTGCTCCCCAAGCTAATTGTCACAGTACACAGGACCAGACTTCCACAAGCTCCTGGGGAGCTGTCTTAAAACAGCTCCATCTGAGTACAGGCCATATTTCCAAGCTGGCTGATGAATTAGTGCACGTGGCTATTTACCGTGCTAAGAAGCAGGCCAGGAAAGTAGACATAATCTGATCTGCCTGTTTAATTCTGGCTGTAGGAAGATTAGCCACTCTGCAATCTACTGGGCTCTAGCTACAGACTCTAAAAAGAGGTTGAAGCGGCAGTAATTTCATCGTGGATAAGCCATTTGCTTCGTAAGCCAAGTCAGGGGGCTCTGTTTGTATGTGGGACCAAGAAAAGATGTAGAGATGAGAAGTGGCACTGAGACACCTTTGAGCATCTTTTTTCTTGTAGCCTTACTAGGGCAGGCATCGCTTTGGACAGACTAAGGAGGTCCTGGGAACCATCCTGTCAAACCCTGTGTGTCCCAGCTGTCCCCAGGACCCAGTCTGTTAAAAGAGACACCTGATCTGGGCAGTCAGAGGCCACCCAGCATCAGGACTCTCTTGCCACTCCGTAACAGCCTCAGCGTCACTGCTGCAGGCTGTGTGAAGCAATAATCAAAAGATGGCCAGGGAAGACCCAATTTCCTAGCACAAACAGTCAGAGCAGGGTTCTCACAATGAAGGATGCAATATCTTTAACTGTTGTCTTTCACCCATGCCAGCCACAGGATAATCGTGATACAGGAATCTTCTAAGGTCTCATGCAGCCCATGCTGCAGACTCTCTGTCAGAGACAAGGGCTTCCAGTTCACTGTAATTAAGAGTGAACAGGATAAATTCCATCTGTCCACAGCTCTTGTCTCAGAAAGCACTGGTGTCTCTACAGAAGACTGACAGAAGACTGTTTTTCCTACCCTACGGCTCCCGCCTCCTTTTATTGTCTTCTCACGCAAATCTTCTGGGTGCCAAGGGAACATTAGCTGCCCTGTCAAAACCGGTCTCTATAATGACAAAGTGCAAAGAATTTGTCCAGCTCCACAATGAAATGATTTATCCTTTGGAGCAAAATCCTCAGGACAACACAGAGTGGCTGTACAACATGAAAGAGTTCAGAAGCACTGTCACTTGGGGACAACTGGCAGACATGTTGGTCTGGATGCCAAAAATAGTACCATGGATTTTGAAATGAGCTAATCTTGTTAAAACAACTGTTTGGGGCTGGCCTACTAAGAACTGAATTTGGATTTTAGAAAACATATGCACACACAAAAAAAGAACCTTCTGGGGTTTGTTGGTTTGATTTCTGTTTTTCTCCTCCTCAGGGAAACTTAGTTTAAATAAAGGCATGAAACAGCCTAGATGATAAAATTTCCTCCCTGTGTTCAGATATATGATTTTCATTTGCATTGAGCTGGATTCTACTTGCTGCCTTTCACTGTCATGATTGAATTGCTGTACCAAAACGCAAGCAGCATGCTTTGGTTTTTCTCCTGCTTTTCTCCTGGCCTGCTTGCTGGAGAATCGCAAGACTTCCAGTTTGCAGCAGAATTTTTTCCTCTGATGTTTCTTTTTAAGGTTCACTTTTATAAGTAAATATAATTTTAAAAATTAGCTTTGTACACACATTTCCTGGTATTGTTTCAACAGCTCGTCTCCTTTGAATCCCTGCTTTCCTGGGGAGCAGGTTCACATGAGTATGGAGAAATTTTTAGGGCCTGCTGGAACCCCTGTTTCGTAAACAATTTGAATCATAGCCAATAATATATGTTGAGGTATTTTTTACATTATCAGCTTTATTTTAAAGAGCAAAAAAAGAGGGGCTTTCATCTCTACCGTGTTACAGGGTTTTTTATTACTAAAAACCTATTCGGAATGGGGCAGGTATAAAAATATAAAACAGGAGGTAGGTTTTGAATTTGTGCCTTTATTCCACTGGGAGTACCTCAGACGCTGAGAAGGTAAGCATTTGTCATCAGAAATCACCTGGTGGTTTTGGTTCTTCTGTATAAGACTAACAGTGAAAATTCATTCTTTCTGGTTAAATAAGCACTTTATTTCCTTCTCTTCAGTCCGCTGGCATATGATAACAACCTAGAGAACTCAGAGGCAGGTAATGCTGTAAGTTTTCTTAACCTTTGTGATTCTACTGGGTTGTATTATAAAAAGCAATCCCCTTCACTTACACTACTATGGAGATTCACTTTTTTTTTTCCTCCTGCTAAGCTAATTTAGAAGAGCTCCTAGGCCATCTCTCATTCATGTGTCTTTTATATATGTTCATTTAATTAAACCCCTCCCAATTTATCAGAAGGTGACACATGGCTTTTCTGTACTGGGATCTAAAGGTTATAGGATGGCATCTGAGCTGCCTACAGAAAAAAAAATTGGAATTAGGGATTCCAGTTAGGAACAAAAAAMTGGTATCAAATAAAATAAGGACTTTCTCTTTATCTCCTACCTCTGAACCTTCACTCACTAGACAAATGCTCAAAGTCCAGGATGTAGAACCCCTGATTCTTCCTCTCATCACTGAGCTGGATTCAAACCTGAACTTTGTAATTGTTTTTTCTGCTAAAACCAGATAAATCCATCTTGGACCAATCCAGCTAACAAGCATTAAAGGAATTAAAGGGGTAATGAGCTTAATAGTTCAGATTTGACTAGACACCAACTTCAAACTGAGTTCCCTTTGGCAGAACTTAGTTTTTGTAGCAGTCTCAGAATTTCCAGTCTTAAAAAGACGATCAGAAACAGAGACAATATAATCTTGAAAGTCTACTTTTGAGAAGCTCAGCTCCATGGCTTGAAATGGACTAAAATCAACACATGCTGGTAGGTTTCACCTACTGCTGGTTATGATCTGAGTTTTTGAATTGTCTCAGTAGTTTGAGGAAGATGCTGCATATGCTGGATCATCAGCTACCCCTCCATAGCTTGTGCCTCTCATTTTAGTGTCAGAATCTTCAAGCAAGAGTCTTCAGACAGTTCCTTTCTTGTAGGTACTTTTTAAGACTGGATCTTCTGGCCAGTTGATCCCTTCTGTCACTAACCTCCTACAACCTCCAACTGTAACGAAACTGAAGGGAGCCCCAAGACAATTCTTTTACCACACCTAACCCTCCATCTGGCTGAAGATAAGGACCCAGCAGGGAGAACTGATTTTTATGCTGGATCCAGAGAAGAGAAAAAAACATCTGATGCAGATTAGAGATCAAACTTGCTGGTAAGGCAGAAAGCTGGTGCTAGCCTTTAGGTTCACTGTGGGAATATCAAGCCTTTCAAGGGATTCACTGAGATGATAGTATTAGGACTGCATCTGCCTTCCTACCACTACATAACAGCTCTACTTGGGTAAGTAGGTTAGGCTTGGGGAAGGGCAAACACCTGTGGGACAAACCACAGCAAGGAGATGCAGCAGAGGCCTCATGGTGGTGTGAAAATTTTCTGAAGAAATACACGGAGATGAAGCACAGGGTGCTGTTTTGGGTTCTGTGAGGATGGGTAAGGGGCAGGAACCCATCTGCCAATTTAAGAATTCATTTTTCCAGCATCTTGCAGAGAGCCATGCAGATGGTCCTGTAACAACGCTATAAAATGTGTTTGTTGCCTTGGACTGGGCTTTTTCCATCATGCTGCTTGATCCAGACTGTGTCACACACATGCTAAAGGTATGCTGATCAAATAAAGTAACAGGCTTAAAAATAACCCCAGTAGTCAATGGAAGGCATTTAGACTGTGATCAATTGCACAATTTGCACCACAGTGATAAGAGGAAGAGTCTTCCTTTACAGGGTGCCTTTGGAAGGAGAAAGCAGTGGCTGGGTAAACAGGGTGCTAGGAATATTGTAGCAACACCAGCTATTTTAAGAACTCTGTTATAGTTAGGAATGACAKATAGCAAACCCTACATTAAGCCACCAGGCAAAGGAACAATTAAAAACGCTCTCTTAAACCTGTCTGTAAACATAGGAGGGAGTTTGATCTGAAGAACTGAAGGGAATCTCAGAAGAATAATAGGAAAAGAATGTGATCAATCTGGGTGAATACCTGAAAGAATTATAGTCTATAAAGCACCCAGGAAATAAATTAATACAAATCCTAGGACAAGTAATAAAGCCATAGCTGGAACATAAAGACATTTCTTTCATCCAGCACACAGATCTGCCTGCTAGTTAACTGTATGGGAAATCTAAAAGTAAACCAATCTGTATGCAAATACTGTGGAGTTTAGTCTAAAACCAGCAATATGTAACAAGTAAATGTATAGACGCAGCATATGAGAGATGTGATCTTACCCAGGTGGCAAAATGTGGAAGTCTGTAGCGAGATGAATAGCATGTCACCAGAGCAAAATGGTATAATGGGAATTCAGACCAAATGTGTCTGGATTTTATGCCAATGAAAATCCAAAGCATTCTGGCTAGTCATTTAGGACTTTAGGTTTAATATAGCTAATCCTAGCCAGACTGGAGGGGTGCTCATTACCACTATATGGTGATGTGCCGGGGGGGGGGGGGCACGAAGGGGAACTTCATACAGAAACGATCCCTAATGCTGTACTTGTGAGAAGGCAGCACTGGAGGCAAGATGCTCCACCCTTCTCTCAGGTATCAAAATAAAAGGTGGTGGACGAAAAGGGGGGCAGCAACCCAGTATGGCAGATGGAGAGGACCTGCGCCCCACGCAAACAGGGAACACTAAGCTTAGCCACAAAGGTCTCACAGCAAGCAGGGCAGCTACTGTCTCATGGCAGCAGCACATAAAACTGCTTTTGCTGCTCCTCATCCATTTCCACTGGGTGGGCTTCGTTTCCAGACTCCATTAATCATTCTGTTTTGCAAACCTTTAACCTTCACATATTAAAACACACACACATGCGCACACACACACAAAACTGAAACATGTGCTGGAGTTGGGAATGACAGATTTGTGTGCCTTGAGGAAGCACCAAATTCAGAYGCCTTTTAAGGGACAGCTCTTGATTTATATAATTACACAGATTCCCCAGGAGAGCTGCAATCTAGCTCTTCAAGAAAGAGGTCTGGGAGACAGGAGATGTGGACTGCTTTTCCTTCTCTCACTGGTTCACAGAGCCAGCCTGAAAAAGTCTTGTAATGCCTCAGTTTACTGTTGGCACCACTGTGACATCACTGTGAACTGGTACATAGTTCATAATAATTACAAAAGGGGCATTATGAAGTCACTCAGCTCAGAGGCTGAAGCTTGCAAACTGCTGTCAGCCTCTGACTGTGACAGTAGCGCTCTTATGCTGGGTACCGTCCAGCTACAACGCACCTACCCTGATGAGTCTGTGAAATAAGACACACACATAGGAAAACGCACGACGAGATGCAGTTTGTCCATGTCAGCATGGCAAGCCAGTGGCATGCACAAGAATGGAGCTTCTGCTTCTATGTCTTGACGAGTTACCCTGCTTTTGAAATGCAAAGCGTTACTCCCTGAGTACTCCGGATGAGTGGCTTGAACAGTACTAATGCTTCAGTTTTAGTGAACTGTTCTGTGATCTTCTTGGGCTGCTCTTAGGCCATACAACCCCATTCCAGCCCCATGGAGGCAGATTTGCYCCCAGCCCCACAATTTTTTAAGCTGGATCAGGAGACCAATCTGTTTCTGATCAAGGTCCTGCAAACAGCTGGGTCACCACAACTGAGAGCTGGCACTGGGCTCAGAGGCGAGTGACTGGCACTATCACCAAAGTACCATCTAATCAAAGCATGGCCTGTTGGGGCCCAAGTCAGGTGCCTTGGCATTGCTCAGAACAAAGCCGGAGCATATAAATGACTCAGTGTGGAGATGTCATCCCTACATTAATGGGATCACTACCGCACAGAGATGGGAATCCTCCAACAGTTAAGTGCCACATTAGCACGCTCAGCATGGGCCATTAGCCACCTTTCTACTACTAGCCACTGTTCACTACTTGCCCCTTCTCAGCCCAAACGTTTGTTCTATGAGAAGGCACAAAAGGGCCATGAAACCTAAAGTTTCTCAGTTTGAACTACCCAAGACTAGTACTTAACTTCAGCTGTGCTCTGTAAAGAGCTGCAGGCTTTTAGCTCTTTATTGTTCTAAACAAAAGCTTTCTGGTGGTGGTGTGCTTCATTATACATTGGGAAACATTGGCTGTTGGAGAAGGAGAAACTCTGAGCAAGTCACAAGTCATCTCTAGGTCTTAGTTTTCCATCCGTAAACTTGGTATCCATTTGGAGGAGGGCTGTAGGGCTTAGTTTGTTAGTCAATGGAGAGATGATTGCCCAGTATCACCTTTGCTTCACAAGTTATGCTGATCAGCTGAGCTGTAGCAACTGTACAAGCTCCTAACCTGGTTAAAGTGCTTTTGTGTTTGTGACCTTCCTGGCACCAGCACGTTTTTCAGAGTGGAGAGAACGGGGAGATATTTCAGTTATATATTGCAATTTTATATTGTATATTGCAAGCATTTTATTAAGCATTTGGTTTTGGGGAGGATGGGGTGATGAGGCTATGAGACAAGAAGGCCCAGTGAAGCAGAAAGCCAGGGGTACCCACATGGCTGCATGGCCTCCCATCTGCTAAGCAGAGGTACGCAGCGAGGCCTGGAGTGCAGCTTCTGAGGTGGGAACTGGGAAGGAACCATACTGCAGGGCTGGGCATCGGACTGGCTGCAGGGGGTAAAGACTACTAAAAAGGTGGCAGCTTGGCAGTGTTATAATAATCACTCAGACTTTGTTTCAGAAACTTGATGCTTGAGGGACCTGCACCCCCTCTGTCCCCTATTCCCAGAAGTCTGTCTCCGACACTGTCGTCAATCTCAGAGTTCATTTCCTGGTTAAACAAACAGCAATTAAATAACACAAGACAGGCAACGCCTAGAGACGCTGTCTCAAACTCGCCCTAGACAGGCCATGTGACACTGGGGTCCCTGTGTTTTGTCTCTTGGCTAAGACATATTAATCATAAGAGGAATTGCAGAGTGCAGCAACGTGTGTATGCAGAGAGAAAGTGGGCCTGGCCTGCTGGGGAAATGCACTCTGCTTCTTGGCACTGCGGAGCCCGGCTTCTCCACAGAGGACGTGTTGGGCAGCCAGCACTGGGCCAGGGGACCCAGAAAGAAACACACCCCCTTTCACTTGCTCTGCTATGCCTGTGCAGAGAAAATGAGAGAACAGCAAACTCAGTGCCTCTAGTGTGTTCCTACAGCAGTTGGGACAACCAGGAGAGGCACATCATGATCTTCAAGAGGTGTTCACGAAGTGGAACCAGCGGGAAAGGGGCAATCAAATATTTGCTCCCAGCAGGAAAGTGAAACTAAGGAAAAAATGTAAGATCTTTCTAGTGCGCTCTATTAAACTGTAGTGTAGTTCTCCAAAAGTGAGTGAGTGATTCAAAGCATGCTCTTTGGCACCCATCAGCTAAGAGGAACAAAGCACTAGGGGACATACCCTCAGACTCCTGATGCTAAAGGAGAGATGGATTAGACATCTGAGACTGATGGACAGTTCACTCTCTATATTTAACTTTGGCTCTTGCAATCTTCAGTTGCCTCCTAGTAAAAGTACACAGAAATAAACTAAAGATGAAAAAAAGTCACTGTGACACTTCATTTTCTATACATGAAGCCTCATTCATTTAATCCATCATCATCAGGGTTCAAGGACTTTTTCACTCATATTCACTATTGATCGGATCGTAATCCTCCCTGGGGTCCATCACCCCCAGGGTGAAAACTCACAGAGCAGCAAGAGGTCTTTAGTTTCCTCATAGAAACAGAAGCCTTTCCTTTGCTCATGTGTGCAGTCAATACTGACATCTATTTGCAACATGCTTTGACTGGCCCTTGGTTCCTCTGAAATAGGCAGTGGTGAATTCACTTGTTGGTGCTTGAGTTCCTTGCTTTTGTAATGAGTAACTAAAGTTATGAAAACCAGAAGAATCTGAAAAATATAACTTCTGTTCCATCACATATTCCTCTTCTAATTTACGGATGTTGGGCAGTGAAATTGCTTCAATTATGTTTCAGCTGACCTTGCTACTGGGTTTTTTGCACTCCAAGTATCCACATGACTGAATTCCAGCCTCCAGCACTTAGGGAATGTTTCATTCTTTCCTACACTGTTTGCAGCTTACTGCAGGCAGAATGAACCAGAAACTTTGGGAGGGGAAGACAATCCTGAAATCCAGAAGTTGATCCCTCTATAGATACAAAAAGTGGCAGATAGTTCACCATGATGATGGAATGGGACTTTGAGCAACTCAGATACTTCCATCGTGTGCCAGAACACCTGCATCCCAAGGGAATGCTAATGATGAGGAGAGACAGGGAGTAAAAAAATCTATAATGCATTTAGCTTGAGCTGGGTTAGACATTTTTTACTGCTTAGATCTGCTATGTAAATCCGGATAGTGCATCTGATCTATCAGGTGTGATTTGGGAAGTCAGCATCTGTGAGAAGCTGAATTTGGGTTTGGGGTCCTATCAACTTTTTATGAGGGGTCCCAATTGAGCTTCGTGTTCCCTGATCCCTAGCAGCCCCCTCATGCAGAATTTGTGGAGGAAATAGAGCCACAAACTTCCCACCTGACTGTTATACAAAGGGACTGCGTCATATTTCAGCAACTCCCAGTCTCTCCTGAGTAGGCTTTCAGAAGCAGGATCTGTAAGCAATGGGTTTCCAGCACACCTGGTCTGGCAAACAATGTCACGAAGTCTTGCTGCTGACTCCCTGAGTCCACTTCAGGTCACTGAGGGCTGCTTTCTTTACTGCTCCTAGACTAATGTTTTAGTTCCCTACTTCACCACTGCTAAATAAGTCAAACTTTTCCCAGTAGATTTCTCTCAGTAAATACTTCCATGCTTTGGTCATTTCTTACCATAAGGATGAGTCATAAAATAGGAGCAAAATACCCTAATTAGCCAAATGCACCTCAGAGCCATACACGTTGCTTCTTTCACAGTTTTCTGTCTTCTGAGATGCCTACCAGTTGAGTAGATGCCACTGAGATTTCAAACAATGTTGTCTGCTGGAGTACTGAACTGTGTGCTTTCTGGAGATATTTATGGCCATTTAGCTTAGACAGTTTGTTTAGCATGCAGTCAGAACAGTTTGGAATATGAACATTTTGATAAAGAACTCCCTTTTGCATGTAATTAAGAGTACTAAACACATGGTATGAGCCTCAACAGCCATGAAGCTAGCCTGTTCAAAGCTACACTTTCTGTTTCTCTGACAAATTTTGGACCTGTAAAAATTTCCCTCCTTCTTCACTAAGAACACATTTTTCAAACTTGACATCTGCCTTAGCAGCTATTATATTGTACTATATTACTAGTATTTGAATTGCGGAAACACCCTGTCATGGAAAGGACTCCAGGATGCCAGACACTGAACAACAAAGAATAAAAGCCTGGTCACTATTTTTACTGAAGGAATATGTCAGTTCAAAGTGCTCTCTAACAGTGCTTTACTTCTTGGAATGAGACATCTCTTAATTGTCTCTGGTTTTTGCTGTTGACAGAAAGAAGGCCAGTCCAGAGCTTACCTCATTGCCCAGGAGCTGATGTCTTCAGAAAAAGTGTAAGTTCATTGTTACAACCTATCTGTTGCTCTCCTAAAACTGAAGCTACGCAATCCACCCTTCAGCATTGGTTTGACGGCAATTAATAAAAGTTTGTCTCTTCCCCCAGATACGTGGAGATGCTCCAGCAGTTGCGTATGGTAAGTAAATAATTTTAATCACTGAAACCTAATTGCCCTTTTACTTAGCTGCAATTTAGACAAAAGCATTGAAGGGACTGAGGTGGATTTGAGGAGGAATGGCTTACTGTGAACTATTGCAAAGGAAAATGTCTGCCACTAATCTGCTCTTGCTACAGATCCTCAAATCTAGCATTTGTCATTCACAGGGAAAAGTGTTGGCCAACAGTGCTTGCTGGGGCTCTGAGACTGGTGTAAGATGCAAAATAAGCCTAGACAGAGAAGGAGATGGTGATAAACAGGGGTGAACCCTCTCTCTTCAGAGAGAGGCAGATAGTAGCAGAGCTATGAAGCATGGGGATTTGGTTTGAATGGATTCACTCTGCTTCCTTTTAAGCTTCTTTTTTTCTGAAAATGCAGTATCAGTAACATCCAGCGTGGCCTGGGTATCCACACTGTGACACAGGTAGTCACCATGGCCAAAATACAGACTCTGGTGTCAGAAACTCATGAGGGAACACACGAAGAATCACTTGTAGTGCCTAATAGAGAGCTCTTGTATGGTATAAACCCACTGATGGCTTTGTCCCAGAAGACTTTGTGTCTCTCTAACAGAGCTGCCACTGCTTCCCTGGAGACTGGTACACAGCTTAGGTAGCCTTGCTCTCAACATGTTTCTTGGCTGTTAGTTGCAAGGCAGTAGGGAATAATAGCCACCACACAAAGCATGCCCACTGCTGCTTGGAAAGAAATTCCCTGAGAAGGCAAAAAGTAGCCCCAGGTTGTCCCTGGAGGACACCCCAAACCCTAGCAGTGGACAGGAACTCTGATGGAGCGAAAAGTAATGAGGTCAGCATTGTATTGCTGCCTGCTCATTGTGCCTCTCAAGCAAGCTGCCAAAGCTTAAGAGCCTTCTCAGGCTTGGGCAGCAGAGGCAGGAGAGCAGCCTTAAACATGGCAAACACCTTGCAGACGATTGCATTTCAACACATCAGAAACTGCCAAGCGGGTCAGCTGGGAACCAAACACTTTAAGGGACTCAGCTGCTTAGCTGGAGTCTACCAGTACTTTGATAAATTGGTGATAACCTGCCTAGCCATTTGCCTCATCTATCCTGGCTTTCCTTTGATTTCTGCATAGCCAAACACATTACTTGACACTAGTGAGACATAGTTGTAGTTATCCATCATCCCCTGGGGAAGCCAGGGTGATTTCTTCACCTGTGGACTACAGGGCTTCTGATCATTAAGCATAACTCCGTACTGAAATTAAGCTTTCCAAAAGTATCATCAAGAAAACAGAGAGAAAAGCCTCTGCCAGCTTCTAAATCAAAATAGAAGAGAAACATACACACAGGAAATTACCATCCACTCTGTATTAGCCACTCTGCATCTTCATTAGATGCATCCAATTAAAACATTCTTAATGTATTTAACTTTCCATTTCCAAGTACATTTGTACTTTGGTACCTTATGGACAGCATGTAAATGCAGGGCTGAACTAGAGTGTGTGTACAGTGCACTGTATTTAGTGGAGGTGTCTAGGAGAGGCCTCTCCTTTGCATTATATCCTAGCATTTTCCATATACCTCTAGGAGATAAAAGTGGCTCACTAACATGGCCTGAAAAATCTTCAATATATAGATCCAAATCGTGCAACGCACTTCAGTGCCTTTAGCCACAGCATGAATGGCTGCACACCCTCATGGCTGCTATAGCATTATGTTACTGTCAGGCTGCCTTGCCTATGCTGTTGCTGGGCCAGCAAAGGGATGCTTCAGGACTTTCCCAGTCCTGTCAGGACTTACTTTGCCCTTTKCTCCTTYCTCTGGTAAATCCCTGTGTGGTGAATTTGGCTCTGTGTGTAAATGAGTRATTTATGCATTTTCATAATAATCCTATTTTCTGCCTGCAGAAATCATTTGGAAGGAAATGTAATTTTTGCTCTCTTTTCCAAGTTGACAACTTAAACATGGGACAGGGATTCTGGTTTACATCTTTGCTAAAATTTTTTAGTTTAGAAACACTTATGGATGCAAGTGCATGCTGCTCCCCTCCAGCTGGATGGACTCCAAACTGTTGGTAATCCCTAATAAAAAGAATCTTCATCAAAATYACAGCTCATAGGTTAGTTAGGGAAAAACTCTGTTTGATTGCTAATTTTATCTGCTGCAGTGCTCCAGAGTTGGCTCAAAGATAGGAGGGAATGAAAACAGAGTTTTCCTGGCTTGACTCAAAAATGTAACAACTCCCTGCTCTCTTGTTGGGCARCTTGGACACTTTCTAAGCAGAAATGTTTGTTACAGAAAACAAGTAACATTACCTGGAGCTTGGCCTGACAGTCCTGGAATTAGGGTTTTAAGGCATGAGGGAAATTGGCTCTGTTTTAATCATACTTAATCATTAGGTTTGGATCAGCTGGTTAATTTATCGGGGAAAAGATACCATCTGCACTCCTATGACTGGGCAAGTTCTTGTATTTCTGTCAGTCATCAGTTTTAATTGGAAGCACTTGTTTGGTTTTTATATATGTTTCAATCCTGTAATAGAATATTCCACTGAATCCTATTTTGCTGGGGTTTTGTTTCCCTGCCTGCCCATCCCACTGGAGGAGAGGGATGAGTRTTTTGCATATGCTCATTATTTCCTTAATTATGAAAGTTAGAGCGCCAAAAGAAGAATTTAAATTTCAAATTAAAATAAGAGATGGGCCAAAAGTAAACCCTTGAATGAATGCATTGGTTCGCAAAGTTAAGCCACTCATAGGTTGTGAAATGTCAGAATCACTGTAATCATGCCCTCTTCACTTTCCCTGTCCCAGTTCCCATTGTCTCAAGTTAGAAAGATCTGCATCAATTTTAGGATGAGATTTTGGGTGCACAATTTTGATTAATGATTTTCTTCTGCAGTGGAAAAGTAGCCTTCTTGCCCCATCACCAAATGCATACACTCCTTTAGGGGCTACTGGAGGCTTTTTTCAGCAGAGTCAACACACAAGTTTCTCAAATAAGATTTAATTGTTTCTATGAGTTGGCTTTCTAAGTAGTGAGGATGTATGAATGGCACCCGGGTTAGAGACTGGGGGAAGAGAGAGGAACAGCCAGTCTGTTTTCACACTTGACTGCTAGTTCAGGCACTCCTTAGTTTAGAAGAGATCAAAAATCATTACAGGAACAGGATCAGAGGGTTCATTTCTGTGTTTTATCGGGTGCCTATAGCCCTAGTATACCCCATCTCTACTGCTATAGGCTGATGTCTGCATGATAGCTACCTAATGCAGTGGCATTCAGAAATAATCTGCAGATTTTTCTATTGCAATAATGTTCAATCTAGGAAGCCACAGTCCCAGTGCTGTTACCTTTCTCACCCCAACTACGGTTGGATCTTTATATTCACCTGTTGCCCAGTGTATTATTCTGGAAATCTAAAGAAACCATTACCAATTTTACATGTAAGTCCCTCAGCCTACAGGGGTATTATCGCCTAACTGAGGCTTTTCAATACTGTCATAGTGCAAAAAGTTACAATGAACTAACTACTCCTTTTTGCATATTTGAATAGCGTTAGGAATAGTCACATCAGTAAAAAATTGTGCTTCGCTGTGCACTCGCTGTTGACACAGGTCCCACTGGCAGATGTCACAAGCAACCACCAGTGACCACAGAGTCACCAAACTGCCCTCAAGGTACAGCACCCCATTCATGGCCAGTTAGGACCAAAGGCTTCCTTGACAGCATATCTCAGCTCAGGCAAACACATCTCTCTGTTCCCCATCACCAACTTTCTCAAGAAAACAGTTTCTAAATGCTCATCTTCAAGTCTTAAGTCTCATCTGCTTATACAAACCCACATGTTGGTAAGAAAGGCAAGGCACTAAACCACACCCTAGCTGCTTTCAGAAAGGAAAAAAAGGGTTTTCTTAAGTCTGCAGCAGGAGCAGTTTCCCATCTCATTTCCAGGCTTGGCTAGAGCTGCTATTCATTCGGCATAACAGATTCTGTTTGGCCTTTCAGCGGAGACTTTAATAAATTGATTGATTGCCAAAACGATGACATTTCCATACACCCACTCTGCTATTGAACTGAAAGAGTGGAAACATTGTGTTAGCTCACAAACTCGGTATCGGTGTGGTAGTAGTGATAATAATCTAAAGGGTTAGCTGTTATTTGCCSTACTCAAAGGTAATGCAATTCTCTGGAGCAGGGAGTTAAGAACTCATTCTGGACTGAGCAGATGAGACTGGCAGGGCCTCGCAGTCCAAGTCCCTGATCTTTTGGTACTCACAATTTAGTTTTCCAAAATTGATTAGTCTTTCCGTTTCCTTCAGGATTATTTAATCCTCGAACTTTGTCATTCTTTTCTCCTATTTTTCTTCCCCAGTAATGCAGGCTGCRCTTGTCGTTTTTTTCTTAGTGCTTGCTCCTGAATAAAAATGCTGCAGATTGCTTTCTCAGCCTAATGTTTCACACATCACCTTCAAGGACCAAGAGTCTGGTTCATTTGCTTCCCTTCAGCCAGTCTGTTTCAAATGACTTTACTAGACGTACACAAATCAAACTTAGTGTGACTCAGACTGCCTCAGGATCCCAGTCTGTAGGGAATCAAGCATTTGCTTGATAGTGTACCATGTTCAAATGTATTTTGTCTTTGGCTTTTGTACATAAAATCTCCGAGGTATTTACTGAATTAAGGTACCTAAAAGGACAGCTCTGCACTGAAAAAACACCAGCCCCAGCACCTCCTTGTTCAAACAAAGTTGATCCTGTTTCCTGGTTTGCATTTTCCTCATAACAATGGGCCACAATTCTTAGAAACATCAAGACCTGGATTTATGCTTCCTCAGCATTTGAAGATATGGATATGAATATGATATGAATAGATATAACATGCTGGTTCTCCAGCCTTTGGAGCCGTTTCAGATCCAATCCTGCACTGGGCATCCCAAGGCTTCTGACTGCAAAATAAATCTTAGGAAATAAAAAAGAACAAAATCATTTTAGTGCTCAAGTCGTTCACTCAAAGGTACCTAAATGCAGATTATCATGAAGTCAGGCTCACTGGTTAAACTCTACTTTCAGAATTCTTGTAAGCAGCATGTTCTCAAGAACAAAAAATAAACATCTGATTTAGGAGCCACTATTACATGTTAAACAAAACAGAACTCCATCTTTCTAATTATTTACACTTTCAGTGAATGATTGGCTGAACCTTTTTTACTACTGTAAATTTCTTGGATGATGTTCAAAGTTCTGCTGGACCAATCAAGTCATTACTTTCTTAATTAAATGCTTTAGTGAATGGAACGTGCTGGCTAAATGAAGAGCTCGCTGGCTGTTAGACCCTCTGAAGCTCTTACAAAAGCCTAAAGATGCACTGTCACAAAAGAATAGCCTGCCCTCACTTACAGTAGGCTTGGGKKTTTTTTTTCTCATTTATTTATTCATTGTTGTCTTCATCGGCAGTGGGAAAATAGCTATGTATTGGCCAGGGAGCTTCTACAGTGGGAATGTTGAACCAAAATAGCTTTCAGATAATCTGTATATCTCTTAAAAGGAGAGGGAAGTCACACGAGCACATTAGGCAACAGGACAATTCCCTGGTAACAAGCCCCACCGATACAGTATTCGCAGTGCATACTCTACAGCTTGCCAGTTCTGAAACTCATTTGCAGTGTTTTGTATGAAAGTGTGTATTTGACTGCATGTGAGTGTGCGTTGASGTCAGGGTTCCTGGCCTAGATTGTACCCTGCAATGGCAGGATAAGAGACTAATTGTGTCTGCTGCGATAGTATTCTCTGCTGTTCATCTGGGATTGTTTCTGCTGAGCTCAGTAATGAGAAATTTGGGAAGATCACTGCTCAGTGCAGATCAAGGGTCAGTCACTGTGCTACAGGAGATGTGCCACTTTTTAATTCAGGGATGCCACTTTCACTTTCATCATTAGGAGAGAGGCTGCTGGCCGTAATGAAGATACCTCCAAGAACCACCCATGCGTCAGACTTGGCTCACAGCATACCGTACAACATCTCATGCCTGCATTCAGCTTCAGTATGGAGACTCTCTTCTCCCCCTCTGAACTCTTCACCCTCCCCTCAGGTGTAATGCCTACATATCCAAAAGAGCCTTGGATCCTGCAATATGCAGTATCTGTTGAATCCACCTTTGTTTTAGAAGTGAAAGTGGTTGTAAAAGCCTGCACCATTTTATGCAATCAGTGTAGACTTCAGTTGTATAAAGTTTGGGCTGCAGTAAGATTTCCTGTTGTCCTCCCTGGCCCACTCACAAAGAGTCAAATATGCTTACTTCCCAATATTATCAGTTCATTAAAATATCAGCCTGACTTGGGAAGCAATTACAATTCTAGATACACATGCAAAATGATTTTTGGATGCATGTATGTTTCATTATTTAGTGAMAAGTATAGAAGTCTGGATGCCAGGTGGGAGTTGTGGTGTGAGCAAGGTAAATATGCTGTGTGTAGACATGATTTCTGCAGCTGAAGTGCCAGTATCCCCACCTGGGGACTGCGGCAGAAAAATGGCCATGGTTTTCCACTAATGTATCTGCTCTGTACACTCCCTTTTTGGTTTGTGGGGGTTTTTTTTTTTTTTCTCAGCTCTGTTCCCTAATGGAAACTCACACATCTCCCAACCAGAATTCTCCTTGAAAATTGTAGAAATATCCTAGGTGAATTTATTCACCCATAAGTCCTTTCCTGTTTAACACAGAGTAGAGGTATAAGCAGGGAAGCTGATTCAGCCATGACAGCATTAGAGATCAGAGCTTTAGTTGATATAAATTTATATAGTTTTTCTCTGGCAGGTGACTGCAAGAACAGCAGATGATTAGCTTCTTCAAAGCACTGCATCAGACTGCTTTTGAGTTAAGATTTCTTTCCCTCATTATGAATATCATGAAGATACTTCAGAATCTGGGAAGAGGTTGAGCTCTTTTCTGCTTTGTGCATTATTGCAGGTAGAAGCTTGCTTCCTTCCAGTGAGATGATGCAACAAAGCGCAGGTAGAGACTTCGCTTCAGCACCCAAGATCTGGAACATACTACTTAGGCTGAAGGCATTCAGAGCTTTTCTAATCCAGCCACAGCATCTAGCAATCTGGTCCTTCTAGTATAATACGCACTTTTGGGTCACAGAAATGCTTTTCCTTTCAGATATTTCTCTTGAACTGTTAAAGTGTGGCTTTGCTCTACAACCACCATCTTCTACTAGAAATTCACAATTTCTGGCTCAAATGCAGACCTGATGCTGGGAACACAGTACTGAGAGCCAGTGAGAAGGAACCTCCATTCCCACCTGCAGAGCAACTGCTGGTCAAACTGTAGGACTATATGTTACTATTGGCAAAGCCAAAATAATGGTGTTGTACTCCCTTCTCCTTCCATTCTCCTGCCATTGTAGTCAATACGCAAGAGCTAGGATTTCTGTTACGATTGGATTAGCATCTTATACACTGCTGCTTTAGAAGATAAACAAATAACAACAGAAAACCAAGGAGATCTAGTAACTGATCAGCATTTCTTGACCAATTTTAAAAGGTTTTCTTTCAAATAGAGCTATCTGTTCAGCTACACCTTTAAGTCAAAATCTTGACTTTCTCTCCTCCAGTTTACTCACCTTTCTAATCTACATAGTTGCTTTCAGCCTATTGCAGGTGGCAGAACCATCAGCTTTTTACAGTGAAGGTAGAGACCGATTTCAGTCCTATAATTTCCTAGCTATCCCTATTAGACTGGTTGCAGCAGTCCCTGGTTCCCCAGGGATCCACGGGCCATTGGATGAACTGATCTAACTTGGCCTATTCTGTTATACACAGAAAAAGCAAACAGATATTCTGGATCCAGACTGAATTACTGTACCCTGGATTATTTTCAAGTAGAAGTTAAAGATGAGAAATCACCCAACATAGCAAATACATATCTCTGTGTGTGTATATATATATAKAGAGAGAGAGGCAGTTTTTTCTCCTGGGTAAACTACTTGCCTGAAGCAGTGGTTTAGCTGACAAGAGATTAGTTTTCCCTCCTAGGGTCCTGCAAGGTTAAATGTTCTTGGGCCAATAAAGRCTAACTGGCAGCAGGGCTGAAATGCAGACAGGACCATGATATGTATGGGATGTATCCATCTTGCAAAATGGCTATTGATATGCATACAGGATTGCTACAATTGATTTTTGCAGCTGGACTTCAAAGCATATTCAGCCCAATATTGGAGAGATTTAATATACAACCTCATCGTTTCTGCATCTGCTCATAAAATCCTGGAAGCAAAACCCAGAACTAACTCTTGTCCCATTAACTACCCCTTTTGCCTCTGGATTAGAATATCACTTTTCACATAGATGTTGAATCCTGCAGAGAACTTTCTTGCTAAGTACTCTACCAAAAGCCTCTGGCTGCTGGCATTGYTGACTCCTTTGAAAGAGTACCTGGAGGTAACTACCTGCTACAAAGGTTTCCAGGTTGCTGATCCCAGGTGAATTGGGCTACCTTTCTGTAGCCCTGAGCCAGGTACCTAAATCTTTTTTTTCCCAGAACCCTCCTGTAATCACTGTTTCCTCTTAGCATTGGCAGGCACTGCCAGCATCTCTAAAGCACCTCATATCCCAGCACCCTACAGTGAGCCTCATCACCTCACAGAGGGTATCAGATTCTACTCCAAGAGCCAAGCATGTGGCACTTAGGCCGTGCTCTACATAAACCATAAGACCTTGTTGAAACGAACCTCGCATTCCTCCTTGTCTCATGCCCTTATAACAGGCTCCAGGTTACAGTCCCCATTTCCAGCAGAGAACAAAAGATCTTCAGAGGTATGCTTGGGGAAAAAAATGTAACTTGTGTGTGTTAGTGACGTGCACAAACAAAAGAAGAAAAAAACCCCCTACGAACCTTTGTGGCTGTGGGTTTTGCCTCTTTGTTTCACTTAATTGTTTGTAGGGTTTATTTCAGGGATGTTAGGGATTTGGCCATTGGATGGCTGTAAAGGGCTTATTTATGGGTGCTCAAAATGTAATGAAAAGTTTTATGTTTTTCAAAAATGTATTTTGATAGCACAGTTGCCAACCTTCTATGTCACCTAGCCAGCTTGGGTTATGCTTTCACATGCACACACCAACAGTGGTGCAGGTATAGGCGTAAGACAGGAGTGAGATCTGTAGGCTCATATACCCCTGGGTGAGACTGAGCTCTGTGGCCATCATGCCAGCGCCTTGAACTGAATGACTTCAGTTCATGCTTATGTTCTAAGAAAGTTTTGACCCAGCAGGGAATTAGATGGACTCAGTGTTTGGTACCTTCTGTGTTTAGACATCAGGCTTGGGTGACAGACTTGGAGACCTTCAGGTGCCATGATTGATTAGAGTTAGTGAGACTGCAAAAGCACTTTGCATTTGATTAATGGCTTCCCAGGCACTCAGCATTTTCAATAGTGACATAATTTTTTTTTTTAATGGATGTTTATAGTGATTACTGTTATGCTGCAGGTTTTTTATTAATCATTAGGAAGCTGGCTATCCAGGCAACTGTAATTAAATAATTTGTCTGAGAATTCATTATAATCAAAGGGGCAGGCAATTAATGACTAATTAAATCCACTGAAATGCTGTGGGAAAGGAGTGTTAATCTTGTTGCTCAGCTATGGTGGAAAGTGGACAGCTACAGAGCTGTTCAATGTTAATTTGGAAAAGATGACATTTGTATAACATAATAGGTTACTTAAGCACATCAGTAGTGAACTTACTACAGCTATTCACTTCCCTAGGCACAATAAACTGAAAGAACCCTTTGGATTCTTTCCCTTTCCCCAGTCTGGATTAATTACGATGACTGAGGACTTTGAAAGGTTGCAGATTCCTTTGAGTTAGGAAAAGCATCCAGAAGATGGATTGACTGGCTTAGTTGGTTGGAAAGCCTCTGGAGTGCACGCTGGCTGAAATACGTGTTAGATAGGCTCGCTCACACACCAGAAAAAAACAGGAGCTGGAATAGCACATTGGGATTATTTGTGGTACTGGGGCAGGACACGTTGTAGAAATCAAACCCAGATAATTAGGAAACACAATAATACTCTTTCAGAAATTTTTATGATCTTGTTTTGTCCAGGGTATAGCTAGTCAAAAAGAAAATTGTCATCATGATCTTTTTTTTTTACCTAGTTCTAGTGGCTTTTCAGAAAACAAATGCTTCATCTGTCATAGTTGCTAAAAAAACATAATGTATGGGTGACATTCCTTTTGGCTAGTATCTATTAGATATTCCAGTCATTCCAGTTCATAGTGAGCCAGTGTGCACACTGCAGTTGACAGTGTTACAACAGAAAAGCCAGGAATGAATCTGAGGAGACTAAAAACTGCTCTTGCCTGGAGTCAGTTCCTACTGGTGAGGAGASAGGAATTTTGAAGTTCTTTGCCCAGAGGCTCTCCTGCTCCTTATAGAACCTTTCAGCAGGACCACAGTCATACCAACCAGATCCCCAGTATGCTGAAATCAATACAGCTACCTTAAATTAATCAAACAAAGGTGGACTATCATCTAATGTAAAATATGGATCCCCACTGAAACATACTCTGTTGAGTTGCTCATATCTGGACATTAGCAAGTTTCATGGAAATCAGTTCTTTCAGACTCTTCCTTAATTACTCCATGTACTTATAAAACTTAACTAGACAGAAGCCAGAGTCATGAGAAATGCCGTGGTAAATCCCAGTACAGCCCAGGGAAGTTCACAAGATTGTCCCTAAAAGTTCAGGAAACAGAATTTGGCTTTTTGGCAATAGGTTTCATGATCACTAGATCTTGACAGAGGAAGATACTCAACCTATCCCATCCTGGTTCAGGGCCAGATAGAAACAGCTTGGCATCTTTAAATGAGCTGTGTGACCTTAGAGGTTTCTTTTTATCAAGCCCCTGCTTCCTTTCACAGCACATTTGGCCACATCACATACAGTGGGGTAGGAGGCCAGGAAATGGTCTCTGAGTGGAAAAATCTAGCTGCCATTTCTATTAACTCATCCAGCAGAATCACCTTCTCAGCAATTGTTAAAGCAGCTGCATTTTTTTTTCTGATGAAGTGGCTTCTATGGGCAGACAAAGAATGCTTTTAATATATCTTTGAAAAAACATTGGTTTTAATAATAACTCACTGTTTGCAGAGTAGTGTGTGAAAAAATACATTCACAGCGTGGATCTGGCTAGACTGGTCAGACACTAAAGCTTTCCTTCACACTAGGTCTTGGGCTGAAGCAGAGCTCAGTGCGAACCTGCTGGAAGAACAAATCCTGGTGTGATGGCCTTAAGTCTGACAGGATGCAACCAGGGCTTTAACATCAGCTCTGCTGTGACTAGATGCTCAGGCTTTGTATGCGGTTATGAGGTACCTGACCCTTCATGAGATCATCAAAAGYGCCTTTTGGGACTTGTTTTTTTTCTCAGGATGCAGTGTTAGCGTATCCATAACATGGTAGATTCTGTCTTAAATCAAAGTTGGTTGTTTTCCTAGTAATGCTATATTCTAGTAAGTCTTGTGGTCTGGMCTACTGATCAGACCACACTAGATCATATCATATCAATATGGTCCCTTCTGGCTTCAAAGTCAGTGAATCTAAGTATATTCAGCTACAAAGCCTTATTTCAAGTATTTTTAATGCTGAATTTAAAAACAATACCTGATTTGAGGTACTTACTGAAAAAAAACAGCATGTGTAGGCTGGCTAGCAAAAAGAGAGAATGCTGCAATCCCCTAGCCTTACCTTCACACAAAAAAAAGAAAGGAAGGTCAGATAAGGACAGATAGTATTTTTATAAGGAAGGAAGCTTTGCAATGTCCTAGTCTGCAGCTGCTGCACCAAAACGAGTCATCAGGAGCTTTCAAACCTCACAGCTAATGTGGCCTCTCTACTGAGCTGTTGTTTTGATTATTTACTCTGGTTTTCACTCTTACCCCTTTTTTCCTTATCTTGTGCAATAAAAAGTCCATGCACTTCATGACTTATTGGGATGCAGAAAAAGATTGGAAAAGGCATTCACAGAATTAGTTTCTAAGCAATTGCATATGAATGCCCAGTTTCTGCTCTCATCACAAACTGGGATGCACTTAGGTTTCTAATTGTTCACTTATTTTCATAGAAAAACTGAGATTCAAATACTTTGCCCATGAAGACCTGACTAGCAGAAATGGGAAATTCAACAGTAAGAGCCCAACCTGACCCTGATGGAAGAACACAGAGTCATCTCCTTACAGGGAATACAGAGGAGAATTAAACCTGTAACAGTTCTGCAGGACCATCCTCAGGCAAACGCTAACTACTATACTAATGCTTTTCAATTACTTGTAGTTTTAGCAGTACTGAAGAAGCAGGTGCTGAAATCACACCCTTTTAATTTTATTGAATGAAGGCTGCTGCTTTTGAACACCAGATACTGCTACGAAGATAAACCATCTAGTTACAGTGCCCTAGCTCCTGGCAAAGGCAGCCAGAATCCCTGGGTTAGGAACCTGCCTCACGCCACTCAGCAGCAAAGCATTAGTTACACCTCTGCACAGCATCAGCTTTCCAGCCTCGTTGTGTTGTGCACCCCATTGCCACAGTTTGCATTTGAACCTCCACAAAGCCCAGGCAGCTTTAAATGCCTGAGCTTCTCTAGCCACTGCCTGCGAACAGGGGAGGTGTCTGGCAGCAGCAGGCAGTGGGAACAGCAGGGGCTGGCCGGAACCTGGAAAGGGCCAGGGCACCACAGGGCCAAAGTCTCTCGAGTGTATCCAGGTGCCAGCAAAGGCTCCTTTACAAGTCTGAAGCAGWGAAGATGGATTCTGTAGGAATCAGGCTTTGCCCTGAAAACATTTCAGCATCCAGGGTTCTGGATGAAGGAGACTTTAAGCAATGTTTTGCGCACAAAATATTTGCTGTCTGCTGTTGGGATATTTTCTAATGCCCGGGGATCTAATACAAATTATCTCTGCAGTTTCAGATGGAAGCCTTATTCCTCACTTCCAYGTCAAAGCTGGGGAAACATTTTGCTATGCACTTTTAAACAGGTGCCCTATTATGTACCAGAGCTGGCTACATTTTAATATARGGGAAATTACTCTTGTGCCCACATATTTATAAACCACTTCAGGATCAGAACCATTTCTAAGATGAGGAAAAATGGTCTTAGTTAGGTTTCATAGGGAAAATTATTTGTTCCATAGCTTAAATTTATAGCTTCTTCCTCTCTTTAAGTTCAGATTTGGAGACAAGTATTGCAAATTTTAGCACAAGACATGTAGACGTTGATGTTTTTCCTGTCAACCTGTTGAACCCAATGAAGTGATGGGAGACTCTCATCCTTCATTTTTAAAAAGTATGTTTCTGGTTAAGAAACACTATAAAAATGAGACCAACTACACCCAGGGAAGCAGGAAAAAAAGGCAAGGTAAATAAAAAGATACCAAACTCATTGTATGCATAAGGGTCTGATGGCTTGGTCAGGTGAAATGTTCAATTTTGGCTTGACAGCATTGTGGAATTCAGCTGAAAATGTGTATGAACTAATGCATGGAAGAAAACATATGCTATGATCTCCTTGCTATACTGAGCATACTCTATCACTATTGATAGTGATATAGGACTTATAGTTCCTAGAAAGCACAGTTTAGGAGTCAAGAAATTGTAATGATAATTTCAGAAAAGAGACTCTAAGTCTGTTTGCCTAATTTCTGTATTGTTGTTCACAGGATTTCTTTGAAGGTATCTTGAAAGTGCTTGGAGAAGAAGATGAAAATGAACAAGAAGAAATTAAACTCAAGCAGGGCTTAAGTGAACTCCCTGAAATTTATGAATTACACCAAGACATCCTGGGAGAACTGGAAGAAAGAGTCCTTAAATGGTAAGTATGGAATGGCATGGTTTGATGGCCTTAATGTACCCTCCACAGCAGGTGGGTGAACTCATCAGCGTTCCCTTGACCCCGCTATCAGGGAGGCTGGGATTCCAGCAAAGATGAAAGGAGTAGAACCTGAACTACTTCGGTAGATTTTGTATACAGGCAGGAGGTAAGTAAACGTAGAGGTTGTCAGGCTAAGAAACCAAATACTGAAACATTTGCGCAGTGCACAGCCCATGACTCCAAAATGGCCCCGCCGGTCAGTGTGAGGACAGCATGCTTCATATGCATGATCCTCTGATGGCAGTTTATAGTCATCACCATCACCATTGCTTATGAAATCGACATAGCAACTGCGTAGCTCTCAGATAAGGGACACCCTCTCGCTCCCAGCACCAAGGCAGGGCTCTGCACAGGCTGGGCTTCCAAGCCAAACAGACACTGTCAGCCTGCTGAGGGACTCCACCTAAGCCCGTTTTGTTGTCCAGTATGTCAGTGAGGCACTCCCTCCTTCCTGCCATTTAACCTAGGCTTTAGCTGCACAATGTCCTTAGCCACTGTGGGTCTAATACAGTGAGAAAGAAGAATGGATCTTCTTCTTTAGTTTTTATTTATGTATTAATTTTCTGCATCTTTTCTTTCTGTGGCCTTAGGGAGGAACACCAGAAAGTTGCTGATGTTTTTCTCTCCAGAAAATCAAGGCTGAATCACCACACAGCATACATTATGCAGTTTGATAGGAATTTGGCTTTGCTAGATGAAACCTGCCTTAAATATTCCCAACTGGCTACCATAATTCAGGAGTTTGAGGTAAGGCTCCCATGTGTTCTTACCTGCACTAATGCATGGTTGTGCCACAGGGCTTACTCAAAGATATTTTTTTCTGCAACTCCACCAGTGTTCACATAGGGTAGAATGGGAAAATAGCTCTCTTCACACATCCTGGTGCTAAAACTGAAGTGAGATGTTCACATGTGCATGATGTGTTTCTGTTTCTGTGTCTGTGTCTGTTGCCCACACACCCCTGTGTGTACATACAGAATGTATGTTTGTGAATCTGTGAGTATATTTTGCTGAAATATATGCACATAGTGGAGTAGTTTATCAGTCACRTATTAACTTATCAAGCTCTTTGAGGATGCATTAGAATTAATAACTATTATTATTACCATCTCTTCATATCTTCTCTTCCGCTGCATTTTCCATCCTTTCTTTTGTACTGGGTCTGGCCAGTATGAAGTTAGGGTTAGCCTGTATAGGTGCTTAGCTGCTGGCAGTGATCAACCCACATCTTTACAATTGCATTTCTCTGCATTTTTAAGTGCCTGTTAACTGCTTCCTCTGTTTACAGAGGATGTTGTGACAGGCAACACTGAACTGCACAGGAAGACACAAACTCCATGGGCCAGACACATACAGGTTTCTTTTCATCTAGACTCCCTGAATGGTCTGTAACTTCTGGGCCTGTATCCTCTGGCCCTGTAGCAAGAAACACGTATTTTCAGTTGTGTTAACTCAGTCATCCGTGCTGAATAACTGAAAAACACCATCAAGATACATGTGACAGAAATTCCATGATTCCTGATTACATTTTAAAGTACTGGCAATGTGGCCACTTCACATAATTTCAAAACCATAAAGCCATATGTGAATGGGCAAGTTCAGTTGGGCTACACTGACTCTACTAGGCTAAAATGGTTAAAAGCTATGCTGCTTTATTGTGGGTCTAGAACCCCTGTTTCTTATTATCTTTATCTGGGAAGAGAAATAACAATGTTTACTTGGGTGTCAGAGGGGCTGTAAGGATAAATTACTGATTGGACCTTAAAGGTTATTTAGAATGCCAGGTCTCTGGGGTATGGATTGTGTTTTTCTCTGCAGCACATGTGAAATATTAAGGATAACAATTAATTTCAAAAGACATTTGGAAGTCAGCATTTACAAAGAGATACCTTGCAGTCACCACAATTATTTCCTGTTAGAAGCGGAGGGGAGCTCTGATGGCTCACACTGCTCTGAACATGACCTTGGCAAATGCAGGCTTTCTACTGAGAACCTGTATTCCCAGCATCCCTCCCAGACACATGCCTATAAACTTCTGTCTTAACTATCAACCCTGAGAATTAGCTTTTATTTCTAAAAAAGCAGATGAGGCTTTTCCTAGGATGAGATCAGCAGGATTTTGCCCTAGAATTGGTGAGTTCTGTAACTTCTTGCCCTCTTGCATGCATGCATACACACATAAATGAGGGGAAGGTGTCTCTCAGTCCTTTCCTATCGCATTTTTTTAAAGCATGACCACTATTAGCTTTCCAGTCTAACAACACAGAATTTAGGGCCTCATCTTGTTTCTGGCACCTTTGACTTGAGTATGGGTGACTGGGAATGCTCAGCAGAACCCTGAATGCACATTTGGTGAGAGTAGTCAGCCAGTTAGAGGAATAATACAGTAACATGAAACATCTCTACTGCCTTGGAAAATGCTGTCTCTTGCCAGCCTTCCTTCAAACAGTTAGATTCCTATTCTCTTTTTGTCCCTTCACAAGTAGCAAACACTTCAGAAATGTTGGTCAATGAACACTGAAACCCCATGAAACTTGACTGGGTTTTGGACTCAGGCCTTGTAAGGAGCTAGCTGGGTTTTGTGCCACTCCTCGTGGGTCCTGTAAGCTTCTGTTTCTTGGTGTCTCTGGAGATGTGGATTTTGAGGATTGAGGTTTGTGGCTTGCTGCTGTTTTTGCAGCAATGTTGTGACACTTAACAGATATACAGCAAGTTTCCTATTTTAWTTGAGCCCTTATAGAATAGAATCATTGAGGTTGGAAAAGACCCTTAAGATCATTAAGTCCAACTGTAAACCTAACACTGCCACAAAACCATGTCCCTAAGCGCCACATCTTTTAAATACCTCCAGGGATGGTGACTCCACCACTTCCCTGGGCAGCCTGTTCCAATGCTTGACTGCCCTTTCGGTGAAGAAATTTTTCCTAATATCCAATCTAAACCTCCCCTGGCGCAACTTGAGGCCATTTCCTCTCGTCCTATCGCTTGTTACTTGGGAGGAGAGACCGACCCCCACCTCTCTACAGCCTCCTTTCAGGTAGTTGTAGAGAGCGATAAGGTCTCCCCTCAGCCTCCTCTTCTCCAGGCTAAACAACCCCAGCTCCCTCAGCCGYTCCTCATMAGACCTGTTCTCCAGATCCTTCACCATCTTCGTCGCCCTTCTCAGGACACGCTCCAGCACCTCAATGTCCTTCTGGTAGCGAGGGGCCCAAAACGGAACACAGTATTCGAGGTGCGGCCTCACCAGTGCCGAGTACAGGGGCACGATCACCTCCCTGCTCCTGSTGGCCACACTATTCCTGACACAGGCCAGGATGCCGTTGGCCTTCTTGGCCACCTGGGCACACTGCCGGCTCATGTTCAGCTGGCTGGTGACCAGCACCCCCAGGTCCTTTTCCGCCGGGCAGCTTTCCAGCCACTCTTCCCCAAGCCTGGAGCGTTGCCTGGGGTTGTTGTGACCCAAGCGCAGGACCCGGCACTTGGCCTTGTTGAASCTCATGCAATTGGCCTCGGCCCATGGATCCAGCCTGGCCAGATCCCTCTGCACAGCCTTCCTACCCTCAGGCAGATCAACACTCCCGCCCAACTTGGTGTCATCTGCAAACTTACTGAGGGTGCACTCAATCCCCTCGTCCAGATCATTGATAAAGATATTAAACAGAACTGGCCCCAATACTGAGCCCTTGTGGGAACATCACTTGTGACCGGCCGCCAGCTGGATTTAACTCCGTTCACCACAACTCTTTGGGCCCAGCCATCCAGCCAGTTTTTTACCCAGCAAAGAGGACACCCATCCACGCCATGAGCAGCCGGTTTCTCCAGGAGAATGCTGTGGGAAATGGTATCGAAGGCTTTACTAAAGTCCAGGTAAACAACATCCACGGCCCTTCCCTCATCCACTAAGTGGGTCACACTGTCATAGAAGGAAATCAAGTTAGTCAAGCAGGGCCTGCCTTTCATAAACCCATGCTGACTGGGCCTGGTATGTGGCAACATGCAGTGGGTCAAATCTAAAGGGTAAAGGTAAAGAGAAAAATGCTGCTACTTTTCCATGTATGTGTTAAATCAGATCACAACCTCACCTTATTTTCTTGTAAACATTCTCTGGGCATTCAGTTCCAACTCAATCACAGGGAGATGCTTTGCTGTATTTTGCTCAATTCCATGTCTTGAAATAAGATACTAAAAAGTTGCAGGCAAAAGAAGCTTTCAGTCCAAAAAAGGAACAACGATGACAAGCTTCACTGAGATCTGATACCTCTGTCTTCAGATGCCACCCTAAAATCTTTATCCAACCTTTACCTTCTTAATGGTATTCGCTTTCCTCCCTTTCCCCTCTGAGTCCAAACTATTTGTGAATGATGCCATAGGAGATAAACTGTTTACAGTACTTCTTTATAGTCACAAAGACAATACCCCCTAGCAAGCTGGGTAAATTGGGAATGGTTCAATGGAATTTGTGTATGCAACTGGTAGCAAGCCTTCGTAGTACACATCAGGTGGAGATGACAGTTTGCTGCTGAGCTCACACATCCCTGATCTTTGTGTTTCCTTTCCCTTCCATTGAGGACAGCAGAGCTCTGGTGGCAGCCCTCAGAGTGTGAAACACCAGCTTTTGAAAGTGGTGCAGCGTGTCTTCCAGTATCGTGTGCTGCTCACAGGTCAGTAAAATCACTCGCAAAGGTACTCAATGGAAACCCTCCCATGATGTTCTGTGTCTCCACTGTCCCACACGTTGATGCCAAGACAGCTAAAACAGGGCTGAAGCAGTGTGGGATTTCCTGGGAACTTCAATATGCTTAATACAGGATTCAGGAAATGTCAGGGAGCTGGGAAAGAGCAGGTACTTCTTCAGCACAACCATGCTGAAAGGTCACAGAAAAGTGTAAAGTCAGGTGCTTTTAGCCATTCCTTCTTGGCTTTTTCCTTCTGAATTAGGAGAGGCAGAGTTCAGCCTCATTGCCAGCAAACAGGTTTGATTTTATTTATGTCAAGGGCAATTATCAGAGGCAGTAGGGGGACAGTAGTCCCCAGCAAGGGGACTCTGCACTGCATCCTGTATGACAGTGGCAAGCACCTCCTTCTACTCCATCAGCAAAGCAGTTATACCCAGTATATGTACAGTATAAGCCCTATGTACAGTACAACTAAGGCTAGTGATAAGTTTAAGTCAAAATCCCAGCCCAATTTCTCTGCATTGTAGGAGATGGAGATCCAAATTTACATTAACAGTACCTTTATAGATTTTACATTTACAGTAACACCTTCCCTTTACATTCAGGACCATATATATCACTCCCAGCCAGAGTCTCTCCAAGGGGGTTGTGTTTCCTCTGGTGGCTCATTCTTAGCAAGCCACAGCAAATCTCGCAAGTCTGAGCCTGTGTGGGGAGCAAGCTTTCTAGAGCAAGATGTGGCCCTTAGAAAGAATTGTAAAGTTTAGGTTTGTAACTAATGAACTGGTTGGGGAAGGAAATGGTGAAATGTAACAATGAATCTCAGTGTTGTCAAGTAATTTAGTCAGATCACAACACAAAAGAGCAGGGATCCATAGATGTAAAGATGGAGAAATGCTTTGGGAGTATGTATATGTGTGGGTGGAGAGGGATGCAAGATGAGTTATGCGTGGGACAGCGAAAAGGAAGCCATAAACCCTGCCCATACTCGACAGCCGATGAAGGGCACAGCATATTAGATGGGACTCCTATAAATGCAGCAGAACAAAGTGACCATATGAGATTTTTATTCACAGCACAGATTAGCAGCAGTTCATCCTGCTCCAGGCACTTTGATCAAGGATGCAACTCATTATTCACAGCTGGTTTTGCTTTTTTAGTACGAGCAATACAAATGAACACCGGATGCCAATAGTAGGACTTTTTTTCTGTCTGACTTGCTTCCCTCTCTGGGTGTGTCTACATTAAGGGCAACTTTCCAGACTTGTGGGTTGCAGTACTTAGTAGTCCCACATGATCCTTACGGTGTTTTTAGTGCATGCACACAAATACTGCATCTAAGGAAAAAGACTTGGCATGTCCCCGTCAGAAATACTGCCACTATGCTCTATTTTCTCTGCCCATTTCTGTGGTCCACAAGGTAAATTGCAAACATGAAGCATGGTATTTTGTGAGAGAGCTGGAAGGTTTTCAGTGCAGTTCCACTGGTTGGATTCCATCTATGCTTGAAGCAACTTGAGCTCCTCCTTGTCCCAAGTACTGGCACTAACTGGGAAAATGAAAGCTTTTGTGTGTAGTGAGATAAGGTCTGCTGGATTAAGATATTCCAGAAAATAGGTTTACTGCTTCAGTTTTTCACCTCAAGACACCAAGCCCCTCTTTGCCTGCTAGGACAGGGTGGGTCTGGAACAGTGCAGTCCTTCAGATTTTCTAGACTGTGTAAAAAAAAAAATCAAAATATGCAGGTGTACTTGCGTGTTCGTAACTGGCTGTTTCTACCAGATACGGAAGGGTATTTTATGAGGATATTGGTTGCCAATTACTGCTCTACAGCCAAAAGGAGTTGCCCACTCAGTTAAATGTCCATAGCCAAGGACAGAACTTGCAGCTGTGAAAAGGAACGCCAAATATTGCCTGATAACACCGCACAATCCCTTCCTGCCTGACTGAGTAAAGGCAGATGCTTTCCTGAATGCATGTAAAAGCCAGGTAGATTTCAGGACACCAGGGAGGGCACAGCACTAGAAAGAGAAACATGTACGGATAGGACATTCAAGGGAACRGATATCCATGCACAGCACCATTCTCAGCACAGAGGCCTAGTTCTTGGGTGCAGAATTTAGGAGCCTGGATTCATCAGAAAGATAAGAATGAAGTATTTCAGGATTAGGCTTTTTAAATGGTGCCACTCATATACTACAGACATTAAAACCATAAAGACCCAGACAAAGAACAGACAGATGATCCAAGGCAAGTAGTCCAAATAAAACTGACAGGTTAAAAGTTTGTATATAACACAAATATAATTCCTGTAAATGTAAGTCATACTGTGTGTATTTTACAGAACCTATTTTCAGAATGTGATTGAGTTCAGTAGTAATCATTGAACTCTGCATGTACAGAACTAGTGTCTCCTTCCTTTGTCTATAAAATGCATATACTTCGTTTACTATAAATATAGAAAATCAGTGATTACAGCCAACACCATTCATTCAGAGGGGAAAATAGAATTAATTAGAAGAACAATTATTTGTAAAGTGGTGCTACTCAGCAATTCTCTTGGCTGAGAAACAAGGARATATTTTTGTCACTCTCTGTTTATTCGTTTATACCTGCCAAGTTATGTGATGAGTCCAAATCTGTATTAATGCTCTTGCATTGATTCTCAAAGCAGAATGCAGTCAAAGATGAGTTTTGCTTTGGGAACCCAAACCATTCTATGATTCTGTGATTAGGATTTTATGTTTTAGCTAGTAACACTACAAATTATGTGGACCTGTATTCTGAGTACTGGATATCTGTGTTTGATTATTTTCTACAGATTACTTGAATAATCTTTGCCCTGATTCTACAGAATATGAAGCCACACAAGGTAAAATGAAATGGGTAGAACAAAAATTCTGCTTTGCTAACTATGCCTCTAAAGACGTACAGGATCTATACTGGTAGTATATGGAAGAGGATTATTTTCAAGATTTTGTGTTAACAGGTTACATGTAAGATCTATAAGAACTGATTACTGATTTAGACAAATTATGTAGGGCAATAACCCTGTCTTTTTTTCATTGAAACGTGGGCTTCATATAGTTTTGACACGATGAACTTACAGAAGAAGAAGTTATCATCTATACAAGTGTGGTGCAGATATTATAGTTCTGCCCCAGTCATCGGGGAAATCCTAGTCCTCTTTGGCTCCGTCCATATTTGGCCTGGTCATTGTAAAGTCAATTGGGATAGCTCCACCTGCTTGTTTGYGTACCATTATCTATGGTATGCCTGCTGTGCTCTGTGAACTTTGGAGAAACCCAGGAGATTTAAATCATGTATCTGTATTCTGGATTCCTTAAGCCTAAGTAAACTTGAAAGACATTGCATAAAAATCAGTTCCGCACAATCAAGAACAAATCCAGATGTTCAGCTGCTAACACCATCCTTTCCAAAACATCCAATGGATAAAGCAGAAGTCTCTTACTCCCACTGAAGTCAAAGCAAGGTTTAGCTGTGGCCTCAGTGGGAGTAGCTTCCAGGCTGGAGTAAGCAGGAGTAACATTTTATTAATGAAACCAGTTCACCACTCTTACACCGAGTGTAAACCCAAACCAACTCATAGCAGTAAGGTCTGTGACTGACTGAAGGTCAGTCTGTTCTGACTAAGAGTAGAGTCTCGTGCAAGATTTAGGACCCTAGTCACTGACAGTGGGACTACAGCGATCCCAGTAATTTAAACAAGGCCAGGGCAGACGCTCAAGCCCTGTGGCCACAATTGCCTGTCTTGGTTGCGGTTAGCACACGCTTGTCACATTTCTGGCCAGCGATGGCGAGCGTGCTCGTGGATTATGCCCAGAAACAGATAGGATGCCCTGTTCCACAGGGAAGAGATGTGAGGTAAGGAACTSAGCCATGTTATGCCACGGCTCTCAGGGCCAGCAAACATGCCCTGGCCCAGGTTATTTGCCAGTGGATAATCCAGGTGTTAATTCATGTCACCACTTCATACACACTTCTGTCAGAAAGGGATGACTTGTCCTCACCCTCAGCAGTAAGGGGAAACAGATCACCTTAGATTGCCATGCTTTTGGATGGCTAAAGCTGGGTTATATTAATCTCTCCCTACCACAAGCTCCAATTATAAAAAATTCTGCAACTAGAAAACATCACAAAAAGATTTTGTGCCGTGCTAGGTGCTTAAAAGGGACCTCATGAGCTCTCTTGATCAGCACAAATATGATGCAGAGTTTCACACAAGAGAATGATGAAGGGAAGGGGAATTGACAGCACTGTGCTGTGTCTTAAATTTGCTGGGCAGTGGCATTCTGAAGGTGCCAAAGAAGTTAAAGGAGCTGCTGCTGGGGATGTTGTTTCCTTTTTTTTAAAGATGCCCTTGCAAACAGAAGGGATTGGGGTTATTGTCCTACTCCTTTATGTGATTTATGGTGTTTGTTTTGCTTCATCCCTCAGCTGCCTTATTCATTGTTTCTGAAATCACAGACCGAGCCAATGACAGCATGCTCCAAGCGGTGAGTCCTACCATGACACATGCTCTCCTAATCGATAGTGTCTTTTCTGAACATCTGCTGAAGTGAATGCAAATCTCTGCTAAATTCTGAAGCCTCCTCCAGGGTGGGACTTAAGGGTTTATACAGATCTGGTTTACAGTATTGCAGATATGGAGTAGGTCTATGCCCTTTAGTGCAGCTGTGCAAGATGTAAGTCACCATAGCAAGCAGCACCAAGTTTTTTTCCCTCTTGGGGTTGCTGAAACGGTATGTGGAGCAATGACGTGAGACACAGGAATTTTCATAGTTCTATTTCTAGCCTGGGATGTTTTTAGATATGAAATGTTGAAGACATCACAAATGTACTGTCAAAGATACATTCTGAGCTCATTTACATAATTTTTCCACAATTCTGGAATCCCATTTTACTTCAGATGAATAGGTCACGGTTTATAGTCTTGCAAGTGATCACACAACCAAATAGACTGGCCAAGACTTTCATAGGTTAGAGCTCATGTCTAAATTCAGCTTTAGGTATCTAAATAAGTTCTATAGTTTTCCAAAGTAATGAACAGTTTCTGGAAGGTCAGTGTGATTTATTAATATCGCTTACATGATATTAGAGTCCTAATTTACTGGCAAAGATAGCCTACATATAGCTGGTCTTATGACCATTTGTTTCCAAGGTTCTAGATCTGATTTTTATCTAAGATGATAGGACTTTTCTATTGACATCAGTAAGAAGCAGTGTTGGGAGGCATCGGAGGCAGCAGAGAGACTATCAGACACAGGATCCAGCAGGTTCCAGAGGAATTAAACTCTGTGGACCTCTGGGTGATAACTAAAGGCAGTGCCTTTCTTTTTGTCATACTAGCCACCCACACCTGCAGCTAAATTCTCTCTGGAGGTCCATGTTTGCTTTAGCTGCACAGACCTAGCATTCACAGCTCAAGTAGTTAGAAAGAAGTCTTCGCAGTCTAACGAAATGTTGCTCAGTAAGTCCGTAGTTTCAGAGTCATTCTGTAGAGCGGCCAGATTGCATTTCTTTTTATGATAAAACTCTAGGCTTTTTAGACCTAGAAAATAGTCATAATACAGCCCAAAATTTCAAAAAATGCCATTTTTAACACTTCTTTTCAAGGCATTTAGATTACCAAGGAGTACGTGCAGTTGCTAAGGAAGATGTTGGCTATTATGTGGTTTGTGTTCAACAGCATGCATGTTAGAGAACAAAGCACCTCATTCCAGGCATCCTGCATTTCATCCCATAGTGAGTGGTTACACTGAAGTGTTTCTCAAAAGGTGTCTCATCTTAAGTATTTTATCATTGCATTGGGTCACAGGGATTTCAAGCAATTGGGAAAGTGTCATATCTTTTGGGAAGCTTTCACATTTTATTTCTCATTTGACCATTGCTGAATTTAATATCCTGCATTGAGATTTTGCTGTGCCTTTGCTAAATTAAAGATCTCTTTGGCATTGCAGGCATCCTTCCCTATGGTTAATTACAGATGGCATTTAATTCACTTCTTCATTATTTCATTTACTGAGCAGAGAGAGGGTTATTGATAATCACTCAGCACCAAAACACGAAATTCAAAAGACAAAGAGAAAAAACATCTGGGCATCAATGCAGACGAAGGGAAGAAATGAAATGTCAACCATTCTTAGTAAGAGCTTGTTTTCAGGCAGGATTTTAAGGCTGAAAGAATGAAGGCACAGGAATTGTTATGGAAAGACATATGCTGGAGGCCGCTCCAGGTACGCACCAGCATTGCTGACTCAGCATATTCCCTTTAATGCCTTTGCCTTCTCCCTGCAGGGGAATGGAAGCACTGGGTGAAGCAGTGAATTCAGACTGTGTGACATGGTAAAAACGCAGTAGGTCAACTAGATGAAGGATGTTTTTTGCAACAGCTTGGGAGGGAAGAAGGAGAGAGTCTCAAAACCCAAGGTGCCCTTCACCTTTTAAAACTGAAGCTTTCATGCTTTGTGCAGAGAAGTGGAAGCATCTGCTTGCAGCAAATGAACCCAAGAGCCAAGAATGTCAACTTTTGCTCACCTCTGGAAATCTCTGCTGCTCAGGTTTAAAAGCCATGTCTCTGATATGTGTGCCAAGGTCATAAATGGAGCCCGTGTGTTCATGGGCTGTTTCAGAGCACCAAGTTTAGTGATGATCTCCTCATAGCCAGCGACAGACAAAACCCAAGCCTTCTAATATTTGTATCAGAAAGGGATAAGTTGTAGTTAAAACTACTCACTATTTCCTGAATAGAGAAACCTGTCTTCGTGGATGTGCCTCCTTCCCCATCTGATAGCTGGAAATTGAGAYTGAGGCTCTGAACCTGAAGCCAGTGGCAAAATCACTACAGATCAACATGAAATCCAGCTGGTGGATATCTGGTTTTGTGCAGAGATGATCTCAAGCCATGACAACAGATCAAGGTTTTGAGCCTTCTAAAGTTCAAGGTCAAAACTCAAAATTCAGATCTGCATTTTCACTCAATGCAAACTTAAAAAAGCTTGGACCTATTGATTTGGTTTAAGTCCATTTCTGCTTTTCTGCTCCAAGCTTCTCCACCCCCAACCCCGTCCTGGCACATATACCCTAGAACACATTCCCCCTTCATCCAATAACATCAGCCCATTTGCTGCATTGATGTGGCTTTGTGACAACCCAAACCCTTCAAACCTTCATTTTAAAGACAGCACTTTTTTTACTCCTCCTGATTGCTAAGGAAAAGTTCCAAACATGAATGGTGTAAACAAAGCAGCACACTCTGCTTCAGCAAGCAGACAGCCTGAATACCTTTGCTGAGTGTAAACTATCAGCTATGCTGATCTCTTTGGTTGCTTACTCTAAGCTTTATTTAAAGATACTTTGGATATCAGCACAAACTATTTTGTCATCAGCCATTATATTATATCGGATGGGGACAAAAGTTGGGAGGGAAGTCTTTGTAGATGAAATGGTAGTTGCATTACAGCCAAACGTAATGGTGAAGGAGGAGAAGGAAAGGAGAGAGAAAGAAGCATAACAGAAAAGCAAGATGCATGGGAACAATGATGTTCATACAGACTAATTCTGAGTGATGTTCAGCATTGACAGCAAAAACCAGTAGTTAATTACTGCATGAACAGTACTCTGTTACCAAGACAAAAGAGCAGATGTAGATTGCAGGGAGGATGTGGTCTAACAAGCCTAGAGTTTTATCATAAAAAGAAATTAATCTGGCTACTCTTCAGAATGACTCTGAAACTATGCCCTTACTGAGCAAAGTCTTCAACGGGTTTGATTCTGATTTTCTTTCTCCTCGGGCAAAGAATTTATAATCATACTTTTCCATTATTAAAGCATTCTTTGTACCAAAATAAGAAATATTTTGTCATAAAACTGAGATCTCAGGAAAAGCTTCCACAGTAATCTCAGAGCATAAGGGATACCTGTATTAGGGGTTGAGAATGGTAAGAGCTCAGTTCCTAACAGATCAAGGTCACACATCTTTTTCTGGCACCTGTGCTTCTTTAGATTTCACTCAGATTTATGGGAGATTTGTATGAATACTTTTCTGAAGTTAGAAGTATACATAAGTGGCCAAAATAAAATTTGCTGTGTTGCATTACCATGCAATGACTTTATCTCCACTAAGCCATACTTTAATTTGAAGAACATCACCATATCGTCTGAGTTTTACAGATGTCACAGACTGTATAATAACTGCTATTAATAATGTCTGKTTTGGAACTATTTCCTCGCAAATTCCACATAGGTTTTTATACTTCATTTTTTATCATATCATCAGAGCACATCTGCTCTTTTTCAAAACTGTGGCCTGGAAGAGATGAAAGAAAATTTCCTTTTTTTCCATCTGTGTGAATGCTGTGGGGTTTGTGAAGGCACAGGTTCATGAGAATCAAAGTTCAATATTCTGCTAAATCAGAGGTTGTCCTCCTGTATTAATATCCCATCCACAAAAGCCACAACCAGCAGTTCTTTTCTTTCCCTCAGATTTTACAAAATGCAAAGAATTTAAGAAGTTATTCTAATTACAGAACAAACTGAACAATGCCACTCAAGACAGAGCATTAATAACTTGTCATGTACCTGGTTGAAGTTCTAAGCAATAATTTAGACTTGGCATGTACCTGGAAGGAGGAAGATTTCTGCTGCCACTTATCAACTCATCAAACTACACTCCAAAAATGTGACAGGAGCATTGAATTATGATCTACATTTTCCACAGAATATCAATGATCCATTATTAGCTTTTTTGTTTTATGATAATAACATTCTAGCAGTTTTCCCCTGGGAACTATTAACCCAGGATTTTCAGACACATTATGATATTAACTATCTCCACAGCATTTTCATCAAGTAGGAAAATATTATTCACAATTCATGGATGTGCAAACAGAGGCATAAAGCATACCATCACCGCATAGCATTAAGTCTACCTGTAACTCTAGGAGACATTCACTACTTGAAGTAAGCAGGGTTTGTACTGCTCTCTGAAATTCTACAATCTGTTAGGGGCCCTGAGATGCTAAGAGCTATAAATCATTGTTGCTATTAACAGCTGGTGAATTCCCTGGGGAGGTGTTCCTCCTGCATAGGCATAATGATAATATGATGGAAGCCACAGTTCACCGCTAAAATGGCCCAAGAAGGATTTCAGCCACCCACAGCTGCAGTACTAGTTAGGTGGAGCTTTGTTTTCATTTTTTAATCGTAGCTTGTGAAGGATATTTGAAAGGAGAATGATGATAGTTTTAAGGAGAACGAAGAAAACTATATAAACAGGGAATTTTAGGGGAACTATACCCCCCTCAGCTGCCCACATTCCCAGCTAAATCACTGTCCTTCACATGTGATGGCTGTTTGACTTCCTACAGGAAATGAAATTGATACATCTCTGTCCATTTCCTGGTGAACATGTGTCCGTATTGCAAATGTCAGCATTACAACAGGCGCCTCTGCCAGCAGTCCTAAGAAAAGCTGAGGTGTATCTGAGCTGCAGCGACTTCTCCTCTCACTCTTGTAGAAACCCCAATGAGTGGTACTAGCATTAGCCATGAGTGTGCTCACAGAAGGGCACTGCCTTTTCTGTGGATGAAGAATGGGTTCCATTGTGGAAGCTGTCAATTTGACAAGTTTTGCTAGGGCTAAAATACCCTTTAGTGATGGGAAAGTCCTTTGCAAATGTCTTTTGCAAATGTCAGCTGTCCCATGATCCCTGGTATTTCCTGTGCTATTAGTTTATACATTCTGTTTCCATTTTGCTGGCCTATAGTAGTTTAGAAGTGACCTGAAAAATTCCATTTGTTACTTCCTGCATTGCAAAAGAGATACTTGATGGCTGAAATTCTTGAAAATGTGTCAACTGCCAGTTATATTGCATGGTCACAATGCAGCCCTGTGCTGGTCAAGGCTTATAGGTGTTTCCATATGTCTGATATGCGGTTACTGATTAAGAACTAAACTTAGTATCATGCTAAACAAGTGTAATATTTCACCAGGGCAGCAACGTACAGAGGTATTTCAGGCTTATCTCAAAAAGCAAGCTGAAATAGGTACATTAACTGTGTTAGCTGAAATCCAGAGTAAATTAGCCTTGACAGACTATCATGTTGACATGGATATGCTCCTGCTGGTATCTGTGATAGCTTTCTTAATTAACTGATTCTGTAGAGAGCACTGATTTGTATCAGGCAGATACACTGTACAATCTAATCGAGTCTAACTGAGCCCAGGAATATCTTAATGCCAGTCAATGGAGTATAGGAAAGCAGACCATTATCTGTCATAGCAGAAAACTGTAGTCAGAGGCTGCCAGGTCATGAAGCTATATCAAATACGGTCCTTAGTCTGTAGTTTATCTGGGTGTGTAACTGAGGATTTGGGATACAATGGCTAATTTAGGCAAGAGACTCCTAATTTTTAGACATATTCCAGTGATGACTCATTGCTGCTGTGCAGCCCATTCTGCTGTTCTGGCCAGATAAAACCACAGCTGAATCAAGCCTCGGTTTTAGCAGCCTCACCTGCTAAATGGAAGGAGATTTGAAAAGACTCTAGCAATATTGCAAAAGTACAGACATCCCTTCTTCCTCCTTTGTGTATTCATCCAATACCATCTTTTTTTATGAGAGCTCAGGCTTAGCTAAATTAATCTTATTTACCATCTTCATAGATAAGTTCATGCCACATGTCAGTGCCCACCGACTGCCTGTGCTTTAAGGCCAGGTAGGCAGTATCAGAGTTTGATAATGAACTTCCTGATCTTTGCAAAGCATCAAAAGAGAGATGCAGCTTCATTGCCTGCTTACTAGTTAATCTTCTAAATCCTCTATTGCAAAGCCATTAATCCATTATCACAGAGTATAAACCTCCAGATAACCCTAGTAACAGTCTTACAGTATCAAAGCATGCTTTGGATTATCCGTGTCATGCCACTAATGCACAGGCCTTTGGAGCAGATACTGTACTTCATCTCTGCTTCCAGTTTATTAGTTCCCAGAGCAAGAAAGTCAGCAAAGAGGCCAATGTATAAATACCGTATGGGGTTAGCAGGYGCTTTTGAAGGTGAACTGAGGTATCAGAGGTAACAGGAGTGTAGAAGGTCACAGCAGATGTGAATGCAGGTGATGAGGTTTTATAAAACCTGTAAGGCTGGAAGAAGACTTTCTGGGTGTAAAATCCCTTGGCTCAGCTCTCTCTGAAACCTAATTCTGTAATACCATTTTTAGAGAAATAAAATGGTGAGGAGGGGTGAGGGAAGGTTTGCCTGCTTGTCTAAAGAACAGTCACCATGTGGTCTCCTAAATGCTGTTTCTCTCCCCCAGGAAAACTTGCAGAAGCTGGTACACATTGAGCACAGTGTGAGAGGGCAGAGTGGCCTCCTCCAGCCAGGAAGGGTGAGTGCTGCAGGCAGACCTAAGCTGATAAGGGCATTGTTTCCGGCCAGCTATATCTCTGATTGTGTGGATGGCCAGATTTCAGATGTCTACAGGTGTTGTTTACTGAGCTACTGTGATAAGAGTTGGAACGCTGGTTTGTGTAAAAAGCCATCACTCTGGCACTGCACACAGAGATGTGCCAGAGCCTCAGGCTGGGAAAGACATGCATTGCCCCTGCTTTTACACAGAGCAGCCATTTGACTTTTCACTCCAGCTGTCCTCAGCCACCCCATGTGTACTGTGTTGTGATGGAGTCGCTGTTTTCCTCCCTATATACTCCTGTTGAATCGTTGCAACACTAGCAGGAATCACTTGCAGCCTGGAAAGGCTCAGAGTTTTCTTTGGCTGCGTAAGTGCCTTAATTCAGGGGAAATTATTTGTTTTCAAATTTTTATTCTCACCATTCCCCAGTGGTGCTTTTAATGTAAGACATCATTTTTAAGCAACACATGAACAGAAATGTGGGAGAGTGTATAGCTCTGTCATGCCAACCACATCAAATGCAAATTTATTCTCCTGGCTTCCAAACCTATCCAGTTTCCTCAGCCCCAACCTGCCTCTACACTTCAAAAGATTTCTTTCTTGAGTTCTGCCACTCYAAATTTAACCTTCGGTCAACCAATATCTTCAGCAAAACTCATGAAGCAATTTTCAAGGCATGCATACTCGTAGCGTAAGAATCCTCATCAGCCAAATACTGCAGTCAACCTCTATTTTTTCTCTAACATCCGTATTCTCACTTGCCCTTGCCAGGTAATGCTTTAACAAATTGTGCAAAGCCCACCATACAGAATTTGCAGGATTGGTTTCTTCGATTATAAATGGTTCTAAAGTGGAAAACTATACCAGATTCTGTTCTCCATCTGAAAAGAGTAGATTACTGTTAATCCACTCATGTAGTTCAGTTATTCTAGACCTTTTCACATGTTATTGCAATCAAGTTCCAGTTGCTTACATACATAGTCCTATCTGCATACATAGTAACAATATGGACCGACAAAGTATTGTGTTTGAAAACATGTACAGATTATGTATGCAGGCATAGTTATGTGGATGTAGTGTGCTGAAACCCAACGTTTCAGCTTTCTTTTTGGTCTGTCTATTTTAGAGGATTTTTGAATACAAGAGCTCTTTTCTGAAGCCCATTACATGTTAGCTTTGCAATCTGCGACAGTCACCTCTGAGAGCAGTCCACAGTGCAGAAGCAGTGGGCTGAGGACAAGTGGGTTTCCAACCCATTTCGTTCTGATACAAGTGCAAGCCATGAAGAGCAGCAGGGCTAACCCAAGCAAAGACTAAACCACGTTATAAGGAGTAAGGCTAGAAGCAAGTGTTGAGGTATCTATCTCTTCCTGTGCTGATGAAAGCAGTTAGAGTAGCTCTTTCCCCAGTAGGAATATTCTCTTTTGTCAATAAGGTTCAGAATGAGACATCTCAGAATTACAACCTGCTGTTTTCTCCTTCAGATCTTTGTTAAAGAGGGAACACTGATGAAAGTCTCTGGCAAAAACAGGCACCCTCGGCATTTGTTCTTGGTAAGACTTCTTTTATATTTTTACTGTTTCTCCCGTATCTTCTCCTGCACTTAGGCAGCCCTGAACCCTGGCAGAAACTTTCAGGCCACAAGTCATTTAACCATCAGCAGTGATGTGGTGAGTCAGTTGTCAGTTGCCAACAGGGTTGTAGCCCTTTTTGCATGTGTCCCATTGGCCCTGCATAGAATCATAGAATCATTAAGGTTGGAAAAGACCTTTAAGATCATTGAGTCCAACCGTCAACCCAGCACCCATGCCCACTAAACCATGTCCTGAAGTACCACATCCACACGTTTTTTGAATGTCTCCAGGGATGGTGACTCCACCACTTCCCTGGGCAGCCTGTTCCAGTGTTTGACAACCCTTTCAGTGAAAAAATTTTTCCTAATATCCAGTCTAAACCTCCCCTGGCGCAACTTGAGGCCATTTCCTTTCGTCCTATCACTTGTTACTTGGGAAAAGAGACCAACACCCGCCTCGCTACAGCCTCCTTTCAGGTAGTTGTAGAGAGCGATGAGGTCTCCCCTCAGCCTCCTCCTTCTCCAGGCTAAACAACCCCAGCTCCCTCAGCCGCTCCTCATMAGACCTGTTCTCCAGACCCTTCACCAGCCTCGTCGCCCTTCTCAGGACACGCTCCAGCACCTCAATGTCCTTCTGGTAGCGAGGGGCCCAAAACGGAACACAGTATTCGAGGTGCGGCCTCACCAGTGCCGAGTACAGGGGCACGATCACCTCCCTGCTCCTGCTGGCCACACTATTCCTGACACAGGCCAGGATGCTGTTGGCCTTCTTGGCCACCTGGGCACACTGCCGGCTCATATTCAGCCGGCTGGYGACCAGCACCCCCAGGTCCTTTTCCGCCGGGCAGCTTTCCAGCCACTCTTCCCCAAGCCTGGAGCGTTGCCTGGGGTTGTTGTGACCCAAGTGCAGGACCTGGAACTTGGCCTTGTTGAACCTCATGCAATTGGCCTCGGCCCATGGATCCAGCCTGTCCAGATCCCTCTGCAGAGCCTTCCTACCCTCAGGCAGATCAACACTCCTGCCCAACTTGGTGTCATCTGCAAACTTACTGAGGGTGCACTCGATCCCCTCGTCCAGATCATTGATACTGCATACAGGAGTACRGTCTGTGCAGCCCTCCATTTGTGCCACAGCTACATACAGCCTTGACTAGGCCATAATTTTGCAAAGCAGTGCAAGTTTCCAGGGTGATCAGGAAGATGGGAGCTCCTGAATACATTTAGCAATTAAGCTTCACACTTGAAAGTCCAACCCTAAAGCCTTAGGAGATCTGATTAGAAGCAATAGAGAACACCCTACTGCTAAAGTTTATGAAAGTGTTCTTTGGACTCAGCTGGGAGAGATTTGTATCCTTGAAGTTCAAGGACTGGGTTTGAGTTCCTGCTGTCCACACATTCAGGCTGCAAGTCATTTAACCATGTAAATGACCTGATAACTGTGTGCATTGCCTCGGTATAGTCCCTCTGACACACACCTCCAGCTTCCTGTTGATTTGAGCAACAGTTTTCAATGATGGTTTGCAAAATTCTTCTAAGGTAGTTAAGAAAAATGAACCTTTCATCAGTTGGCTGGAATACCCTGCACAAGGGTCCACAACTCTACTGCAAAAATTGCAAGTATTTGCAAATCAAAACAGATTAAAACCCACTGTTTTGGAGATACGCTATTAACACTCATGCYTTCTGTTTTGCATTACACACTACACTGAGCAGTTAGAGAGTATCTGACACTCCAGGCTCCTGAGCAATGTTCCCAACTTTTCAGGTAGCTTGTTGTGTAACCACAGGCATTTTTATGCATTTATCAGTATGAAGGGGAAAATAATACTTGCCTGTGTCTTAGGAGTTTGTTACCTGCTTACCCGTTAATGTTTGAAAAATTCTTTAGAGCTCCTTCCCAGAAAAGAGCCATAAAGAACTGAGCATTACTGCTGCTATTAACATTAAAGTACTGTTTACAGAATTTATTTTAAAATAAATGGCTTATAGGCCTGGAATACATATTTGCTGTGGCCTCTGTAAGTGCTGACAGCTTTTCACCCTGGGACCATTGTGAGGAGGAGAGATGGCTTATTCCAGAAGTCATATATTTTGCCATTAATTTTTTCTTATTTCTCCCTCTTATTAATATTTCCTATTTGTGCATGAGTGGATGCACAAGCTTCTTTGCCTCCTCGATCATGTATTGCAGTAATAATCAAAGATCAGATGGGATGGGACACAGTGCTGGCATTGCACTTTTCTGATGGCTTCATTGGTTTCTGTGAAAATTCAGACTTTCATGTACTGAAAATGATGGATTTCACCCAAATCTTCAAATATGAGATTGCTGCAGTGCTGTTTTACTGAGTTGGCATCAATGGAGTGTAACAACAGCAATAAATGTCAAAATCATGACTTTGTTGCAGCCAAGGGAAAATGGCTATGCCAGAATCTCCAGGAGCTGGTCTTAAGAAACAGTGTTCTCAGCAGTAGTAACTCTGAAGCCTACTGATGACCACTTCATAGCAGATGATACTTGCTTCCTTACTGAGCTCTCTTCTGAAACAATTGCCTTTGCTAGTATTACRAAAACATTTTGGAGTTGTGGCTAAAGCTGGGACCACACTCCAAGAAGTTGTTACCATTTTGTCTTCCAGTGTGTTTGTAACTGCCATCATAATCCACTACTATGGCAAATACTGAAGTGTCACAAATCTAGCTATTATAACTGATATAAAGAATTTAAAAGGAAGATCAGAAATCAGGTTGGTAATAAACATTGAGAGGAAAGTAATTTAAACTTGGGATAAACTGAGATAAATTTCAAGTACTCCAAAATGGTTGTATCAACTTGAAGGTCACAAGAGGCTGAAAGTATTACTGGAACAAAGAAAGCACAGAAATGAGTTTCTGGCAGTTTCTAGTTTAGGAACTATTTTTGATTCCTGGGGAGAGTTCAGCTGCTCAAACCCGGATGTTAACTGCAAAGAGAGAAGTGTCTCTTGGCAGCTGGAGACATTACAGTAGCCAATGTCCTGTTGTTAATAGATGCTCTCGGTATTCAGAAACAGCATTTTTTTCTTCCTTTCAGTCAGAAAGGCAAACTGTAACCAAATGTGCTGTCATGCAAAGTATGTGGTGGAGCTAGATGAAAACATAGTGGTCACTTTCAAGAACTAAGAGACACATAAAACTGGCTTCTTTCCTGCTCTAACACACTAAAGTTGCAACCACTTCAGGCTTCCTGTATTATTCCTCCAGTTGGAGCTGGGGGGTGTGACTGGATCTTGGAAATAGTTTGAAACTTATTGGCAAATATCTGCCTTTGGGTTCGGTGATTTTTTTTCTCAGTCTCCTCTACCCTGAAAGTTCCTCAGGTTGCAGAGCAATGCCATGTATGGTGAAATTGCAGGAAAGCAGTTGTCACTGTGAGACACTGTGGAATATGGTAATTCCTGCATTAAGAATATGGTAATTCCTGCATTAACACCGGAATGGTTTTGCATTATCTGCTTGTCACTGCTAATGCTGTGGATTCTCTGTTGTGCCACCACTCATGCCACCACCACTCATGCATTGCTTAATGGACTATTTAGCCTGTGGATACATTAAGACAACTACTGCATAGCTACRGCAACGTATTTTCATCTTGGCATATAGCATTTTTGCTGCATCAGAATTAAGGCCCTACCAGCCATCACTGCCAACATCTTTTTGTAACAGCCAACGCCTGCATGAACATATCCTTCCCTCTGCCAGTGCATCTAGCCCAACCCACGTGCTGTCTTGATTCTGATGCCTGGGGACACTGTGTGGAAAAGAAAACCAACCCAAAACCGCAAAACCCCAAGACTAGAATAATCTCCTAAACGCTGTCTCTTAAAACCCACATTTATTTAAAACCCTTGTCTTCATAATACTTTGAAGCCACTGGCAAAACTCAGGTAGGATAAGAATTTGTCCTAATGTATTAATCAAAAAAACCTTTCAGAACTGGCTTTCTTTTTGATGCTTCACATGTCAGCTGCCACTCAAAAAGATCATCAGAAGCTAACATGTATAGGGATACTTTGGTTTAGCTTTGGATTAAATAAGTGTATTTACTTTAACTACCCAAACCACATTTTTACATGAACAGCATTTTCTGAAGTTCTTAGTAGTGAATTTACCCTGACTGAAGCTAAGTCAAGCCCAGGACCTGGGGAGAATTTCAGTGAGAGTATACACTGAAGGATAACCCTGAGAATTTAACCCCTACACATCCCAGGAGACAAGCCCACCAGAGTAAAGTTGTAGTTAGAATAGGCTATAAAAATTGGGTGCACACCAGACTCCTACTTGGCCTGTGTGTTCAGGGTGTGCTTCGGTGGTGTGCGTGCATGTGCTCTGAATATATGCCCATAAGGAGCATTGTATGTCTGTGCACAGTCCATATAGGCATGCGTGTGTAGGACACACATTTAGGGGCTTTTGATGTGCATATATTTCTGTGGGTGTATGTTGTGTGTATCACAAGGTTACTTGACCTGGCTGTTTTATGCAGGCTGATGGTATTGTTGAATCTGGTGTTTCCTGGCAGGATGTTTGGTGAGTTTTGCTGTGCGCCTGTTTCCTGAGTCCAGTCTCTGTTTACAAGGATGTTGGGGCCTCTCTGCAGCACAGTATGGGCTGCTGACACTGGCAGGCCCCCTAACTGCCCCCCAACCACAGGACTTAGCAACTCAGACGCTGTCTCTTATCTCACCCTTCCAAGAATTTCTCTACAAAGGCTGTTTGTGTTGCAAGTGGGGTGTGGGAAGCTGCTTTCAAATGGGAGACTGTTTAATGCTCTGGCTGGCAGGGCTGGAATACAGGAGGTTTTAGAGTCAGAGCTTGGAAAATGCAGCCCCAGCACACATTCAGGCTGCTCCACTGACACTCAGGGGATATTTAACGCAGACTTGAATAGAACAACACAGGGTTCATAATGAACTACCCTTTAAAACATTCAGAAAAAACAAACACATGGTAGGAGCTTTTAGACAGAGAGTGTGTTACGTATGGATGCCAGCAGTTCAGCAGGGCATAGATAAACTTGTTTGGATCAATAAATTTGGACGCTGTAGGTTAGAAAACTTGCACTGACCTCTGATGTTTCTGGGTTCCTGTCACAACAGAGGGGATTATAAAAGGGGGGGGGGGAGGAAAAAAAACAGAAAAAAAAAGACAATTAAAGAGCAGACGTATCCTTCTTTGTATTATCAACTGTTGTTTTGGGGACTGTGTGTGTGCATGGAGCAGTGCAGAATAGGAATATTTGCTCCCATATCAACACCTGAGCAGTTTCGGGATCCCAATTATTCAAAAGTTTTCTGGCAAACAGGAAGTGGGTCTGAAGCCCAAGGAGTTCTGGGAACTCCCCGGGGGGTTGTGGCAGTCGATCTCTTCTACCACAGATTCCTGAGGGGCTGCAAGATTGATCAGCTTTTATGATGGCCCAGTCCTCACTGCTTCAGGGAACAGTGTGCAGTGTGAAGCAGGAGGATGCATGAAACCAGTGGTACTGGTGCTAGTTGTGTCCATACCATTCATATAGCCACCACTCAGGTCTCCAGTGTAGATGTGGCAAAGGAGACAGCAGCAAGTGCAAACCCTTTCTTTCTTCATGAATATGTGTGTCTTGCTTAGCAAGCTTTGACGTATTTGTCATAATTTCATTGTGTCAAGCTGGGGCTGGTGGGACCTCTGAGTCACAGCCTACCGCTATATAGTGTGGGGGAGAAAAACAGAAGGAGGAAAAAAGCCTCCAATGGGCAATTATAAAGCAAAGTCATCATTAATGTTTAATAAAATCTTGGGATATTAACCAGAGCTGTCCTGACAATGGTATGCACCAGGGTGTCATCCTTAATCAACAGTAATAAAAGAATGAACTGCTTTTAAAAGAAATATATAACTTCTTTAAAATAAATAAAATAAATGGGGTTTGCTGTTCAAGAAACCCACTAGTACATTATGTCAGAATCCTGAAAATCTCTCTTAGGAGTTCACTTCCTTGGGCTTAGTGCCCATAACTAGTTACCTTTTCCTGTGGTTTGAATCAAGCTTTAAGTAGTGGCACTGATGAGTGGCAGAGGAAGTCCCGTTTTCTCATATAATCCTTGGAACATTCAGGAGATAGCAGAATCACCAGGCAAATATGAGATTTCACTAGTATTCTCTTATTTCACAGAGTATTCTCTTAGTGTTAGCAATAAAGTCTGCCTGCCTTTTTACCTTTTTCCCACCTGGCTGTTGGAATCCTAGTTGCTACTAGTAATATCAAGTGAAAATAGCTTTCACTTGCTTTTCACTGAAAGGTTTACATTTGCTCATTTTCTTCTACCTTAACCTCCTAGATACTCAGTGTGCAGTAGGTTATGATGAATTTTCTGGTTATGCATAGCCCCGGTTAAACTGGGAATCATCATGTGGTCAGTACTGTGCAGGTGTCGCTGTGCTAATTGGATTAATGTTAGCATGGAGGGTAATTTATGGAGCAATAAGTAAATCACAGAAAAACTCTTATGACAAGCCATTTGTCACCTTGTTCTAAGGAAATTCTATTGTGTTGTGGCAAAAGGAGTAAATACTCCACTTTAGACTACAGAGAAGAGAACATGAGACTCCTATTCTGACTTGACGGTATGCTTTTATATCCTCAGCTGAGAAGTGTTATATTAAAAGAGCTTTAAACTCCGCATGAGTTAAGACTTACTAGAAGAACACAGAGAAATACACAGTAGAGTGGCCAATGCAGTAGAGCATGGGAGTCTTTTTGTTAAGATGTTAGAATGAAATGTTTTAGCATTTTCTACAAAAATATTGATGGATCCTACTCAGTAAACTCAATTCAATTTTTAAAAGTAGTAAAATTTGAAGTAAAAGTTTTTGGGAACGTCACTCTTCAGTATATTTTGCCTCACGTTAATGGGAATCTGCATTTTAAAGATGGGCAGCTAATGCACATAAGCCTGATTTGCTGTGAATCAAACAGCTACTTAATGAACTGGTGTCCATGAGTGAACTCATGACCCTAATAAAGGCAACAACAGTTTTGCTGTTAAGTCCAAGGTGGAAGGATTTAATCCCATAAGTATTAATTCCATGTCATTTTTCTTTAACCATTGTTCCTGCTCTGTAAGAAGGCTGAACTATGACCTTTTAAGAAAACATCCATAAGGCTCCACTTTCCCTTTTTTTTCAGGCAAGCAAATTAGTGAAAATTTTACACCAGCAGTTTCAGGTGGTCAGGCAATACTATCAAGACCCCAACAATTCCAGTCATACAGGATACATTATTTTATTGCCAAATCATTCTTTAGTTTCCTCCTTTCTGCTCTGCGTCTCTCTTTATCACAGTTTTCCTTCCAAAATATAATATTATTACCATCCAATTAGCTATATTTAAATGTCTTTGTCACAGAGGAATCCAAGTGAAGCTGGTTTCTCTCTACTTCTTAATTTCTTCAGAATTTCTGCATTTAAGATGCCTTGTCTCTGGCATCACACAGTATTACCTATGCCTTGGTTTTACATTGCCTTGCACATCTTTGTTCATAGTATCCCGGTACAGTAACCAAAGGGCTGTCTGAGTTTATGTATATTGGTACTGATGTGAGAGGCCTGGGAAAGACAACAAGAGAACATGACCTGCTCATTCAGGTAAAGCAGAGAATGCATACACACAGGCGTTACCTTGGCAATGTTAAGGCCCACTGATACTGCTATCCCTTCTAGTAGTAAGGGAAGGAGAGGCCAGCAAAGACCTACAGGGTCCAGTTCTGCTGTTTCATTTATTTGTTTGTTGGCATGAAGGTAAAAGGCTGCAATAATGTCTATTAAGCTAGGCAAACGGCAGAGAAGATCTGATCCCATTTAGTATGAAGCTGTTTGAAAAACATGCATTCTGCAAGGAGCTGTGAGAACTATGGAAATATTTGGGGTGTTAAGGTACAGAATATTTTTCCTCATAAAATGAAAAAAGATTTCTCATTTTTGCCCTTCCATGGTCTCTGCTGCGGCCCACAGACTCAGCAAAGCTGTCATATGTCTAGGAGAGTTTTGCTAGCAGTGAAGTACAGTTACTGTTCTCATATATCCAAGCCATTCCTCCCTGAATCATTCCTCCAGACCGCGGCACCTCTCCTCACCGCCACTTCTTTTTTGCCCAGAAAATGGAAGTCCGTGAAGCCCAGCCCTACCCCTGGCCTCACCACAGCTTAACTGTCAGGGGGACCCTGAGAGAGCTGGACCTGGGCAGTTAGTTGGTATTGCCAGGTGGTAAATGCAGAGCCTGCCTTCCCAAGTTGAACATGGCATTGCCCTTAAAACAAGCAGCTGTTTCACGCAAGCTGAATAAAAAAGAGCTGATTATCTACTTGCTTAGCCATAGCAACAGTCAAAAATGGGAAGAAATCAAAGTCCTGGATGCAGACTCCCCAGAGTTTTGTGGAAATGCAGGTCTTGATCTAAGCTGTGTGGCTTGGGCCTGTCTTTAGTAACAGTCCTAGCAGTTCATCAAGTTGCTGCTTGTTCTGTGTATCCCCCCCAGGAGTAATGGGCAGGCCTGCAAGCCATATTGCAAATTATTGATTTTGTCTTTCTCTTCATATAGATGAATGATGTTCTGCTGTACACATATCCCCAGAAGGATGGCAAATACCGACTGAAAAACACCTTGGCTGTGTCAGGCATGAAGGTAATGCCTCATCTGTATTATAGGCTGGAATTAAAGTTGTATAGTGGGCTGTTAGTGCTTTGCTGGTTTATGTCTCAAAGCCAGCTGAGGGCAAGGGGAAAGAGGGAATGGACCTGTTATCAGGGGATTCCCTTACCTCTTACAGGAGATATAGAAGGAAAAAKAATATAAAGCAAACATATAAAAGATTCTGTATAAGGCTGTGACTTAGTACAACAGCCTTATTCAGGCTGCATAAATAATACAAGCCAAAATCAGATTTACCATCTGATCATGAAACTGGAGACAGAAAAGATTTATTATCCCATTTTGTCCATTCCTCCCTTCATGTCTCCAGCCAATACCTGGTTGTTCCCTACAACATATTCACTAGGGTTTAGTCTGCCTGGTTTTAAACTCCTGCCACTCAAAATTTACATAAGCTTTCATTTGCCTGGTTTTCATGTGCCCTTTAACTGTTTTCAACAAAAGCATTAATGGGTTCAAAAAGTGATTAGCCAACTTTATGGGGGAAAGGTGTATTGGGAGTTATTACATGCAATGATATAAACACAGTCTCTTCTTCAGTAAATTTCTAAATTGCAGATTACAGAAATTGGACACAATTGTCCTGTTCTTACACTCTTTCCCTAAGCATCCATTGGCACTGGTATCTGTGCAACAGGAGATACTGGGCTGGAGGGGTCTTTGCTTCTTACCTAGCCATCCATTACATACCTCCCACTAGAACCTTCATAACTGTTCTATAGCTAGTATGCCAAGTTGTATTTATGTGAAAGAGGACTTGAAGTGGCAAGTCAGGAGTTTGGGGATCTAGGAAACATGCAAGATGAGAATTACTAATCATTAATTCCAGCAGAATGACACGGGTGGGTTGAGGTGTTATGAAAAGGTGGGAGACTGATCACCCTAAAGACCTGATAGTCTAAAACTAACTATGGGTTCCCAGCTGGGGTAGGAATCCCAAAACACCCTACCATTAAGTGAAAAGGAGTTGCAGAGCAAATACACTTGTCAGGGTGTATTTGAAACACTGAGTCACTGGCATAATAGATGCTTGCTAATAACAACATATCAGTACCATGAAGCTATGTTTCCCCTAAGTGGCTGTTGCTGTTAGTAGGCAACTAATACACTACGTGGCAGGGAAAAGGTTTTAGCTGAGCTGTAGCTTTTAAGTATTTTTTTTTTGCTCTTAAAGAGCCTTGCTGCAGACACTGAAGTGCTTCACTGTATAATGTCTGCATGTCAGGGAGAAAGTAATTTCTATTCATTCCAAGAATAGCCAAAACTTTTGCCCAAAATGCTCTGACACTTGTCAGATTAAACATCTCCTAAGCTTGTCATATTAAAACTGAACCCTGATTGATACTTCATCCTTACCTTTATAGATTCATTAAATGATTTTTTTTTCCTTTAGCACCACCACCTTATTGAAATAGAGAGCATTCCTCATTACACMAGCAATACAAAAGACAGAAAACCCTACCTGCCCATCTCTTTGCATTGAAATACGAAACAGATGGCTGGGACATCACAGATCCATATGCATTGAGACTTGTATGGTGTACTGGTTATAGACAGTTTAACTCGTGTCCACATTCATGTTCATGGCATTTTTTTCTAGGTCAGCCGCCCAGTGACAGAAAAAGCCCAAAATGTCTTGAAGATTGAATATGATGAATATTGCCTGACCCTGTCAGCAAGGTACTGTCCCCAAACAGCCATGGGAGGGGGTGTTACATTCTACAGCTGTATCTCTAGATTAGTCTAACCAATACCCAAGACTTAACTGGTGTCTCGTTCTTTTTTAACTCAATTTCAGTCTGTGCTATTATGACAGACAATGGCCGAGTGCTTGATTACACAATGAAGATATTCATTATAAATGTGAAGCTCATAAACTGTAACTAATTCAACTCATATACTGAGTAAAGATTAGAAGTCGGCTCTTGATAACAGCTTAAAGAGAAAGGAAAGAGAAGAAAGTCTGTTACTAAGAAGCCTGAGTCCTCTCCATTATTTTTCACACTTTTGCCCCGTGACACTAAGAGTATGTTGTATCTCCTTTTTATAAGTTCACTTGTTACCTCATACCACTAGGGTTCCAAACTGCTGGAGAAAATAGTAATTAGGTAGTACCATGCAATAGATATAAAAGTATTTAATAGTGCTTAAATGACAAAGCCAAAATTGAACCTTATTGGCAACCTCATGGGTCTTTCTAATAAAAGGAATTTCACTGATGAGTTTGTGTAGTGCTAGTACTGATTGCAACTGGGAGTCAGGATGTCTGTCCTGGGATCACAAGCTAATGCCAGAAAGAGATTGTAGGTCAGTTTCTGATCAGAAGATAGCAGTGTATGGTATTTTTTCATGCTTCTAGCCCAAAATTATCCAGCAAATTTACCTAGAGCTACAGCAGAAAGGTGGCTGGCTTGATTTTCAGGTGTAGTTTACTACAAAAGACATAGCACACTAGCAGAGGTACTAAAATTAAGTCTTCCAAATAACAAGGTCTTCAGTGCTTTTAAGTACTGACTTTCCCACCATCAGTCTCCAACTACAGCATGGCTGGAAACACAGCAGACCTCCCTAAATTACACAGTGCAACAGAAAGATAGGGAGGGCACTTCCTTATTCAGAATCAGAATTTGGAGCTCTCATCCTTCCCAGAGCACTTGCCATCTGTGGGCAGTGCTCAGATAGCTGTCAAAGCCTTTTTGTCTATTTCCTTTTATAGCCAGCAAATGAGAAAATATCTGAGATTTTCTTAGAGCTGCACACTCATCACAACCCTCAAAATATACACACAGTACTTCTGAATTACCTGCTGCCAGTTACAAAAGCAGGATGTGTACAGTCCTGTATTGTAGAGGGGAAATAACTGCTGCATGTCCCCATTATTGAGGGGACCTGAAGTTGGCATCCCTAGTGAGAAACTTGGGATGTTCTGCTTGCATTGTTATGTTGTCTCTTCGCCTTTTGTACTCATATCAAGTCTGTGCTTAGTTAGCCTAAACAAAGCATGTGGGGCCACTGCAAGCTGTGTTTCTTTGGTAGTAGAYAGAACCAGGGCCTGAGACTAACATTGCCCTTCTGATAACAGCCAGACGGAGACTGACTCTTATCAGAGCACTGGGATAGAGCCCCTTTCCCTTCCTTGTGCTGCTTATTCTGGGACCTATCTGCCGTAAGTCACCCAAGAACATTTTTTCCTCTCCCTTTCTGTACTGGCTGGCAGAGCTGATGAGACACTGGTGGGATAGTATGCTCTCCTAACCCCACTGCACAACATCCTTGGCCTGCTACGCTGACCAAAAGGAGCACCAAAGACAGAAAAGTACCAGAAGGCTTCAAGCGTCCCTGAAGACTGTATCTTTTACTGCTCACACCGAGGTGCTGCTAGTCTGCACTGAAGGCCAGTTGTTAACAATCACAACCCAAACCTCAATGCGTTTACACTTGTATGAGAGAAGGTGAATGCATTGAGGAAATACGGCATGAGTGCGAGGGACTAAAGGCAGTAGAATGAGGATGACCAAAGCTCACAAGTCAGCATGGCTGTAYGAGCAGATGGCACTGTAGAGTCTTTACATCTCCTCCTGAAAATGGCTCGCTCACCCGAAGAGCCATCTTGTTGGCTTGCAGTGAGCTGGTAACAGATCTGAGCACAGAGCCTTTATGGAGAAGGCTCATACTGCTCTTATACCTTTATTTGCATTTCAAAAATGTTCTTCTTGAACCATGTGGTGCCCATATAAAATATCAGAGCACTGGGAGAACGCAGTCAATGTTACCTCCCTAAAAGGCTCTTTCAGAGTGACACTTACAGCACTGCGACAAAATCCCATCCCATCCCAGTCCGGTTTCTATGTTCCATGGATGTCCCCTGCTGTCCAGGAGACTGCAGTGGCAATTTGACCCTCTCTATTTGCTTAAGGAAGAATATATGAGCCAACATGGATAACTGGTAGCTCAGCACAAAAGGTACAGCCCAAAAATCACACAAGGACAAAATGTGGCAATAGTGAATCAAGGTCTGAGCTTCTCCAAGCCTCAGAGGTTCAGCAAAAATTCCTCTGAGCCTTCATGCAACCAATGAAATAGCTAATTAAGAATAGGCCAGTGCCAATTGACATAATTTATCTTACTCATCAGCAGACAGGTGTTATTCCCACATTTAGACACTAATAACCTGTGATTACTGCCTAGAGATGTTTAATGGAGTGGAGAAGAGGTTAAAGGGGCCAGTTAGATATCAGGCTTTTAATAGCAGATTGTCCCTCTTATCTGTCTTTCGCAAAGTGGCTTTAATTTACATCACTATATGGGCCATGATTTCCTTTGTTTTTTTAAATCATATCCTAATTCTCAAGTGAAGAGAATTTCCAAGAAAAAATTAGCAAGAAAAAGKTTGAAGGCAGGACTTCTTTTAGTGCTTTGCAGGCTGTGAACATGATTTGTCTGGAAGATACAGACATCTTCAGATTTCTTAGAAAGTGTAATTTGACATGACTTTTGGTAGTAATAAGGACTGACTAGTAGTGTGACTCTTGCCAGAGATTATCTCCTGTAACATAGCCCCTTGGCTTGCAGAGGTTAGCCTTTATGCAGTAGATACAGTGGGTCAGAGTTTCTGCTCCGATTTCTGCTCCAGGCTTGTTGAATTTTACAGAGGCTGGTGTTTTTCAGACAAGGGCTTATGCTCACGGAGCAGAGGGATGCTAAGTCAGAGATCTTTGATAAGATCTGGCATTTCCTCTCTTTTTGTGCCCCCCTTTTTTTTTTTTTTTTTAAGACCACAAAAGACAAAGTGTTCTCAGATGTCTTGTTTGGTGGCCTTCGTGAGGACAGTGTGAGGAAATAACAGCTGAACAGCAGCTGGCAATGATGCCACTGCTAATTTTTACAACAAAGTCTAGTGGGTAGCTTTAATGTGAGTGGCGGGTATGACTCGGGGARGTGAGGGGAGACCACACTGAGTCGCATTCCCTCCTGTGGCTGGTGCTGGGAACAGCTAGAGCTGTGCACAGTTTCAGATGGACAGGCAGCGCACAGTTTGAAGTCACAGCAGGAGAACCAGCTCACGCAGGCAGGACAGCTTATGGCTGTAACAGAGCGAATGCATCTGGGAAGTAACAGGCACTAAGAGCCCTGCTGCTTTTCTGGGATAGCTGGACTGGCAGAGAAGCACAAAGTGCTCACTGTTTTGCCTTGTGCAAAGGGGGCACCTAGGGGCCAGTCTGGAGAACTACTGGCTTCCATGCATAACTGCAACTAGAGGGAATGCAGAACTTCCCAAATTGCTGTCCTGGTYTCCTGCCAGGAGACTGGAGATTGACTGTGATGGAGCTAGAGGAAAATGAAAGCATTCACATCTCTACCGTGGGTGACAGACTTCTGCGTTTCCCAACATGCAGATCATCTAAGCATCCCACTGTAGAGATGAGCATAAACACGCTTACTTTGAGCAACCCATGCCAACACTACATGCCCTAGAGTGCCTAAAAGCTAGGGCAGACATGACAAAAAGAGACATTTCATACTGTCCTATGTGATCTAGGATTGAGCGGCTTATAGCAAAGGCAGAGACTACTTTGAAAAATTTTCTGGGCATTTAGTTCCTTCTCAGTCACAGTCCTAACCACGGATCTACATTAATCATCCCACTGAATATGTCCAACAGTCAGTTTTGTTCCTGGTCAGAAAATTACCAGTTCAATGGAGCAGTGGGGAAAAGCAAACATTCATAAAGTGAAGCTTTTCTCCTCTGATCCAGAAAAAGCTTGTTTCAGTCCCTGTGCGTGGCACTGACTGCTCTGCTATATTTCATTCCACAGCTCTTGCTCGGAAAGGGATGACTGGTACAGCTGCATCAGCAGACACATCCCAGATGACTACAAAGCTCACAACACTTCCACTTTCCACAGCAGCGTGGAGGTAAAAGGAGGCCAACTCTTTCAATGCTTGAAAGGGGAAGGGGGAAGGGAAAGAAAGAGAGAGAGAGGAAAGGAGGAGGGTTATGAAATGCAGAGTTCCTAGTGGCAAGGCATTCTTACTATTTTCATTTAAACCAGTATGCCAAGCTTAAATAATGAAGCTCACAGGACACCTCTGAAATGTTAATCACACTCTATACTCTGTGGTCTTTCCTTAAATAGGAGTTCTTCTGGAGGAAGACTATTTTGTCCTAAAGGGTAACTATTTTGGATGAACTAAAAATAGCCACAAACTTTATAGATTTTAAGAAAACAAAACTACCCATCAGTTACACTAATATCATACACAGAATAAAGTCACTGCCAGTGCAAACCCCACCAGCAATATTCTAATTGTACCAGCACAATTGATGTATATTATTATCTCACTCATTTCAGTTATATTACTCCCAGTTAAGAAGGCAAAGAATGTATCTGACAAAAAGTAAAAATGCTATTTTAGGTTATATAGAACCACAGTTTTACTAAATAAGTCTAAGTGGGGAAAAAAGAGTGCTGGTGAGGCCACATCTGGAGTGCTGTGTCCAGTGCTGGGCTCCCCAGTACAAGAGAGACATGGACATACTGGAGAAAGTCCAACAAAGGGCCATGAAGATGATGAAGGGACAGGAGCACCTCACATATGAGAAAAGGCTGAGAGAGCTGGGGCTGTTCAGCCTGGAGAAGAGAAGGCTCAGGGGGGATCTCATCAATGTGTGTAAATACCTGAAGGGAGGCTATAAAGAAGATGGAGTCAGGCTCTTCTCAGTGTTGCCCAGTGACGGGACCAGAGGCAATTGGCACAAACYGAAACACAGGAGATTCCCTCAAACATCAGGAAACACTTTTTCACTCTGAGGGTGACTGAGCACTGGCAGAGGCTGCCCAGGGAGGTTGTGGGGTCTCCATCCTTGGCAATATTCAAAAGGTCCTGGGCAGCTGGCTCGATGTGGCCCTGCCTGAGCAGGGGGGTTGGACCAGATGTCCTCCAGAGGTCCCTTCCAACCTCAACCAGTCTGTGATTCTGTGATTTAATTTTTGAAGACTTCAGAAAGTAAAAAATGAATTCAAAAAACAAAACAGGATTTTCCTTCTGGCCTGAAGCTAATCTACTTTCAAATATTTAACAAGAAAAAATTAGAAATAAGTTAGTATAGCAACCTAAACCAAATCCTTCTTCAACAATTAATTTCTTTTGCAGCTCTGCTTCTGATGTAAACCTGAATGCGCATAAGGAGAAATTTGGAGGAATTTGATTTTTCTGTGTTTAAATCCTATTTGTCTGCAGAAGTCTAATTTCCTCATAGGAAACCCTCCTAACAAACAGTCCTTCAAAGGCACAAGAGTTTGTGCTACACTTGAGCAAAACACTAAGCTGCTGTGAACTGACAGTGGGGTACCCATAACACGTTGGTGCTGAACCTGAAGTAACACAGCTTCTCAGCACGACTTATTAGATTGGGTTCAGTTCCGCATTGAACTGTGTGGCCTCTCGGGGCCTTGGAGCAAAGGCACCTGTATAACACTGCAACATGGTGCATTCCAAAAAATAGGAACAGTGAATACATTTTCTAAAGCTGCTTACATATATTCAGATCAGCCATGGAAAGCATGGATCAGGTTTGGATTGTGTGTGGGTAAATTAATCTCTGGTTTTACTGTTTTCTGTACTCTCTCTTCCCTGATCATAGAACTGTCCCAAGGTGTAATGACATAAAGAGCTCGGGCCCTTTTCGATTAAAAGCTATAGAGCTTTTTATGGATATTATTTAAAAAACTGTTAATAAAAGGATGGATGGTTTTAACTCATGTTCTTACCTGCAATTTGCATATAGAATGAATCAGATCCTTGTCTGATGTGGAAGAGTGTCAGTGCCTGACCAATAATAGATCTACATGGATTTTCACCAGTTGTGATTCTGGCTTTAACAGCACCATGTACTGATTGCCCACAGTCTTTCAGTGCTGAAGCAGCTGTATCTCACTTACAATGTGCATTAGAAATTAGAAAATTTGGGGATCTTAGCAGCTGAAGGTAGACTGAAATGAGAGGAGAATTGTATCTGTTGGAGCAGGGCTGAGTGAGTGTACTTGCGAAGTGTGGATGCTTCTTCACTTGTTCTTGTTTGATTTTAAGCTAAGGGAAAGGCTTGGAATACCCTTGGGTGAGAGGCCTCCTACTCTGGTACCTGTGTCCCATGTCATGATGTGCATGAACTGTGGCTGTGACTTTACCCTCACTTTGAGGCGACACCATTGCCATGCCTGTGGGAAGGTAAGAGCAGTACAAGCTTCTCAGGGAGGCTTTATTCACCCCTCTACGACACTGGCTGCCACTGCTGTAACTTCTGCAAACTTGTAGCAACATCAAGACCAGAATTTGACTTCTCACAGAACCTGTTAGTGCTTTGCTAAATTAGGTAATTAGATTTCTAATGACTCTAGTAGGAACAACAGTAACCTTCCCTTGAAGGWCAAATTAATTCCCAAAGGCTAGTATTTGAAGGCTTACAGGATAATTGTTGCCGAGTCCAGCCATATATCAGTCCAGCTGATACGCAGCTAGCTCTAGAGACAATGAAGCAATACACTAAAGATACAGGCTCTGTTCTGGACCAGAGCAGTATCACATCTAGTCCATGTCCTGCCCCTAATAACAGCTGGTAAAGTTATCTTCCAAGAAAAGTGAAGAAACTCAGCAGTAGAGCATGGTTTGGTCAGTGACCAAAGGGAAAGTTTCCTCTGTGCTCCATTGAAGAGCTGCTGCCTTTTGCCCTGAAGCCAAGGGGATCTATAAGCTTTCTTGGTTTTCTCCCCTTACCACTGACTCTAGAGATTTGTTTATACACATAAACCTGCAGTCCCGTGTTTTAAACCATGGCTGTCTTTTAGCCTTAGTTATATTATTTTTTTTTTTGTATCAAACTACCAGTAATTTTTGCTCATGTGAAAAAGCATTTACTTAATCTTTTTTCTAATTCTGCAGAGAAAATCAGTCTGTACCTACACAGGGATAGCAGGAACATGAAGCTTGCTTAAGAAAACAATGTTACTAACAAAGCTATGAAAACAGAAATAATATTAAAGTGGTCTTTCTGTGATTCACTAATAGGGAAGGTTTAAGTTCCTGGGGAGATGGGCACAGCAATGGTATGCAACCAAATACAGCGATCAATTCTGCTTGGCTTACAACAGTGTAAATTTGCAGCAACCACATTTCAGTCAGTAGACTTACCCTGACTGCTGCAGTTTTAGGAGAGAATCGTATCTGGTCCACTATCCATCTTCTTCTCCCAACCAGCTCAGAGGATTTGTTTTGTATGTGCATATATATAAATTTAAATTATATTTACGTGCATCTCTCCTTGMTGGAACAGATTGTATGTCGAAATTGTTCAAGAAACAAGTACCCTATGAAGTACCTCAAAGATCAAGCAGCCAAAGTCTGTGATAGCTGCTATGTGGAACTTAAGAAAAGAGGTAAGGTTCCTTCATTCTTGACATTCAAACTGACAAACCCATTTCCTGCCTGTATAACGGGGAGGCTTTAGGATCTGCCTACCATGTTGTGTTTTATTAAAGAGGATGTCTTATTTCAAGCACAAGGCATGTGTATTGAGGTCCCAGGAGTGCCAGGCTGTATGGCAGCTAAAAATGTTTTAGCAAGCCAGGTTCTCTGAGGGCTCCCCTGGCCTTTTGATAAACCAGAATAATGATTAAAAACTATGTCCTATGAGGAGCGGCTGAGGACACGGGGTTTGTCTAGTTTGGAGAAAAGGAGGCTGAGGGRCAATCTCATTGCTGTCTGCAGCTTCCTGAGGAGGGGAAGTGGAGAGGGAGGTGCTGAGCTCTTCTCCCTAGGATCCAGTGATAGGACACATGGGAATGGTTCAAAGCTGCATCAGGGGGGGTTCAGACTTGACATTAGGAAACATTTCTTTACCCAGAGGGTGGTCAAACACTGGAACAGGCTTTCTAGAGAGGTGATCGATTCCCCCAGCCTGACAGTGTTTAAGAGGCAYTTGGACAATGCCCTTAATAACATGCTTTAACTTTTGGGCAGCCCTGAAATGGTCAGGCAGTTGGACTCAATGATTCAGTTCCAAATGAACTATTCTATTCTGTGATGTCATTATAGGTGATAGCTCTTCCCTGTCATTTCTAATGAATTATCCTTAAAGTAAAACAATGGCTTTACAGTTCCTCACTGTCCTCATCCATGTTGCAGGCTTCTTTCAAGTAGCTGTAGGTTATTACCATTAACCTGGGGTGCTATGACATCCACCCATCTAATCAGTTTTAAAGGGATGATTTGAAGAAAAGCTAAAATAAAAACCAGCTGTGGAGTAGGCATTGCATTTTCCTTAGTCATTTGCATTAGTGTACTGTGTGTCTCTTAGTCTGATATGTACCGATTCATCCATTTCCCCCTTCCATTTCTGAATTTTTTTAATCTTGCAGAGCGGCCACTAAGTGTGAGCTTCCCTCCAACTTCATCCAGGTGTTCAAGCAGTGCCTTCTCCTCTGTCTTTCACAATATTCATTACTCATCTTTTAAGAAACAGAAGAAGATCCCTTCAGCTCTTATGGAGGTAGGACCAAGCTGCCTGAGAAAGGCAAGGAACTGTAAAGAACTGTGTGTTCATACTTCAGCAGCTATGTTTATAATTTATTTTATGTGCAGTGGGCTCAGCCCATGCCCTGGTCTACTTTCATCATGCAATTATAGTTTTGTTTTTCACAATAGTGTTTAAAATACAAAATATACTGAGCTCTGAAGATACTACAGAAGCTTCTTGAGCCCACTGAGAAACTCAATTAGAGCAGCATATTTTAATTTGCTTATCAGCCTGTGAAGTCTTTAGAAAACTAAGACAACTTCAAGGTACTAGATAGTACAACAAGCAGATCACAGACAACGACGAGTATCAACAGAGCATGATATACTGTTTACCAGTTACCTTTTCTGACAAGACCCTTACTTCTGAAATCTTACTTTGGTTTCGAGAGAAATAAAATACCACTTACTATGACTCTAGTTCTTGGCATAGACTCTAGTTCTTGGCAATCAATTCAGAAGGAATTGATTGCCAAGAACTAGGAATAGACTCTAGTTCTTGGCAATCAATTCAGGAGCATACATGTTTAATCAGGCACTTTCCCTCCAGCTCAAACCAAACTATTTCAAATCAAATGGTTAGAATTTTGATCCCACCAACATAAACAAATAAAATTCCCACCAATTTCAATGGGGCCAGGATTTCTCCAGCCCTATTAGTCKTCTTTTCCAGGAACAAGGTGCCAATCATGTTGATGTAGTCTAGGTAGCTAAGTTGCCCACTGAATTCAAGCACAGTAAGGTACTCCCGTTTCACTGAAATCAGCAGGYATTTGTCATTGTATTAAAGAGAACAGGGTGTAAACATCTTGCTGAACTCATTGTACAGTCAAGACACTGGAATTTCTTGAGGTTTGTCTGTGCTGAGATGAAACTGAGCCAAAGATACAAGCATGTAATACAAACACACAAACTGAATACTGAAAGAACCAGCAGGCAAAATTTCAGCCCCATTAGGAAAAAAGCATTGTCTTTCTATCCACAAGGAGGCAGCACATGTTTATTAATATGAACTGTCTCACAGTAACATTGCTCCATAACTTTTTCCAACTTGCTTTACCCAGGTCCTGGAACCTTTCTGTTCTGCCGCAAAACACTGCTGTATTACTGCTCAGTCTTCTCTTGTGTCAGTGCTACAAAAGCGGGTTTTGAATCTCTGCCCTTTGTTTCTAAATCCAATACTATTGCACTTTACTACTGTAACTAATAACATACGCTGCATTGTGTGTGTGTGTATAGTTCCATTTACTCAAAATCTGGATCTTTAAGAACATTAAGCACTTAGATCTCAAAATACGTCTGTGAATGGGGTAACTATTCTCAGAAATATTATTTCACAAATGAAACCAAGTGTAGTGGTTTAACCCGGCAGGCAGCCAGACGCCACACAGCCGCTCGCTCGCTCCCCCACCAGTGGGACGGGGAAAGAATCGGGGGAAAAAAAAAAAAAAAAAATCACAGATTGAGATAAAGACAGTTTAATAGAACATAAAAGGAAGGAATAATAATAACAACAATGATAATAATATAATAATGATACAATATACAAAATGAGTGATGCACAATGCAATTGCTCACCACCCGCTGAGAAAAYGGCCAAAACCGATAGCCGCTTCCTGGACCCGACCCCCCCTCCCCTTCATATACTGGGCATGACGTCCCATGGTATGGAATACCCCTTTGGCCAGCTGGGCTGGCTGTCCCGGCTATGCTCTCTCCCAGCCTCTTGTGCGCCTCACAGAGCATGGGAAGCTGAAAAGACCTTGAGTAGTAGATTACCTAACACACTAATATTTTTAGTTGTTGCTATCAACATTATTCTTATACTAAATCCAAAACATAGCACTAGGAAGAAATTTAACTCTATCCCAGCCAAACAAGTCATAGTCAAGTGATTAACATAAATTGATACAAAACCATTGCAAAGTCCTACATATACCCACATCTTAGAAGTGTTCAGCCACAAGTAATTCCCTTTTGGAAGCATGTACTTTTCATATATCAAAAAAACAGAGCTGGGAAAAGGGACAAGTTTGGCTTCTTGGAACACAACTGAAAACTTGCTGACCTCGGTAATAACTCAACTGCATATTTTCCATCAGACTTACTGAGAACTAAGTTTAAACAGAAATCTTCAAACAGTTAAAAAGAATCATAATGCCATGCTTATATTTTTTCTGTCTTGATATTTTTAATGGTCTACTTATGGTTTCACGGACATAGACCTGGTTGTCTGGTGTGATGCGAACATGCATARTCAGGAGGGGAAAAGCCTTTGCTGTTACAAATCCTGATTCTCCTACCCTGCTCCAGGTGGCAGCCTCCGGAGAGGGAGCTACCATCAGTGGTTACCTCAGCAGATGTAAGAGAGGCAAAAGACACTGGAAGAAACGCTGGTTTGTTATCAAAGGCAAAGTCCTCTACACCTACATAGCAAACGAGGTACTGTGCAATCTGACTTGAAATAGTTTCCTGTCTGAGTTCCCTTCTTWACTGCCTACAGGCAGCACAAGTAAATGTGAAAGGTATAAATGGCAGTTCTCACAACTACCTGCCTTCTGAGACCTGGTCCTAACAGAGTCCCCAGGGAGCTGTCCTTAGCTGAGGGGCCCAGCCATAGCCCTAGCTGGACCTCAGCAGCCCTCTTCACAAACTGCTCTTCATTATTTGACTTCTTGCTATTATATATGCTGTCAACCACTGTGAACCTTAGTCTACGTATTTACACCTAAAGACGTCAAGGTCCTTAGGCATTCTCTGGTGTACTTGGTAACTGCCAGATATTTTGTAGATGGATGGTGCTATGATCCATTTCTGGTGGGGAGGAGAATCTTGTAGTTTTGCAAGTATAAATAGGACATATTTGTCCTACTAGTACCAACTGGGAAAGACAGGAGGCAGTCTGCAGAGATGAGAATATTGCCTTGTGTATTGGCCTGTAAGCTCCTCCTTACAGCCAAGGAGGTTGAATATCAACTAGATCATTTTTATGTGTTTTGTCTCTTCCCAGTCCCTTTTCTTATTTTAATTTCTTCTCCTTTGTGAATAACTGCAATACAAATAAACTTGAAGTAAGTGTGATATGAAGTTTGGTTATGATTTCATAAGCACAAAAATTCATTTTGCTGAACAAAGGACACAGATTGCAAGAACTGTAGCAATAGCAATATTTGGTACTTTAAGCCTTCAGAACACTTTGCAAACATCAATTATTTAAACTTTCATCACCACTGTGATGAAGCAACATTATCCCCTTTAAACAGATGAGGAGATTGAGGCACAAAAGAGTTCATGATTTGGCCAGCAATTCAGAACATTAGCATCGAATTCTGTATCCAATACATTTACCTACCTTTGCTAACCTTAAAAGTGATCATTTCTGGTTTAATAATAGGGAAAAAGCAACACATGGCTAATTACATTCTGCATTCCCAGTTTGCAGTTTAGCTTCTAAAGCAGAGGCAAAGGCAACATACACATATAGAAAATATCACCTAAATACAGTGACCAAAACTGCAGCTATCAGTAACAGCTAAACTGCAATTCGATTAAGGCTTATTGTTTTCTTTAACTTGTACAAAGCAGTGTCTGGCAAGCAAAATTCATCGATGTTTCTTGGGAGTAAATTAACAATTAATTGCATTACCAGCTCAGAAATTGGAAAGCAAGTGTGCTGTTTGAGACAGTGCAGATTTCTAAAAAAGTTGCTAGTGCTATGAAAGGAAATAACAAGGTACCAAAAAGACTACTACTTGCACTCGGCAAATAAAAGTGGTTGAGAGGAATATAACTGGGAGTGGGTCTCAGGCTTGCAGAACTGCTGCTGTACTGTCCCATACTCTCAGTAATCTCTAGTTTGCCTCCTGGACCATTATGTCAAAGACACCCGTAATTTGACCTTCGTGGCCGTGTGGATGATCATGAAGAACTGGACTTTCAGAGCTGGTGTCTGAGTTCAGGACTAAGACTAGATGAGCACGTGCAGTACACAGGCACTGTTCCTGTTTAGGTAAGAGCCACCAGTCCAGCAGAAGATTCACACTACTGCTTTTGCAGCCCTGCCAGAGAGGGGTTATATCGTTACTTGGTTTTCAGAAAAAGCCCTCAACCCATTACAAGCCTTCTCTCTAAATTCTGGTTCACTTTTTGTTTGCTTTCAGGACAAAGTTGCCACAGAAAGTTTGCCTTTGTTGGGTTTCACCATTGCCCCAGAAAAGGAGGAAGGAAGTACGGATACAGTTTTCCATCTCTACCACAAGCAGACTCTCTTTTATAGCTTCCGAGCCGAGGATAACAATTCAGCACAGAGGTACGGGGGTAGACTTCCACACTAGCCAGTGCGCAGGTCCAAAAGCTTATGTAGGGCTTTTCCCTCCCCTTCACTTCAGAATGTCCTCATAACAGAGGAAACAAACAGCTTTCAGAGTGTTAAGCCCAATTGCATGTGACTGGCCTGGGTGACATTAAAAATCTACCTGGTGCTTTTCAGTTCCTTCAGGAAGGAGAATTTGCTCCCTTGCATAGGTAAAGAGGAGGCTGAGTGTCAAGAGTCATGCCTAGAAGTCTGTCAAATGTGTTTACTATACAGAAACTTCTCTGATTTATGTGTTCTATTTATCCACCTCTTAGTTTCGTCATCAACAAATAATTGTTTAGATTTCCCATTCTAATGCTACTGCTTCCATATAATAAAATAGTAATGAAATTAGTAATAAAAATGCTAGCACCTGAAGACACACAGGGAAGGAAATGAGTGTTTATGGGAGGTTTTGTTGCTTTTAAATATACTTCAGTGGTTTCATCTTTCCTATTCTAAGACAGCACTTCTGTCTTTGAGATTTTTACAATAAATTATTGGTAAAGGTTGTACTAGAATGCAAGAGTCCTAGTATGCAGTTCCCTGCTTTAATCAAAACTATAGTTCCTCATTAGAGCTGGGATAGGAAATACAGTCCTCTTTGGGCTTTAASTTCTTAAAATACTTATTTTTCTTAAAATACATATGCTCTTAAAACGCATATAATTTTATATGTATCACTTTTTCTTTCCTGCCCTTTTTAGGTGGATTGAAGCCATGGAAGAAGCATCCATATTATAGCAGCTATCACTCAATGGACTTGGAATAAATTCTCAGATTTCTATACATTCCCAGCAACCCTCTTCTGTCTTACAAAACTGAACAGTGTATTTCAGGCAAACTGGCTACATACACTGGATATGAACTGTTTCCAAATTGCTCTTTTTGCTTCCTTCTTCTTACATCCGCATTTTTGCAAATGGAAACTTTAAAATAGAGAATATTTATGATGATTTATGTCTGTGCAAGTTCAACCCATACTATAAGCTTCTCCTCTGATCCCACAGTAAACCAAGTCTAACATCAAGACAAGAAAATACATGGAAATACTGACTACAGTAAGTAACAGGCTCAGTTTTACTTACTCTGGAGCACTATCATATTTCATTGGGTTGGTTTTGATGTCTACCATGAAATGAGAAACAATGTAGTAAACAACAAATGCTCATTTAAAGCACTTTATTATTTTTATTGAACTACAGCTTCATTTTTTCATGTTTCTAAGGAGTTCTGTGGCCTGATTTATTACTCATCCATTAAGAAGTGCCAGTATGAAATTATGCCCCGGGTATGCTAAATTGCTTCCACAGAAAATGAACGAACAACACATTCAATTTACCTGATCTACCAACACTTCACTGGCTATGATCCAGGATAATTACTTATTATCAATTTATAATTTTACACAGATCACTATATAATTTATTTTAAAGGATTTAATTTCATACCACTGCAGTACTTTGAAATACACTCCAGTAGCTCTACAAATCCAGACGTGGAATAATTTCACTTCTCCCTACATACTGCATCAGACTCAAACCCAAAGGTTATTTTTAATTTATTATAAACCTACCGACAGTTTTTATTTAACACTAGTCTACCTAGTAGTGTTAAGATTTTTATCATCTATTTAAATAGTCTATCTTTATTTTCAAAGCTCTGGTTGTTTCTGCTGTTCTTGTTATGAAAAATGTCATCAAAAGTTTAATCCGTATAACCAGCACACCATTTGAAATACGCTGGTGAGCTGAAATGCACTTGTCTGAACCTGCTCTGCTGGAGTGCTTTGGAACTCCTGTGGCTAAATGTATCTTACATCAGACTGCTGTTGTGCACTACATCTCCAGGGCTGGATTCTCACCAGCCAAGTGTCTGTATGACTTCCAAGATGCTGTGCTGCTTTATCCACCAGCTGAGGATATAGATCTCTGGAGTTTGGGGGTTTGTTTTTTTGTTGTTTTGGGGKTTTTGTTTTGGTTTTTGTTTTGTTTTGTTTTAGTGTTTTGTTTTTTATAAAGAAGGTTGAGAAGTGGTGTTCTAATCATTGCAATAAAACGGTTTCGTGTCTTATATTTGTCATAATATTTGACTGAGGAATAGAATGGCATTTATGATTAAAATATAGCTTTATATAAAAATACCATGTTCAAGAATTTACTTACATTAAAATATATTGGGGGGGGGATTTTTATTACTTTCATTTTTCCCGTTCTTCAAGAAGCTTAATGGATATCTGAATTTTTGACTCTAACAAACTGTTTAGAATTGTCCATATTTTTAAAGGCCTATAATATGTATCCAAATGATAAAGCTAGTTCAATTTATCACCTGGAAAAACAAGCTTAAAAAAAACCCAAATATACACCTACCACTGAATAAAAATATAGTTGTTTTGGGTTTTCTTTATACATCTGAGTCTGATAGTTTCATAAAGCATAGGTTATCATATGGAAACAGAAACCAAGTATAAGAAAAGTGAAACTTTTGTATTCTTTAGTTAATGGCTGAACACCAATGTTAACTCTTTGTTTCATGTTAGAATCATGGCCTTGCCTCCAATACACTGTAAACGTTTTATCTCCCCTTAAAAACATTCTGCACTGACAAAAAAAATAAGAGAATGTTGAATACAGAGTAAGATCTCTAACCATGGTCCCAAACAAAACAAAACCGCACTACAGAACAACAGTATTATGAAGATTTAGGTGCTGACATTTAGTGACTGTTGTATGAAGTTTTCAGTTACAAGCAGGAAATGAATACATGAAATATTTTGTGGTAAAAAATAAGATACAGTGCTATTAAACATTGTTTTAAGTAATGTGGAGAAATAAAAGAGCAAAACGTAACTGCAGTTCTACAGGCTTTTCCTTTACATTATTTTTACCTTCTTTAACTCCAGCTTTGCAGTTAACAGACAATTCTGTTAACCAATTCTCTGACAAACTAAGGAAGAGCATCAAATCAGAAGATGGTAGTGGAGGCCTTCTGGTAGAAACAGGTTTTAGACCTAATTGCTGTGATGAAGTGTTTCAGTCCCCACTGCATTTACCTCCTGTAAAGCCCACCTACCAGTCAACTCTACTTCAGTTGCAGATATAAGTGGTCTCAATACAGCACAAAGGAAGAGAAAAAAATGAAAATGTCCTCACAATTTCAGTCCAATCATTAATCTAATTTGAGCAAAGCTAAGCAACAGAGACAGAYATTATCTTAATTTTAGAGCTAATCCAGTAATCACCTTTTAGAATATTTTTAACATCTTAAAATAGAGGTATATAGATACTCAGTTTACTATATGCCATTTACTTACAACCAGCTCTTTCTTCCTAAGTTGTAGCTRGTATTACTCCTTCAAAACAAAGATTTTGTTCCACACCTTCACAAATGTTTCAAAAAATATTCAGTAATAAGTCACAATGTACTAGCTAGTCAATAGCTTAGATGCAAGCTTGATCTCATCTGTTGTTTCAGTGTTTTTCTGCTTATTTTGCTACTTATTGAAAAGCATTAAAATTATTAGCCATTATCTGCAACTAATATTTAGATCTATCTTACAGTATATGCCTAGTTAAAATCTGTTTTTTAAACAGTTATTAAATTATTTTTCCAAATCAAAGTACAAGTCATTCAGAGTTGGAGAGTATTCAGACATGAGAAGATCCCATGCCATTTACACCAGCACCACTGGCCTAGCCCTGCGACTACCACCTTTCCTGGGCTGATTCTGTGTTGCTTTTACGACTGACAAAACACACAGCTACGAATACCAACCAGGCTTTTCCCGTTTGCATGCTACTTTGGTACAAAAGCAATAAAGACTACTTTGGCTGTAACCACGTTCAGTGAATACCATTGCTTGTGGAGGTAAAAAAAGTGCCAATACTCAGCGAGGGGAAAAGGTATTCCCTTGTCACTTTGTGAACCTCTGACATGCTACACTTAAAAACAGTAGTCTAACTTCACAAGTTATTTGGGAATAGAACATACAAACTTCTATGTATTAAAAACAGCGAGGTCCTTCAGTCTGGATAACACTGAGACACCACTTTTGATCAAGTTTTGACAAGAAAGTTTCTAGACTCCAGGGCAGGTTTACAATCCCTTTCAGAGAGACTCAAGTAAAATAAAATTTAAAAAAAAAAAAAAAATTATCTTTCCGAGAAGAACTGTTTCACAAATATTCTGAATGTCTTCCTTTTCCACAGAATAACAACAAACACCAGGAAACCTTTAAATTCCCCATGAAACAGCATTGCCATGCTTTCTTTATATTATCATTACTAAATGACAAGGTTTTTACATTCTTTTGATTATTTTAATAGCTTTTTTCCCCACAGAGAAGTGTTGCAGCTTGTTTCTAACCTATATGCTTTGGAAAGGCATGGAATACATTTTACATAAACGTGCCCTGATTAATACATTTTACATAAACGTGCCCTGATTTTTTTTCTTTTTTTTACTTGTAGTACTACATTTTTATGTCCTTTCCTCACTCCTCTAAGTTAAAAGAAACTGGAGGACCATTTAAACTGCCTGGTAGTTGTCTACATTTTCACATACTATATGCCACGTTAACTGTAGTACTTGCCAGCAGACAAATGTAATCTTAAAGAAAGCACCACAGGAACTGGAATTACTTGCCATCCATACTGACAGTTCCTAGAGAGCAGTCAGGTCCTGCAGTAATAATTGAGTATGTCATATTGAGAGGTCACTTTAGGTGAATTTTGGGGAAGGGTTAGGATTTTGCACTTCTCTTGCTTTTCACAGTCTTCAATGTATAGCAGTTGCATATTGTTCTTAAAAYGATTTTTTGTTTTTTACAAATATCAGTGAATAAAAAATAAAAAATAAATTTCCCTATATGAAATTCTGGAGATAACAGCAAATAGCATAAACCAGCTAAGATACAGAGACTTTTTTTAAGACGCATATTTTACTCACTGTAACAGTCTCCACTGCACAAGCAATACTTTAAATCTGACCACCACCTGAGCATCGTGAGCGCAAGGAATCACTCTTCCCTCTTTCCAGAATAGAACAGCATGTCATTAGCTAAATAACTGCATTTCCAAATAAACAGGTAAAACTATTCAGAACTCAGGTTGAAGTGAGATTTTTCTGTAGTCGACAAAGCCTAGAGCAGACAGCAAGCTCACTTTTGCTAAGAGACAACTACAGAGAAATCAGGGCAAAAAACCCACAGGATGGAGGTCACTAGCTTCCCTCAGCACTGCCCAGCCATGTTCAAACCTGAACATAAGACGCAAGGACTCGTACTTCAAAAATCATCCACTAACACCTAAGAGAGAGATTTAAATTGAATGTGGCATTAACAAGACCGAACAGTTTATGTGTTAAAACCTTCTCAGTCACTTATAACTGTGATAGCCATGCTAGATATCAGCTTTGCTCTTAAAATTCACCTTGCAAGTTTCAGGAAAATTCTATGAAAATTTAAGCACCTGAAATGACAACTTAAAAAAATAATAAACAGAGCTCTACCATACTGTCAATCCCAAACATTTAAAATACATGAATAACGTAAAATCCTGCTTTTATTTTGTACTTCTTGGCCTGCCCTGACTTTTGACCCCCTCTTAGTCCATAGTGTACTTTTATTGCCAACACCACCACCACGACCAGAGAGTGGGTTTTTGGCCTATACCATAGGTACTCCTAAAGCCCACCTTTGCATCGCAATGCTTCTCTCCTGCCCCATCTAAAACATCCCTCCCTCCCTGTAAGTGTGCACATCTCCCACCTCACCTCTGGTCTATGGTGAATTCAATCTGTTCTCCCGGGCGAGGAGCAACTTCCACAGGGTCTCTTCCCTCCTCTTCTTGTATGGCAGCTTTGCGGAGCAATTTTCTTCTCAGGCAACTATCCCACAAAAGGCAGGAGCTAAAGGGTCCTTGTTATCAGCGGAAGAGTTTCAAAAAGACCGCCACCAAAATCCTTCCCGAACTATGGCAGAGCAGTTGAACACTTCCCGACAGGAACCGCGGCCCACGCCGGAGCATGCGCTCCGCGGAGAGGAGCCCGTGCCGCAGCACGCGCCGCCGCCGGGAACCGCGCTCCGCGGAGAGGAGCCCGTGCCGGAGCGCGCGCCGCCGCCGGGAACCGCGGCCCGCGGAAAGGAGCCCGTGCCGGAGCGCGCGCCGCCGCCGGGAACCGCGGCCCGCGGAAAGGAGCCCGTGCCGGAGCGCGCGCCGCCGCCGGGAACCGCGSYCCGCGGAAAGGAGCCCGTGCCGGAGCGCGCGCCGCCGCCGGGAACCGCGCTCCGCGGAAAGGAGCCCGTGCCGGAGCGCGCGCCGCCGCCGGGAACCGCGCTCCGCGGAGAGGAGCCCGTGCCGGAGCGCGCGCCGCCGCCGGGAACCGCGACCCGCGGAGGAGCCCGTGCCGGAGCAGGGGAACAGCGTGAGGAGGAAGGAGGGGCAGAGGGGAGCTGGTGTGTGCCGGCTGGACCCCCCCAGCCCCCCATGCACCGCTCCGAGGGCTGCAGGGGAGGGGGGAGGTAAAGGAGTCGGGAGGGAGGGAGTGAAATTGAGCCTGGCAGAAAGGGGCGGCAGGGGAAGGTGGTGTTTTAATTTTTGGCTTTCCCACCATCCAAATCTGTTTTAACTGGCAGTTAGTTAAATCAATTTTCCCCCAGTCGAGTCTGTTTTGCCCGTGATAGTAGCTGGCAAACGATCTCTGTGTCTTTATCCTGACCTACGAGGTTTTTCATCCTATTTTCTCTCCCTGTGCTGTTAAGGAGGGGGAAGTGAGCGGCTGGGTCAGCATCTGGCTACAGTCCAAGGTCAACTCACCACAGTATGGGAGACAGATTTAATTATTTTCTTTGCTGCCAATATAGTTATTAACTTTTACTTGTAGAGTATCTCGGTTCTCTTTGATCTTTTTCACCTCCAGCATCTTCTATTGATTTTATTTCTCTCCAGGCTAAAGCCAAAAAGGGCCTATACAAGCACTTTTTACTAATGCTCTCTTAGAAGTCTGTGTATATACATTTAGCAAATTTCAGCATTATCTAATACAATAGTGCTTATTAAATAAGTTAAGGGCATACAGTATAGTTCTATATTTCACYGAAGTCATTGCAAGAACTGGAGCTGCACAGCAAGCAGGATTGCACTCTGCACCAGAGCTCGGAGGAAAACTGCTTCAAGGCCTTCTCTTGGTGGCATAAAGAAGGAAGAACAAGGAGACAACTCCTATCCTCTAAACCTTTCCTCAACGTGCCAAGCAGGAAGCAGAGAGGGGGAAAGCAGCAATTCATCTCTGGCTCTAGCATTTTCCATTCTTCCTTTCAGTCAGTCAGACACTTGTCGGTAAATGGAACAAGAGGAATTTGTGAAAAGGGAATGGAAGATGATGGACAGCAACTGAAAGAGACACTAAAGAATATATAACCATTTGTTATCTTTAATTTGGTGTATCACATAGAATTTTGGAGTCACGGTGTTTTTCAGCTATTAACTAACTTTAAATCAGCCCACAGGCAAGACGTTTGTCTCACTAGAGCACAGGCAGTATGTTTGTGTTAGCTACTTCTAGAGGCATCCCAAAAAGTAGTAACAATAATAAAAATAACAGCTTGTCACTATCACAACCAATTACTTGTGAGCTGCAAATTTAGTATTTCCAAAATTTCAAGTAGTTACAGAGATCAGTACAACACAACTCAGAATTTGTTCACTATTTTTAAACACAAGAAACAAACTAAATCACACACTCAGAAGTTCTGAGATACCAGTAATAACTATGAAAGCATGTAGTGTTAACTTATGCTTACTTCCCCCCCCCACCCCCCCCCCCGAATCTTCACAACTACCAACGTATACCTTGGAACATTTTTGCAAGATAACACTAAGCAATCTTACTTGGTTTCTTTTCAAATTACTGTGTAAAACATTCAATAGGGTATCTGCAGGCTTTGCTTACTAGGATATACAATTCTCATTACTGCATTTTCATTTCCAGTACCACTMAAGTAGAGGAAAAATACACCTTTAAAGTATTTCTGTATACCTTGCCTTCCAGCAATGTCAGTAACTGATTTAGTCATTGGCAACATTCAAAACTATGCAGAATTTTGCTTTAACAGACTAGACCACTGGTCTAAGTGTAATATCCTACTTCTCAAAGTATCTCAGACCTTAGGCTTTAACAAAGAAATAAAATGTGTATGCTTAAAAGCACAATGACCTAAACGCACAAGAACACCCTTTCTCTTGACCACTAGATCGATTAGGCTCCAAAGCGAGAAACCTTCAGTGCAGCATCCTCCCATAGCAAAATTCTCACAACGCACAAAACGCTGCAAGAGGGAGCCTTGCTCGAGCAGGCTGTACTCTCAGGTACACATACAACAGGGTGAAGAAATAACATGCTTGGAAATTATCATCAGCCCACACCTGCTCTATGGGCATAGCATCCCAGTGATTGCCGGTCTTTTCTGTTCCCCAACTGCACTATGCCACAGCAATCCTTTCACAAGTACACATACATTTGGTTGCCAATATATACCATATTATCAAGAAAATCCTTCAGAAACCAAAATACCAGCTTATGGAAGCAAGTGTTTTCATTTTCACTTGAGCTACCAAAGATTATTAATACTTACTGAAAGGATATTGCAGATCTTCAATTCTGCAGTTTTACATAAGAATCTCTGACAGGACTTCTAGGGCCTTCAGACATACATGTTCATATTTCCAGTCTTTCCTCAAACAAATCTCAAACTTACTTTAACAAGAATTCTATTCATATAAAAGACAAAAGTAGCGACAAGTCAGGGGTACACCCTTAAACACAACACTAGGGGCAGAATACTTTAAAAGGCCAAGAAATAATAGCAGTAATTAGGCAAGAGAAGCAACCTTCCTACTAGCTAGGCCACCTGTCTGTCATACAGCAGAAGGGCACAGGGTATACACGGTTATCACTGCAGTGCCTATGAGCTCCAGAGTGCAGAATCGCATTAGTTTTCAATACATAAAACCAGAAGAAAGACAACCTATGACAAAAGAGGTTACAAGATAAGACACAATAGATGGAGGTGAGCAAACTAGTAAATAAGCTGCACTATAGAGCCTGTCCCTCTAATTTATCAGTTCTAAGCCAATTGGTAAATTCTCTCGTGCACTAAGACCACTGACAAAGCTTTGTCATGGTATCTAATGCACCTTTGCCCAAGCCAATTAACAAAGGAAAACACCACGCCCCCCGAGCACACTGCTAAACACGTASTGAAAAGGGTTGAGAAGACTTCTTGTGGGAAAATGACTTACCTGGTAAGCAATTTTAGAGCAACTACTACAGAAAAGTGAACAAATGCCAAAAACAAACACCTAGGAAAGTTGTTATTGGGAGTCCTTGAAAAGCCGTGGCTTGCTCTACACAGCAACTGAAAAACTCAAAATTTCAATCCACTCCAAATACTGACAGCCAGAGATCAGAAAAGTAGAAAGGAACAGGTTAGCAGTCAAAAGCTACAGAAATGCTGGACCTCCCTTTTAAGAGGTGTGGGCAAGAGAATTTGCTAGTGAGCAGAAGGAAATTAATTTAAAATATATTTTATTATCAAGGAAAAATAACACACTATTTCCCTGAAGAGCTCAAAATAGTAATCACTATAGAGATTTCTATGTAAAGCAGAAATTTAACTGGAAGCATCCCAGCCTACTTCCTCCCCATTCTATATATTCTGATGTTCCTGCTCATAAAGATAACTCTAAAAATTAAAAGCTTCTTTATTCATGGTGAGATTCTCCTCTGGTTTATTCTGGTAAGTGACAATCCATCACTGAAGAGTGCACAACTGAACATAGCCATTGGCAAGAAATCCTAAGCCTTATCAGAGAATTCTCTGATGACAAGATTGAAATACTTTTCTATCTAACCATGAACACAGCTGGTGTGAAAAAAGTAATTAAAAGATAAGAATTATGATTCTGATGAAAACATTTTCGGATAGCAAATAAAGGACAAAACTAAAGGTTCAGTTTAAATTTGCTTATAACCATGATCCAACAGATACACATCTTAAAGTTTAAAGCCAGGCTAACAGCAACTTATTCCCTTAGTTTATTTCACTTTAAAAAAGGTGGGGCAAAATCCTCTATTTAAAAAACATGCTGTGCTCATAGATGCTCCTCCACACATCATTATCCTTGATTTATAACAAGGGAAACACATTCCTACCCTAACATCTAACCTACTTCTACAGTAAGACTATTATGAGAATTTTGAAAATCCTTAAAGGTATCTGTGTTACAAAAATGTATTTAGACTTTAATAGTACATTTTATGAAGTTAAAAAAAATTGCTTTTGAAGGTATATGCATATCCGTATTTTGAGAATTTGAAAATTCTTCATATATTTAACGAACAAACACACGACATTTTTTGAAATATTTTATTTATGTATTGCAAACAATCTGTACATCATGTGCTTTAATGTTATTAACTCCAGTTTTGTGACAGTAAGGTTATAATTCATAGGCGTAGTTCCTAATTTCTCATATCCTTGCCGCAAACAGCCAGTTCTAACAGGAAAGAAAAAAAACCACAACAAAAACCAAACAAAAAAATCAGGGTGCTGACTGTGTAACTGTGTTCAGACAACAGCACCTCCTGTTTAAGCGATTATTGCCTTCATCTGCTACCTCTTCCATACATTTCCTTTCAGGAGTTACTATCAGTTCACATCTTCCAGTTTTAATGTTCATCTGACCACTCCTTCAGTTAGCTCCTGTCAAAATTACTAGACTTAAGAGAAACTAGAAGTACTAAGATCATTTTGATAGGGGTAGGTTAAGAAATAGCTACACAGTTATGACAGCGAACCGGGTCACACGTCAACATACAATAGCCTCAGAAAGAGCTGACAAGCACTGGAAGGTGCTAAACTCCTGAACCACCCCAGCTGCATCCGCGCCTGGCTCATGCCTACAGTCGCACATTCGGAGGCAGAACAAGCCTCACTTACAGCCGGCCCCACGGGGAGAGCCCTCATCAATGACACCGGCTTTACAGAACGGAAGAAGAAATCAGGGCAGTCTGGCGGTGGCCTTTGTGAAGGCCAGCAACAACCGCAAGCCCACCTTTGGCTCTGCACCTTTAGGAAGAACCAAGGTACACATCAACCCCCCCGYGCACATAACAACCACCTCCAACCCATGAATTCCAGCTGTGGGCTAGAGGAGCCTCGCAAGCGCAGGTTACACAGCACGGCCTTCGCACACGGGCAGGACCTTCCCTCGCGGTTTCCGAGGAGAGAGCCTGGGCGAGGGCTGGGACCTTCCAGGCGCAGGTGCCCGCCCAGCGCCCCCTCCCGCCGGGCCGCAACACGAGCCCAGCGCAGGCCTCCGGGCCCGGAGCCGCCCCGCCGCGCGCAGCGGGCACCGCCACAGCCGCCGCCGCCGGAGCCCTGGCGCGGAGGCTCGGCGCGGCTCAGGTAGCCCCTCCCCCGCCACCGCCGCCGGCCCCGCCCCGCGAGGGGGATGGAGGGGGCCGCGGCCGGCCCGCTGCCGGGAAGAGGAAGCGGGGAAACGCTGTCGGGCGGCGGCAGCGGCGGGCGGGGTCACGAACTCTGACCTTTCACAGGGGCACGGCACACAAAACAAAACACCACCACCCCCCCCGCGCGGCCCCGAAATACAGACCCGGCCCCCCCTTCCACTCCGCGGACCCCGTTAGCCCCCTCACCGCCGCCGCCCTCACGGGGGGAGGGAGGGCCTCCGCTGGGCACCGCCACCCAGCACCGGCCCGCCTGGGCCCGGGTCGGGGTCACCGCCAGGGCACGTTTGGCGCCAATTCCTGAGGTAAACATCGTTTTTTAAAATCGAGGCGGCCCGGTTGGGTTTCTTTCGTTGGGGCCAGGAAGAGGGAGGGGGCGCGGGGGGGGGGTGGGGGGGGGGGCCGGGGGGGGTCTTGGGCCGGGGGGGGGGGGGGGGCGCGGGGGGGGGGTGGCATCGGGGCCCTGTTCAGGACACCCCCGCGAGCGGCAAAGGGGAGGGGTAACGCTCGGTTTAAGGGGAGGGGGGATTTTAAGGCTCCGGTATTTTGCTGGTAAGCGAGAGCCAGCCGTGCTGTAGGCTGGCCTACAGCTCCTGGGGAGAGAGAGAGAGAGAGGACCATTGTGAGGTGCTGGGTCGATCCGGTGCGGGAGTCCCGTTGCGGAGCCGCTGGGCTGGAATGTGGCCGCCTGAGGTCGGAGCCGGTCCGGTCTCGGTGAGAGCAGTCTGCTGTCCGGGGGGTCGCAGGGGCGATGGCCGCGGCAATGCCGAGCTCGGGACGCGGACACAGAGACAGAGAAGATGGAGTCTGTGCGGGCGGAGGCGGCGGCTTGAACCCGACCCTTTTACCTTTGCCACCGGGAGGGCGGAGGGGAGGGGGCGGCGGGTACTTTGCATACGGGGCTGAGACCGCCGCCATCTTACCGGCCGCTTCCCTAATGCCATGCCCGGGCCTCTGCTAGCCTAACATAAGGATATACCGGAGGGGGCGGGGAGGGGGCCTAATGGCGGCGGCAGCAGCCCCGCCTGGGACTTGGCCGCCAGCCAGCGCCGCCATCTTRGGCTTAGCCGCGTCCCTCGGGTGTTTTCCCTCTTACTCGAGAGGCGGGGCCACCGGCCTTACAGGCGGTTCCCTCAACCAATCGCTGGCGTGTGTGGGAGTGCTGCGTCTTTGATGAGGTCATTGGTTGGAACGGGAGGCGGGAGGGAGGGGTGTGGTTTCGTGGCGTGCGGGGCGGCAGCTGCCCGAGGGCTTTTCAGTAGCGGGCTGCGCGGGGGACRCCGTGTGTCGGCGGGCCGGGAGCGCGCCGCAGCCAATGGGGGCAGGCGGCGAGCGCGGCGGGAAGGAGGCTGCCGTCAGGCTGCGGCTGCGAGGTGCCGGAGCTGCTCCTTGCCGGGGGTCGGACCTCGGTATTTTCCGGTGTTTCCACAACTGTCCGCATCAGTTGTGGCAGGGATTCCTGCCGGCTGCCTGCCACAGCGGCAATGTAGCGGAGGTTCCCGGCACAGCCTGACCTGCGAGCCCCGCCTTTCCTGTCTCCTCCAGGCTCCCGCTGAGGAGCGTGCTGGCCTGCTGCTCGATGTAGCCGAGTCAAGCACGCGGTGCGAAGAACCCTGTTTCCTTAAGACAAAGGAACAAAATTCAGTAAGCTTGAATTCGGCCTTTTGCCATGTCATCCTCGTAGGGCCATGCCCATAGCATATCTCAAATGGAGTGTATGGTTTGCTTCTGAGATTTTACTGCAACTTAGGGACAGATTAAGGGGTTTATGCCATATTTTGGACAGCAGCACATCTACACGTACTGAGTTGGCTGCCACCCTGTTACAYTGAAAATATTTTCCTGGTGCTCTAGGTGCCTCCTTGCAGTTTTTAAGTTTCACTGTTTTTGTTGATTCCCCCCTTACGAACTCTGCTGCTTAGGGGTTTTGCTAGGAAGCTGATTTTGCCTTGTGTCATGTTCTGGGAGTCAGTCAGCATCATTAACAAGCTTCCTTGGCATGGCTGTGTATGGTCTCTGGGCTTCCAGTTGGATTTGATCAGGTAGCCTCAGCTTATTGCTGTTTGGGGAAGGTCGAAAGTAGAAAAAACCTTGGTGGATAACAACACTGACAGCAAATCTGTCAGAGCCTTACCACAGCAAAGAGTTAATTGGGTCTCAGAAAGGTATTCTTATGAACAAAATATCTCATCTTCAGGGCTTCCTTAATCTTAAAGCACTGAGAAAACAGCATGTTATGAGCATATGGTTATCTTCCTTGCTGAACATAAAAAAAAAAAATTTAAAGTAAAACACTGAAAAGGAATTACCAAACAACTGAGAATCCATCTACAAGCTGCAATATTAAATGGGTCTGGTGGAAATGGTTCATAAGCTTACTGTGCAAGTTGAACACTTATAAAAATGACAAGCTGTATGAGAAACTAGCATAAATATGATTTCCATAGGGAATGTCTCAACTTTGATTATGCATTCTTACAAATAGTCTTCCACTGACACATACAGAATTTCACATTTAGTTTACCACAATATAATTTAATCTTTTTAACTTAATGAATTTTGACATTTTCAACTACGTTAGCTTTGTAGCAGTTGCATTTGAACGGGGGAGGTTGGTGCTAGAGACATGCATGCATTTTTGTGTTAGATATTTTGCTATTATTTGTAGTATGTTTTAATTTTATTTTAAATGATTGCTTTGCAAGTACCAACAGGTGGTTTTCAATAAAACATCAAATGGGCCAGCACTCAGGAATGCCTTTTCATTACCTACACCTGGGTCAGAATCTGAACTCTGGCTTGTAATGAGCAAGTCACAGTTAACAACTGAATGCATGAATTTGAAATCTTAATTAAATTTACCCTTGGAGAAACACAGCCCTAATAATGATCATTAAAAATATATTGGAAGTGGTTTTTTTCTTGTTTCTTCCTTTTTCTGTTTGCTTTGTCTTTTTTTTTTTAACCCTGAAGAGCGTAAAGTTGAAGGTGCAGACACTCACAATAGGATAAAACAATTCTGCAGTATTTTCTCCTCAGAGTGATAATACTATCACATTATAATAAAAAAATAGGTAATAGAAAATATATTTTTAGATGTGACTGTTTATTTCGCTTATTGTGCAAGATTAGCGTAAGAATATGCATGAACATGGCAGTTTGACGGAATGACTTAATAAAAATTTGCTCAAAACAGCATTCTTAGATTGCTGTTTCCTTGTTCAGCACATAGTGTAGAAGCAGTTTAACCGTAAGGTTTCTCTTCGCTTGAGTTGAGGAAAGCGCCTTAGAGATCTGTGAATTGCACAAACTGCATCAGTAGTTGATGCTCAGATTAGTCCTTTATAATTTATGAAATTAACATCTCTTCTTTGCAGCTTAAATAATAGAGTAAAAATGGTATATTAGAGGCTTTATAAAGTAAAAGAATAACTGTATGCCTCAGCTTTTTGAACAGTATGGTTCCAGTATGCATGTACTATAYATATATGTGTGTATATATGTGCGCACACTCATGCGCATGCATGGCGTATTTTCTTATTTGTCAGATACATCAAACAGTGTTGTAAATTATCAAAAAGTCATATCAGAGCTTTCTTTAATAAAAAAAAAATAACTTTTGTGCCTGATGGAAGTTGCTGGCATCTTTTCAAACAGGTTCTCTAATGGTCTTGCTTCACCATGGCAACCAATATGGAGGTGCTGGCTCAGCAGGTAGTGGAGACTCAGCAGGTGGCTGAGGTGAGTGCCAGATGATATCACAACAGTTGGTATATGAGCTTTTGAAATGAAAAACATATTAGGGAGTCCTCGCTGTTTACAATTAAGCATAAACGGAACAGAAAATCTTTATAGAACAGTGTTGCTTTACACTTGGGGACAAACAAGAAACCAATGCAGCCAATATGTGATTTGCTTACCTTACTTCATTCRGGTGTCCCCCATATTAGGAATGCAAGTAGGAAATTCAACATGAACTATAGAGAGACTTCGCTGTATTATGGATTGTTTAAAAAATTAATACAACAAAATTTTTGGTCATTTGATCATTARCTTGACCATTTTGGACATGAAAGGTTTCTGCTCATCTCTTGAGTTGTCATCTAAATCCAGAACAGTGTTTGAAGTTACCTGTTTTACTGAGGCACTATATTGAATTTACAGTAGGGTGATTAATTTAAATCAGGCTTTATATTTTCTGCCTACACGTATGAAAAAAAGCACAAAATCTACTTAAAGTGATATTAAGTGATGTCTTGTCTTGATGTATATTCACTGAAGCTTGGATGCTCAACAGCTAAAATGTCTAAATCAACTCGTAAACACTGAAACTGCMTGTGAGCGTGGCCATAGAAAAGAACCTATTTATCTCCTTCAGTATGCAAACTTCGGTCAAAAAATAAACTAGAATTTTCATCTGTTTAAAATTATTTGGTTTAATAGCCTTCAAATTTACATGTTTTATCATATGATTACATAATTAAGGGCATAAATTTATAATCTATAAATTTATAAAATTTGTAATTTTTATTAGTTTTAATTATATTTGCATTAATAAATAACGAAGGGCAAGTAGGCTGAGACCTCTGTAGACAAGGCCACTTTTCAGACATTAGTTTGGGGTTTGTTTTGACCTATTGAACTAAGATCACACCTGGATATTAAAAAATATTTTTAGTACAAGAAGAAGCTCTATATTTTAAAGAAATGTGTGTCATTGTGTTTTCAAAAACGTATTCGAGATTCCCTACTTAGAGCAATTTTTTTCTAAAACATTTTGGTTCTTTTTAAATASTGTGGAAAATGGCCTACTGAGTATCCTGGAAATAACATCTAAGGAGTAGTTTCAAAAAACTCTTAAATTCCACACTGAAAACCAAAAAAGTGCATTTTCACTCTAGTTTACTATACCAGGTATCAATTTGGCAAGCTGCATTTTTTAAAAACACTTCCAAACAAATTTGGAAATAAAAACCTGTAATGGAAGTACTGACAAACCTTATACTATTTTGGTAGAACTTGAGTGCTATAATCACATCTAAGGCACATAAAATATGTGACATTTGTAATTCCTCGTGCAGGAAATGCACCGTGGTAACATAGTGTGATGGTTGTATCTTGCCACTGGAGAGATCGCTCCATCTCAAGAGTGTATGAAGCTCTGTGATTTCTTCCTGGCCGGTGGGTAAATAGAGGGCTTCATCTCTTTATAGTATTCAACTCCTCCTTAAATTATATGCCTGTCCACTGCATAACACCATGAAAACTTTGTTCATGGAAAAACAGTTATAAGCAGCATTATCTCATTAAGAATTAATTAATGCTATGACCATGTTAACGTTGAATCATTTCTTTATGAATGGCTGGCTGCCTGCTATTTGTGTATTCAGTCGGAGTTTTTAATACAGGTAGATACATTACTAGTTTTTTTGAAGTATGCTAAAATTCTATATTTGTACTCACTGTTTCTCAGAGAAAATGTAGCATGAAACTTGGCACTGGCCTTAAAAATGAGAGGCTTTTTCAGAATATCATATTTTTCATTGATGAAAATTAAATGGAAGGAGAGAAAGAGTCATTAATCATGCACTGAATTTTAAGTTATGAATGATGAGAGGCAAGTTGCAAACAGGATAACTTAATGCAAATATTGGCAGGTTTTGCTATATCTGCATCATTTTTTTGACATAATTGCCACATAAGTAGTGCATGGGTTTATTAAGAACTATGACGCCAAGCACCAAATCAGACTGTCATGCAAGTAGGCCATATGTTGTTTTTCTTTCTTGAGCAATAGTTCATCAGGTTTGTTTTTCATGAAACTGTGAATCTATCGTAGAAGTTAGTGAGCGCACTCCAGTATTGCATGTATTTTTGTACTTACTCTATATTTAGGACTTTGTAAAATTGTCCTTGTAGAGGTTTGAAATGGTTTCACTGCTGTTGCTTGCTTCTGCTTTATAGCAGTGTTGCTTGTTGCATTTTCCCAACTGTGTATTTCTGAACAGCTTGGGTGTGAGAGTTCCATTTTTAGTGTCTGCAGTTGCCYTACAGTTCATGAGATTGGAGAACAGAGGGCAGCTAGGGGGTTCAGAGGGAATTTCAGCAATTCCTCCTCATCCTGAGTAGCTTTTGAAAAGCATAAAAAATACTTTAGCCTTAATGCAAAAATAAGTAATGCTGCTTTTCTCAAGTAATTATTTAGTACTGTCACTGTGCAATATATCACTGGCCCAGGCTCAGTCCCAGCACTCACTTAGATTTGATTTGCATACTGTTTAAGAAAAATGTATTTGGTTATGAAGTGGAGATGTATTCCCTGTGCAGTGCCTTAGTTCTTAAAGCAAAGTTTTTAAATGGAACTGTCACTATGGGGAGGAATAAGGGCTATTTCCTCTTTCCAACATCAGCTCTGATGTGACCAGGAAGAACTTTTGGTAGTTGCTAAAACTGTCCCCTTCYGGTTCCATGACAGCCACAAACTATTACCAGGGCATCCTTTTTCTCTGTCAGAGGCTATAGGGAGAGAGGCACAGGAGATGACTCGATTGAGCCCTGTGCTTACTGGGATCTCGTTTATGCCAGCTGCATCGCTGGAGGATTTCAGTTGCTTTTAGTTCCTTCAGTGCCCTGGTAAGAACCTTGGGCCTTTCTGAAAGTATGTTTTGCCATAGGACAGAAAAAATACTGGATAGCTTTGTCACATAAGTATTTTCTTGACCCKCTTCAGATCTCTCTGACACGTTTCATCATAAGTAGTTCAGCAATTTAGGCTTAAGTCCGGAGGAAGCACAGTGTGCTGTAAAAGGAGAGTAGAAACACTGCTATTCTGATGGAATAAGTTTTTGCTTTGTTGTAAGCATTAATGAAGTGTAAAATAAGGCCATTTATGTATAATATTTTATTATTATAATTTCTGGATGAATTTTCAAGGTGGAGTTTTGATGCTGAGTCTTCTCAAACAATTTTTAGTTCAAATACAGCTTTTCTCAAGTTACTGTTAATTGCATAAGACCTAGACATACCATCAGCCTGAGAGGTATCTCGCACAAAGTGCATATTGGAGTAATGAGATCCTATGTGGCTTGTGCCCTTTGGCAGCCTCTGAATTCGAGAATGTTACTAGATATGGCATAGCCAAGTAACAAGCGATAGGACAAGAGGAAATGGCCTCAAGTTGTGCCAGGGGAGGTTTAGATTGGATATTAGGAAAAATTTCTTCACCRAAAGGGTAGTCAAGCATTGGAACAGGCTGCCCAGGGAAGTGGTGGAGTCACCATCCCTGGAGGTGTTCAAAAAACATGTGGATGTGGCGCTTCGGGACATGGTTTAGTGGGCATGGGTGCTGGGTTGATGGTTGGACTCGATGATCTTAAAGGTCTTTTCCAACCTTAATGATTCTATGATTCTATTTTATAGCTGCTGGTGTAATATAGGTATTGGGGTGTTATGTAAGACGTAGTCTGTGATTTTTTTAGGGTGCAGATATGCCAAGAATTGCAGCTTCTTCCATGACTGTTGCCTTCATATGTCTCATACAAGATCTTGTGTTACCGTAAGTCGGCAGAATAAGAACTCTCTAAGACTAGTTTTGGAGCTTTAGAAAGCAGGCATTCTTTACTGCAGCGCAGGACGCACAGGGGATCACTCCACCTAGTGTGCATGCCAAATCACTTAACTACAAGAGTTATATACAATTAAGGTATACATATTCATTACATTCCTGGGAAATAACCTACATATTCATGAACTCATTAACATATGTAAAAGTCTTTGATGCATAGGTGGTCTTCCAAGGTCCTCTGGTGGTCCTYGATAGTCTTCCTCGCAGTGTCCTTTAGTTGAACTCAGTCTTTACGCATGCTCCGTTTAGCCCTTGGCTTGGTTTTGCACTCCCTTGCTTGCACAAACTAGCTTACTCCGGTATATCTTCCTTATCTATTCTACTCAAGACACAAAGCTAGCCTCCCTATCTATCCCACAAGGTTTCAAGGCCTTTTTATCCACTGAATGTCTGGTTTGTCTATTCACAAAGCATTCCTAACCCATCTGCATTATTTCAATTATATGACTCTTCAATGCTCCTTTGTATTCGGTATCACTTGCACCAGCATCCTGTTAAGGCAGTTAAACTACAGATGAGTTCTTCCGTGGTGGATCTGAATTTTATCTGCCATTCTACAAAGGGCCCAAGTGGTCAGGACAGTTAATTTCAAAGAGTATCACTGAAACTTTTTTTGGATGTATCTTACATCTGTGAAAGAAATATATTTGGACATTTCCAGGCAATACATACATTTTTCATAAAAGCCTATTATAAATTTAATAGCTAGAGAAGTTCATTAGGAAAAATATCTATAGAAAAATCAGTCTTTCTGATTTGATTTGAGATGTGGGTTTTATGGTATAAAACTTGGTACCATATTTTTCATTGAAATTTTTTAACTGTTTTATGAGAGAAAACTTATAAAAAAATAGTTTAAATTTCTGGGTGCAGTTGAGCATGTTTGGTCTGTGATTACTTAATTATGCCCTTAATTTCTATTTTCTTTTCTATAATATTAATAATACCTCTGAAATTGGTTTACGCTTAGTGAGAACTGACCAGTGTATTCAAGCATACAATTACTTTGGCTTTTAGTGGCATCAGTATAGGAAATGTTGTTCTACTTAAGTTAGAGAAGCTTAGAGGCTTTAAAAATTCCTCCACTATGTGGCCGATTGATTATTCCTTCAATATATTTCTCAAATACTGCTTTCATAATCAATGTGGTAGTGGGGAAATAAGCTATAGAAAGTATTGAAAATTTGGTTAGTAAGTACAGAAATGTATTAGATATATACATATGCTCATACAAACACACCTACACATATAGGTGTATATGTACAATATGGGCAAGTCAGTTTAGTAAATTAGTATGCGACTTGACTATATGGCTGTGAAGAAACCTTATTTATTTCAAAGGATGTAAAAATAATGAAATGTCTAGAGAAGCTTAGCTTCAAAATACCAATTTTATATATACATATATATTTTATATATGCCTGTATATCAGAAATTTAATACAATATGATTGCAACTAAAATGTAGAATTAAAGTGAACGACTTTACTGAAAAAAATCAGGAAAAAATAAATATAAATATACAATTATATATATATATATTTATGTATATAAAATGACAAAATTATGAATAAATTAAACAGAAGATGGCAAATGTAATTTTGCCAGCCTTCAAAATGCACCTAATTGCCAAATACTTGTTTTTAGTTTAATGATGAAAAAGGCAAGACAGTAGATACATATGTTTCTAAGTGTATTTTTGTATTTCTTGAGCTTTGTGCAGATCCTCTGTGTCATTTAATGCAAATCATTATTAATTAATTTATATACACTTCAGCATATGAAGTGATTGCTAGTGATACTTGTTGGTTTGAGAGCCCAGGCGAATGCAGTCCTCTGCYGATTGGTCCAAAGCAGACAATTCTCCATGCTATGCCGCTTGTCTTCAGCATCTATGTTCCAGTGGTATACCAGAAGTACACTTGGCGTGCTYCATGAAATTGTTTTGTTCTCCCAGTCTGCCTACGTATAACTAGTGTTTGCAGTGGGAGTGCTAAAATGAAAATACCAGTTGCATCCTCGTGGACTTTTAAGGAAGTCACACAGTAATTAAGCATTAAATGTTTTTAATCTGTACCAGATAGGATTGGTTAGTGCTGTGATTCTGAAAACTGCTTTGAGAGATGTGAAGTCTTCTTAAGTCCTAAAATTACGTTTAATACTGATTGCTTTTTCCTCTTTTCCCCTCCCTCCGGTTGGTACAGATCGAATTCCACAATCCCTGAGAAAGAACATTAGCAAAAATTCCAATACAATATATGGTCCCAGTCTTCTGCAAGCACATGCCAGAGCGCTCATAGGCATTSTTACGATGACATTTCCAATAAGTGAAATTCATACAACAACACAAATAAGACTTTAAGTAGAATGATAGATATCTCAACTAATTTCTGAATAGTGTTTCCTGTGAAAATTACTAGGTACAGTAATTTCAGAATTTCTCATTAACTTAAGAGGCCCTTTGTTATATTAAACATTATATATACTCTTGTAAGCATTGTTCTGGACGAATGTCACTGTTGAAATATTAGAAACTCTAAAGTTACAAAATACTAATTCTGCTTCGCTATGGATGTTTATTATGGTAGCATAGTTGATGTCCTATAAAAATAAGAGTGAAAGCCTTTGTAGCTGTAATATTTCTGTGCAGCATATAGTACTTGAGAAAGTTCCATTAAAAAATTATCAGGCCCTAAAAATCTAACATTACTCTTAGTTAAAGATGCGTTTCATATATTTTATATTTCCTGCTCAAGTCTTTGAGATTTTGTGGGTGGCTTAGGCAGTTGTGACAAAGCTTTTAACTATGTTAGCAGTTACTAATGTAGCACTAACTAYTATGGTTGTACACTATAGCTGATAGGTTTTGTATTTTATTTCAGATTTTGATTACTTTGCTAGCTTGTCTTTTGATTCAGAAAACAAGCAATTTCTAGTCTTTTTTTTGTTATTGTGTGTTTTTATATCACTTCTGCTTAAGCATTACAAGGACTCCTCCTTCTCTTTGCAATACCGCTATTCCAAACTTTAGAGTTGGGAAGTCTACTTTTGAACAGAGGGTTATGTGGTGATAAAGCATTATTATATTCGGGGTTTGGTTTTTGTCCAAGGAAAGACAACTGCTAATCAGGTATCATAACTGTCTTTCCTGAATGATTTGGACAAATAAAAGCCTAGAGTGACAAGGTTAAGTGTGGTATCAGATAATAAGCACAAGGAAAATCTAACTAAAATTTCATTGGGTTTTCTCACATGTTTTAAGTATAACACTTTCCCCCACACTAGATCACCATTAGTTGACCTAACATTTACATTGGACCCATGCTGGAAATACACTCCTGTAGTTACAGTAATTATTCATAGATACTATTTTTAAAGAGTTGTACAATAGATAGTTGTGTTTTCTATGAAGTAAAGAGCCTAATTTCAATAGTGAGCACATTTCTGTGCTAACATAAGGAGTCCTTGAAGTTAAAATACCAGTGCTGCTTAAATACACCTAGGTCATGCATTTGTTGCATAAGGCTTTGTAGTGGAAGTCCACTGCATTCAAGTTTACTGTTGTAGAACTTGTCAAGTACATGGTCATTTTTCCCAAAATTTTGCATACCATAATTTTAACAAATTTCACTTTCTAAGAATTTAAAAATATTTTCTGTTTTCACCCATTTGTCAGCCTTCACTGCAGCGTCATACGAATGTTTTGTTACGGAGTTTAAACTAATTAATYACATGTGTGTCATGAACTTACTGTATGAATTCTTAAGTGTATTAAGACTGATTATACTACTTCATATTTGAGGGCCCTGGGCTACTGTAGAAAGGCCTGTGTTCCTTTAAATACGTTAGCTTGATGAACTTTAAGGCTAAAGATGCACCACAGGGAATGTGGTGGATTTTCCTTTCAATTTTACTGATTTGAAAATAATTCAAGATACAAGCAAATTCTTTCTCAGATTTCATTTTGCTGTTTCACAGTTCACAGAGAGTGAGCAGGTTGAGGGTCTTGAGAACAGAGGGTGAGGGAAGCTTGATAATCTGGGTCTATCTTGCCCAGATGAAATTAATCTTACTATTAGACAAACTCCTTCAGCAGCTGGCAAAACAGCAGGAACACGTCGATTCTGCTTCCTTGGTTACAGGGAATGATAGTGCACTTGACCTTCAGAGGAACAGGGTCACAAAGAGGGCATTTTAAAACAATACTGGCTGCTTCTGTGATTGGAATCCTCAGTAGTGGAGACTGGATGAAAATATCTGTGATCTGACTAAAAGTGACCTCGACATTTCTCTTGGATTGTTTTGCCCTCAGAGGTTTGCTGAGGAAAAATGTAAATAAGGCTGCAGGAAGAATTTGACACTGTAAGTACTAGAGTCTGTACAGTGTACAGCTAGGGAGCTCCAGGAAGAAAACAGTACTAAGTGTATTAAAGCAGATTATTTTTCCCCTGTATCTTAAAATAAGTGTATTTGATATGTTTTGTGTAGGGAAATTAGGAGGTTTTGAGCTATCTTTTACATTAGATGTATTATTTTCTGACTATGTCTAAGTCACAGTGTTGGTTACTTTTAAATGATTGTTGATTAAACCTCTGTAAAATGTGGTGCGCTGAAGTTTTCTATGATATACGGCCTACTTTGGTTCTTTCCTCATCTCTTGAAGTTTCATTTGAGACTCTTTCCAGTCTTAAAGAAATTAAGTATGTAAAATATATTTTAGAATTACAGAAACATACTATCATTGACTTTGGAGGACTAGGTTTTTGCATCTACAGCTTCCAAAGCAGTTGCTTTAAACATGATACAGGTTTCATGGTGCCAAGTTTCTTCTGAACAACAGATTAGAATAGTCAATGTTATGTTTAATCCTGTAAGTGAACGTAATACAATGCTAAACTGTATTATTTTCCTGATATGAGTACTTACAAGCCATTTGCTTTCAGAATACTTTGATTCAATTTATTTGGGAGTCTAACTAATGATAGCTTAATTTTTTCTATAGCATTTATATAAGCTGTCTGAAGTTATCCTTGTAAATCTCTGATAGAACTTTCTTAGTGTGTTGCATATTCTCAGACTACTCTTCCTTTTTTTTTTTTTTTTTTTTTTTTTTTTTTTTCTAATATTTTTACTTAAGAAGTCAAATTTAGTGCAGTTGACTGGGTAGGTCCATAATAAAGCATCACATATTTATCCATTCTGATCCTTTGTAGGTGTGTGACAATGCTCAAGGTAGAAATTTAGCTGTCGAACAAAATGACAGATTTTGTTTTCCTCACTCTTGTAAGTTGTGTATTTCAAAAAATATGTTCCCTTCTTGCATTTGATTTATTTACCATGGTGGTTGTTCTGCTGTCAACCAATGGCATGTGTATTCAGTCTGGAAAATAAACTTGAGACTTTTAGTAGCAGTCAGAAATTTAAAGCTGTTCTTATTCCACTGAGTATTAAGTAGGCAAGCCTGAAAAGAAGGTAAAATTTTGCATTTCAGAGTCCTACGCCATCCTGAGTATGTATGCATKTTAGTAAGAGTTTAAAAATAAATTATACGTGCACACTGAAGCATTTATTAGTATTAGACAAATTATTCTCCATTGGTGCACCATATCTTCTCAGCCCAGAGAAGACTAAAATATTGTCGGTCTTCAGTTTAATAAATACATGTTCTTGAATATTTAAACATGAAAATGACATAYCAGCATATAATGGCAGCTGGTCTGAAACTTACCCAACTTTATAGAGAACTCACTATAACCAGCTAACATGGGATAGAACAAGAAACAATAGTATTGAGTTGTAGTGCCAAATTTAATCTCTGTCATGCTAATGAAATCCTCACTAGAATAATACGAATTAACCACAYACACCTGAATACATGGTGAATACACCAGTATATTGGTGATCTGTTGGAGCAGAGATTGCAGAAAAAATCTAAAACCACTGTGAAGTAGAAAAACAGAAATTGGGGGACAATAAAAAGGGGGGGGAGGATATGAGCACACTGAGCAACTGGAATTCTAATTTATTCTACTGTCTAAAACACAGATATCCAGATAACCAGCCATCTTAATTTTAACTTTTTACCTTAAAAATATTGGACAGTTAAAATTGTTCTTACTTCTACTTGAAAAATGCAAGCACTGTTTTCTCCAAGTGAGCTGTATAGACACCACACTTTCAGAAGGCTTCATAGATGAAATAAGGTCAGAGACATAAAAACTAAAGGCCAGTTTGGTCAGATAGGAGTTCTGTGCACTCTTCCAGCAGATTCCGTATATCTCTKGTCCCATATATGTTCCTGGGGTTGAGGACGTTTTTAATTAGGGGCCTAGAAGAAGCTTTCCTGAATTTGGGCTACTTGAAAATTAAAAAAGTAGTTCATAAAATACTTCAAAATTATTAAAAGGTGAAATATTTAACTTTATACATTATTGTGTATACAGTGTATTTTGTTTCTACAGAAGCAAAAAATGAGGCAAATACGTAATTGAAAGTTGAAAAAAGTATTCCTGCATTTCAGTAAGCTGAAGAATAGTAATTATCCAGTGATTTATTTGGGGCAGGGTGCTGGTGGTTTGGTTTTGTGGTTTTGGTCATCTATCAGATTCATTCTGTTCCCCAAAAAAAACAATATTCAAATAATTCTGATAATTCATTGAAAACAAATCCAAGTTGGTTTAATGACTGTAACCTTTCCAATAAATTTAGATTCCATGTTATAAAGCCATCTGATCTTTAATAAATATATGTATTTTTAAAAGTGTTAGGTACTGTAACATTAAATTAAAATTCTGTATATTATTTACAGGTGCAGACTATTCAGACTTCACTATCTGAATCTCCAGTGATGACCAGCCCTTCCCAACGTATCCAGATAATTTCCACAGACTCCTCTGTAGCTTCACCACAACGCATTCAGGTAAAAATCCATTGATTAGATAACTAACTATTGCACCATCTTTTTTTCTCCTCCTCCCACTTAGGTTTATACAAAAGCATGCTAAAGCCTATGGAGGACTTCCTTAAATTTTGTGAGAACAGATCATTTTTAATGCAAACTGAAATTCTCTTTCTCCCTCAGCATGTATTTGGTGATAACTAGTTGGCTGTATATAGTTTGTACTGATGATRTAGTCAGTGAGGAGTATTTGCAGAGGTTAAACTTAGCCTACATATACAAATCCCCTGAGCTCTAGCCATAGCAAATGGGCAGACATTGTCAAYAGAACACCTAAGATCATCTCCAAGGGCATTCCTCTCTCTCTGTCTCTCTGCCATATTTAGGAGCCAGTGGGAGACTAGCCTATTTAGGATAAAGTTAGCCTTTGGGAATGCTGCACAGTGGGTTGTTGTTATTGATAGATAATACAAAGATGCGATGAATGTATCAGAATGTATGCAGTGACAAATGATATAAGAATTGTTAAGTATTAATGTTACTAGAGTGTTGCAGTACTGCAATACTGAGGTTTTGACCTCCTTGACCTTGTTCTGTGCCAGTACAATACTCCCATGTACTTCTGCTAGAGGCGGTGCTGGAGAAGACATTCTTGTACTCCAGGGCATTTGGAACGGTCCTGGCAATGCTGCCTCCGTCACAGGATGGACTCTTCTTGGGATATGTCTTGATCAGGGTGGGTGGGTGCTGCCCCTCTAAACAGCCCTGAAAACACTTTTTAAATTATTTTGACATTGTCATTATACTTACTATACATGATACATTTTTTTCTGTAATGTTATTTTCAAAGATTCAAATTGTATAGTGTATAATGATGTACATCATTAGTTTTTCATATGAACCTAAATATCATTCACTTTTTATCCAGCCTGATTTTTTTGTCTTATTTATTATCATCAGTGCTTACGTCTGATCCATGAAAAATTAAAAAGAAGTCTCTATGATTTTTCTTTATAGACAGCACCAAGGAGATGTTCTTCAGTTATCAACAACATTTAGCTATGTATTTTATCTAAGATGTTATTCCTTGAAGTTATCAACAAAAGGTAGAATCAGGCAGCCTTATTGTTTCACATGCTGATTCTCAAGATTCTGTTACGATGGAAGGTTTTTATTTTTCATACAGTTGTCTGGTAACATAATCTCTATTTTGTCTGGTAGAGTAACCATATCAATATGTATCAATATTTCATTGCAAGGTAGATGTTCTCACAACATGTTTAACTGAAGCATACTGAATATTCAGCATTCGTAAGGTAGGTATTTACATTGTAACTTTTGTTCAATTCTGCAAAATAATCTACCTCCTTATATCACTGATATTTCTGGAAAAAAACTACGACTCCATGATGAAGGAGAATACTAGGATGAGAAAAGAGTATTCCTGCTTCCTCAAAACAAATACAGGCAATACCGTAGTGGTGTCAGTYATAATCCAAGACTAGATTTCAATGTGAATTGTCCCGTTAGTTAAGATCTATGTGAAAATGAYGGAGGCTGAAGAAATCTCGGCAGGGAAAACTCTGGGGAGCTTAACAACTTGAGAGTTTTACAACAATGGGATTAAGGGGTAATGATTGTCCTTTAACCTTTGAGCTTCTTTGGAGCTTTATGTTTGTAGACTCCATACTTATGCACTGAAACATTTATGCATATGACACCCAAAAATGGCTTATTCTATTCTGTAAATATAAGAATCCAAAGTGTCCCTGAAAAGCTCTGTCTTGTCCAAAATTCAGTAGTAGGCTGGCTTCATCCCCAGCTTTTACTACCATTTCCTTTGTGCAGGTTTCTTTAGGTTTGTAATCACAAAATGTGAGATGAATCTTTGCTGAAGAGTTTCTGTGATCTAGAAAAATCATCAGCTCTGTAATTCAGCTCCTGCTTTGGGTAGTTCTAATGCCTTTTTAAGGCATTCTAGCTTAGTAAAACTATTAACATAGTCWTACTATTAAACTATTAGCATATGTCTTACTTTCTGTAACAAATACTACACAAAAAGGACATGACAACTAGATAAAACGTCTAGGTAATCAAAATTAGGGAAATAAATACACTGTTATTGTGACACCTAATACAGTCAATTTAATAGGAATATCAAGTGTGTGTAAATTGACATTTTATTTTCAGTAGTAGTTTTAACTCTGACATTAAGCCAAATACATAAATGAATTATATCAAAATAGCTTTCATAGTCAGGTGTATACAAAATGAATACAGATCTCAAGAATGTACCACTATGCTTTTTTTGTCAGCTGGAGTAATTTTTAATTTAATGTTTTTATAAATGATCTGGAGGTAGGAGTTGAATGTACATTAAGTAAGTTTGCCAATGATACTAAATTAGGAGGAGCTATGGACTCCCTCGAGGGTAGAGAGGCCTTGCAGAGAGATCTGGATAGACTAGAAAGCTGGGCAATTGCCAACCATATGAAATCTAACAAGAGCGAGTGCTGGGTTCTGCAGCTGGGACGGGGTAATCCTGGTTATACGTACAAATTAGGGGACAAGAGGCTGGAAAGCAGCCCTGCGGAAAGAGATCTAGGGGTTTGGGTTGATGGCAAGTTGAATGAGTCAACAGTGTGCCCTGGCAGCCAGAAGGGCCAACTGTGTCCTGGGGTGCATCAAGCACAGCATCACTAGCCGGTTGAGGGAGGTGATTGTCCCACTCTACACTGCACTGGTGCAGCCCCACCTCGAGTACTGTGTGCAGTTTTGGGCACCTCAATACAAGAAGAACATCAAACTACTAGAGTGTGTCCAGAGGAGGGCGACCAACATGGTGAAGGGTCTCAAGGGCAAGACTTACGAGGAGCAGCTGAGGTCACTTCTTTTGTTCAGCTTGGAGATGAGAAGGCTGAGGGGTGACCTCATCACAGTCTACACCTTCCTCAAGGGGGGCAGCGGAGGGGGGAGGTGCTGATCTCTCTCTGGTGACCAGCAATAGGACACGAAAAAATGTAATGAAGCGGCATCAGGGGAAGGTCAGGTTGGACATTAGGAGAAGGTTCTTCACTGAGAGGGTGGTCAGTCCCTGGGACAGGCTCCCCAGGGAAGTGGTCATGGCACCCAACCTGTCAGAGTTCAAGGAGCATCTGGATAACGCCCTTAGTCATAGGGTTTAGTGTTAGATAGTCTTGCAAGGAGCAGGGAGTTGGACTCGATGATCCTTATGGGTCCCTTCCAACTCAAGATATTCCACGATTCTATGAAATTTCTGTGATGCTGTCTCACTAGGCAGAGTATACCCTGCATATATACCTGCTATTCATCAGCTGCAGTCCTTAACATTACATTTTGTTCTTATTCTGTCTCCACTATATCTAACTCCTTTTGAACAGTTAGATGTGATTACAAGATCTCCCCATATCTCTTCATATTAACAATATCAGACTCACACTTTTCACAACTCTTTCTAGTATTTTCCATCTATGCGGTAGGTATGCAGATACATATATATTATATACCTGTATATTTGTTTTGATTTTTTTGTTTTGCACTTATGTAGGTAGCTGCAATAACTTTGCACCAGTGTAACAGCAAAATAATAAATAGCAAGGACAATTATCAGAGAGTATCATATAATTCTGAGACAGAAAGTTTTTAAAATGTGAAGTTTACTGTGGCTCATAAAATTCTTCAATGTGTTTTACAGATTGTGACAGATCAGCAAACAGGTCAAAAAATCCAAATCGTGACAGCAGTGGACTCAGCTGTGTCTCCAAAGCAACAGTTTATTTTAGCCAGTCCAGATGGAACTGGTGCAGGAAAGGTGATATTGGCAGCACCTGAGACATCTAATGCCAAACAGCTTATCTTTACCACCACGGACAACATTGTGCCAGGCAGAATTCAGGTAAATATAGTAACTGAGATAGACCATAGATTATTTTAGATTATTTAAGTCTATAATTGCTTTAAGACAAATTGCAACAGTTGTTCTAAAGATCTAATGACATGGATTAGACCATACTAATTGTAGGCTTCGTTATTCAATCATAAATCCTCCTGTCTTCACGTTCCTCATGCATTCCATTGCACTCATCACCTCTTGTTGTGTGTTCTCATTAAAATTCCAAAGACATACGCAAATACAARTGGTGCTTGTGAGGAGTGCCAGGATTTCAGATGGTCTGTTCAAGTTTCACAGATATACACAGATAAAACTCACCTGAGCAAACTTATGTTCACAGTGCAGTATCAAGACATTGCAATAAAAGCTCTTTGGAGCAGAAGCTGTCCTCTGTTATAGTTATTTGTGGGTCTTGAGCATAATCTGGACCAACGGGAGCTTTGCAAAACAAATTATATAAACGATAATCTACCTCTAGTGAAATTTGAGATTTCTTCCTAGCATTCTTTAAAAAAAAAAAAAAAAAAAAAAAAAAAAAGGTGCTTGATCCCTATTGCTACTGTTACAATAGAGAATATTTTACAGGGAGAAGTATCATTATTACGTAAATATTTGAAAAAATTGTATTAACAGTCTTTTAAAATTTATTTTACTATGCTAAATGGGTTATCTGATGTTACAGAGGGGTGAGGTTTTTTTAATTTTTCTGTGGTAAGTGGAATGTTCCRAACAGAAGTTTTGGAATCCAAGGCCTTCAGAAACTAAACTGTTTCTATAATGGATCTCAGCTTCAGGCTATCCCCTCTGAACCATATACCCCTAATAGCTATWGAAGGGATAGATGGGAACAGTATCTGCAATACAACCATCTTTGGCTAAAATACAGCAGCTATTTGAGAGTAATTGCAAGAAGGGAAGACTACTGTTGACTGCACAAGTGAGGAAACTTATTTGTACTGAACAAACCTAGGAGTTTTATTTGGAATTTGTTTTGCTATGACTGTTTCAACAGTCTCACTGTTGACAGTAAAAATTCYCATTAACTTGCATTTTATACTACTTAATTTCATTCCACATGTCATACTTATCCTAAAATTCAGCCACCTCTTCCCAATCTTGTTCTGTAGGCAAAGCTCCTTACTTTCATGTCAGAAGAAAATATTGGCTAATTACYTCTTTTTGTTCTGGAATTTTGTTTCAGATAGTGACAGACTCTGCTTCAGTGGAACGTTTGCTGGGAAAAGCTGATGTTCAGCGGCCCCAGGTAGTAGAATATTGCGTAGTCTGTGGTGATAAAGCATCAGGTAAGGAAGCATAGAAAGTAGTATTCAAGAAACTTGATTGAAAGGATGACTGGGATGAAGGGAGAAGGTTTCATGTATTTTAACTGATTTTAGCCATGCTGATGGCAAAAGCAGTTGAGTCTAAAATGGAAAAAGATAACATTATACTTTGTATCTATACACACAGAATAGTTAAACTTTGCTTGGAAGAATATTAATTTGTACTTCAACTGGAGTGTATGATAAATCAGCATGTGCTGAAAGACAAAATAATGATTGAATAGCTCCTGGTAACTGAAAGAGACTATTTGAAGCATTTAGTCCAGTTCCCCACAGCTGTGCGCAGCCATGCAATGAACAGGTCACCTAGAAAAGTCTACCTGCTCCAGGAAAACACTTCTTAGTGCTCTCTAACAAACTTGAGACTTCCCGGTAGATTTTGGGCTTTTACTATCACAGAAAAAGGCAAGTAGAGATCAGGTGATCAGTGTTTCAGATCCATGCAGTAATAAGGAGTCTAYGAGATAAAATTTCTACATTAGCCAAGGAAGTGGACTGTGCTTTCATGCTACAGGGAAGGCACCTTTCTGTCTCTCTGTCTCTCTTTCTTTTATTTTTTTTTAAGTGTTTATGTAATTAAAACAATACCAAAACAATAGGAATTTTAAATTAAGATTGCATTTCAAATTTTATTGTAAAATTACTTATATTCTGAAATTACTTAAACTCTTAGCCTGTATGTTCTTTTAATGTATCCTATAATCTATAATAGCAGATAGAATTGCATCTGTACTTGTCCAGAATGGGAACTACCACTTCACAGGCCTCATTCAGAAATAGGCTTAGCCTTCCTCTCTTCTCTCTACTCTCTCACCAAAAAGTCCTGACACTAGGTAAACAAGAAACATCCTGTAAGACTTTAACAATGCTTTCATGGTCCAAAATGATGGTAAGAATACAAAATAAATTTAAAGGGTGACTTTTACAATGTTTTACTTGCTTAAGATAAAAATTTTTGTGCTAAAATATAAGTATTTTCCATCTGATAACAATATCTGTGTTTCCTAGGTCGTCACTATGGTGCTGTCAGTTGTGAGGGATGCAAGGGTTTCTTTAAAAGGAGTGTGAGGAAGAATTTGACCTACAGTTGTCGTAGCAACCAGGACTGTATCATCAATAAACACCATCGGAATCGCTGCCAGTTTTGTAGGCTTAAGAAATGTCTAGAGATGGGCATGAAAATGGAATGTGAGTGTTAAGTACCCAATGGGATACTGTGCCTACCAAATAATAACTATGTGGACTACCACCTTTTAGTGTGTTCTCACCATTTCGGTGTATCTTGCTTGAAGGAAACAGAACTTTTGGCAACCAAAGCATCTACCGTACCTTTCTTTCATCAGCATTTTATGTCTGAGTTGCAGTAGTGATTTGATTTGAACAAAGTCTCGTAATACTGGAGTCTTTGAGGAGCCCAGTTAGAGCCTCACTTAGAATGCATGTTACAAACACAGTATATATTTATAATACAAAATATTTTAACATGAGTGGACATAAATCTGAGCCTAATGTTCCATGTTCAGAATCTGCTTTCCTTCTGGTTTATTTTTGCTGCTTTTTCATCCAGTGATAGAAAGTAGTTGATGTCCTTTTTTTTTTCTTTTTTAATTTTTATATTAATTTGGTCGTTTGTGAGCATTGTATTATGAGGCATTGTGTAAACTGTCATATTTTAAACAATATACTTTCATGTTTGTATGCAGTGCTTCGTACAATTCCAGTGCTAGCATCCAAACACCTCTTCCAAYGTATTTTGTTTCCAATTTATAGCACCTCTGCTTCTTCAGTCCAGCATTTCGTGAAGCCTGTTATCTGGTTGTTTTGCGATAAATTTATGGAGAATTTAAGGTGAAGCAACCAATACTTTTCTTTTTCCACTCTGATCTAAGCAGGATAAGTTTCAACCACTGAGTTCAAGGGAGGCAGAACTTTAAGCTGTAAATAGGGAGATCTTTGTTGTATTTGCACTCTGGAACTCCAGACCTGTAGTGATGACTGTCGTACTTTGCACACACTGTGCTGGGTATAGGGGGAGACTGTACAAGAGAAACTGCTGCATTTCCAGAAGCTAAACCTTTCGTATCCCAGTATGATTAGGATATATGCTCACTGACTTTATTGTGCATTGGGTCAGGTTTCTGATTAATATTTATGAATCCACCAAGCCAACAAAATGGATATACCTACTTTTAAGCCCCTGAATTTTGCTGACAGTAACAATATTAGCAAAAATAAAATCAGGAACTAAGTAACTCTTGCTGGTTATGAGGATAGAGATAGACATATCCATGTATTTTACTGTTACATTCAAAAGGGCTATAGAGGAGGGTAGAATTTTTTTGTTTGCTTGTTAATAATGTTAATCTTTTAGAGCAGTAACTGCTGTATGATTAATTGGTACAATGAATAGCACAGAAATATTGTCTCCATTTATCTTACGCCTTACATTTGCAAAGTGTGTGAGAATTAACATTAGTACAACACTTATAAAAATTCTTTATATTATCCTCATAGTCTTTTAAAATTCATTTTATTATCCTCATTTTCAGGTGAAAAATCGGTGCAGTCGAATGTTATGCCAAGCTATAGAAGATTTTGTAAAGTTTAGTGACTTAGATTCCAGATAACTTTCTGTAATCTGTTTAAAAATAATACATTAATATTATAAAGATGCACTTTTTACTTCCTTTAAAATTACAAAGTTACTGTTTCTTACTATTTTTATTAAAATATTTATGACACTTGTTTGGCACTTGGAGACTGAGCTTATTTTCTTCCAGTTATCAATTAGAAATATTTTAAATTTTGATAAGGTTAGTTCTGGAACACGGTTCCCTAACTGGGCGGAATGAATGGATGTGAGTGAATTGCATATCATGCAGAGACTCGTCTCCCAGGGCATCATTAACCTGCATCTCTCACCTAACTTGCCTGTCTTGACTTTTTCTGGGTTCGTTCTAGGTTTGCATTATTTTGAATCATCCAGAGTATGACTGCGTCTAACATATAGGTACAGCTTTACCTGTAAAAAATAAATAAATAAATTGAAAACACATYTTGCAGAATGTGCCATCTTTTTAAATGCCAATGAAATAGCAAGCTTTGACTTCAGTTCAGCAAAACTTAGAGCAAATGATCAATCTGTGACTTTCTTAGTTAAAAATGTACGTAATCACAGSTATAGTAAAATTGGAGCCTGTGTTTCTTCAGTCTTCATATTAACTTCCCAGTTCTGCACTGAGCTGATACACCATCATAACTGTGCAAACTGAAATCCTACTGTGAGAATTTTACTTTCTTTTTGTATTTTTCAGTTGAATTATTTCCTTTCAAATCTGCATGTTTCTAATGTTTCTATCTTTATGTAGCGGTTCAAAGTGAAAGAAAGCCTTTTGATGTGCAGCGTGAAAAACCAACCAACTGTGCAGCTTCCACTGAAAAAATCTATATCAGAAAAGATCTACGAAGCCCTCTAATAGCAACTCCAACATTTGTGGCAGATAAAGATGGGACACGGTGAGTACCTCMGTTTAACAGGTCTTGTTTAAGGTTATTTGTGCATATTACTTTGAAGGCACACCTATATTCTTTTTTCCCCTCCGCTCTAAAGAATTGGACAGAAAAGAACTCCAATTCACAAATCATCTGTTTCCATTACCAAGAGCAACCTAGATTGTTCTGCTTCTCATGAAGGTTTTTATGTCTTGAGTACAGCTGGGTGGTTTTTAGTTCAGAGCTCGYTCTTGTCCAGCCAGGTCAAAGCACAGGCAGGGCAAATATGTGATACTCAAGCAAAAAGTATGTAGGCTTAMGCTGTGATACATTCAGGTTAGCRCTTCTCTGAAATCCAATCTGCAAGTGGCTTACTGTTGTGGTGTAACCCCAGCCAGCAACTAAGCACCACACAGCTSCTTGCTCACTCCCCCCCRGTGGGATGGGGGAGAGAATCGKAAAAGTGAGAAAACTCGTGGGTTGAGATAAAGACAGTTTAATAGGTAAGGCAAAAGCCATGCGCACAAGCAAAGCAGAACAAGGAATTCACTCACTACTTCCCATCGGCAGGCAGGYGTTCAGCCATCTCCAGGAAAGCAGGGCTCCATCATGCGTAATGGTTACTTGGGAAGACAAACGCCATCACTCCGAAYGTCCCCCTTTCCTCCTTCTTCTCCCAGCTTTATATGCTGAGCATGACATCATACAGTATGGAATACCCCGTTGGCCAGTTGGGTCAGCTGCCCTGGCTGTGCTCCCTCCCAGCTTCTTGTGCACCTGACAGAGCATGGGAAGCTGAAAAGTCCTTGATTAGTGTAAACGCTACTTAGCAACAACTAAAACATCAGTGTGTTATCAACATTATTCTCATACTAAATCCAAAACACAGCACTATACCAACTACTAGGAAGAAAATTAACTCTATCCCAGCCAAAACCAGGACACTTACATAGGCTTACACTGTGATTTATTCAGGTTAGCACTTCTCTGAAATCGAATCTACAAATGGCAGATTCAGTCTTCCTTCTCTTAAAGACAGTAGTAAAAGAGACTGCAGTGGCTGCCGATTCAGATCCCAAGAGACTGGTTTCAACAACAGCAAAACAACAGCAGCTTCCTTTTACTATATGGAAGATACTCYGAGATGGTTCCCATGCTCTCAGTTGTCTCCATAGGCAGTGGGTGTGGAAATATCATAATAAATATCATAATAAATAGAGGCAAGATTTGTCTTTTTCTGAGTAGAATAAAAAAGAACTCTAGGTTAAATATCACATTTTTAAACCTGTAGGTGCAGTTAGTTTATGAATGGATAATAACCACCTAAAGATATTGGATCTCAATATTCAGTTTTATTATTATTATTATTTTAGATATATATATTCTTTGTTGAAGAAATGACACTTAGGAAGGAGGAYTGGGCTGCAAATTTCTTGGAGAATTGTTTTTCAATGTTCTCGTTTGCAAGTCAGATTGTTCAAAAGTACTGCTCACAGACACATTTGCTTCTTTGAGATTTCCTTGTGCTACAGGTCCCTTACAGTCCTATAAACAATATTATAGTCATTAAGTGTGACTCTCTATTATTTATGTAGGATTCAGATTTGCATAATGCATGATAATTTGCTGCCTGTGGTAGTTCACAATGTTAGTTGTTAGTCTCAAACCCCTTAAACTATAAATTCCCTGCGGCCTGAACCTGTTGTGYGTGCATTTGTATTGGGTTATGCAGACTTGGAGTGCTATATAACTAACAAATAAACTTATCCTTGCTGACTGCAAAGACTTCCTACTGTCTCCCTAAATTAGATACAGCAAAAGGAAAGGATGTTTGGTCAAAAACTAGCAGAAGTAAAGGCAGCAGAGATTTTATGCAGACCTGGATTACACAACTGTTTATGGCTGTATTTTGGAATGTAAAATATCTTCTCTTGACATAACTTTTTTCTCCAGTGCCGTCCATTGTCTAACTTGGAATGCACAGTTATGCCTTCCTCCAAAGTCTAATGCATAACTCTAGAGCTATTAAGTGACTTCTGAGAGCATGGGAAGACAACAGCTTTCTTTAAGACAGAATAAACCAGCATAAAAAGCAAATGAGAGGATATCTATTTGGGAAGTTGTCATTGCCTTTGCACAGGAAAGGAAAACATATTCCAGTCTTTCTGTCTTTCAAGCTACTTTTTGGAAACTATTTCATAAAGACTTAAGTCCTGATGAATAAACTCTGAGCTTCATTAAATTGTTAATTTAAAAATTGGTAATCCCTTTTATTCTGACAGAGGTTGTTACACATTCTTCTGATTAATGTAAAATACTATTGACTGTCAGATGCCTTATGCTTTTGAACAGGTCAGCAGGTCTTCTTGATCCGGGAATGCTTGTGAATATTCAGCAGCCTTTGATCAGGGATGATGGTACAGTCCTCCTAGCTGCTGACTCCAAGGTATTATTATTCTTTCAGTTAAGTTCTGAACATATGTATTTATTTGTTCAGATTATTTTATCTAGGTACATAGACACAAATAATTCTTGCACTTGAGAAGATAAGGTTGGGGTAAGTCTGAAGATCTGTATGAACGGAGGTAATATGCTGACCAACAGGAACGTGATTCCTCTTCACAGACATACTTCTGCAAAAGGTCAGCCACAGGTAGTTCCCCACATGATATGTCAGCTGAGGCTAGGACTGATGCTTACAATAGGATTTAAAGATCATTGTGAGCCATTGTTCTTCCTGTAGGTGTTCATGAGGAAGGAAAAGGTACATAAGGGAAAAAGAACACAAAGATTAAAAATGAGAAAAATTTATGTATGATACATCGCCTATAATTTTGATCTACTAGTATGGTTCTTCCTTTTTAGGCTGAAACAAGCCAGGGTGCTTTAGGAACACTAGCAAATGTTGTAACATCTCTTGCTAATCTCAGTGAGTCACTAAATAATGGAGATACTTCTGAAGTTCAACAAGAAGAGCAATCCGCAAGTGAGATTACACGGTATGCATTTATATTTGCATCTTATTTAGCAATTCGTATTCTGTATGGTGTATACTACAGTCATGCATTGAAGTAATTTGGCATTGTGACACCAAACACAGTAGAGATTGCCCCCTACTTTGAAACACAAAACCAATTCTTTAGAAATCCAGGTTTGGCTGTTGTTCTCTTGTGAAGAACTGTGTCCTGTGTTACAAATGTAGTATTCTGAAGCTAGACCAGATTTCATGCTCAGAAAAATAATAAATGACTAGTTTGTGACCTTGAGAGACTCTGAGAATAGCAACACTTTGGTATTGTTTTATTTGATAGGCTTGTTATATGGAAGCTTCTCCTGCACAATGCTCATGCCCTTAGCCCTGCTGCTCTTTAGGGGTCTGCGTTACTGCAGATTTCTTTTTGAGATTGTGCTGCCATAATACCTGCTGGTAATGTAGRGAAAATGTAAGATGAATAAATTTTTTTTGAATGTTTAGAAAGAGTTTGAAGTCTTTGTTATCTTTATTAATGAGAAAAATGGGAAAAAGGAACATGGAATCTTAAAATTTCCAGTAGAGCTTGAGATTTTTACGGTTGGGGTTTTTGTTTGGGTTTTTTTTGGGGGGGTGGATGGGTTGAAGGACAACATAAATGAGCAATATAATGAAATAAGAAAAATACTTGGCCTCARAACTGTCCATTGTTTCTCAAGTAGAAGACTTTTAAGAGGAACTTAACTTCAGGCTCTTAAGTCTTTTATTTAAACCCTTCAAGTGAGTGAACTGATATTTAAAAATACTTGGCACTGCAACTTCAATTTATGTCAACCTTGTACTCCTCCTTTAAAGCAGAAAATAAATTCCACGCCCCCCCCCCCCCCCCCCTTCTTGATGAAAATACTGGCAAACCAGCACTATACCATAATACTGTCCACTGGTATGAAATTGGAGCACAAAATTCTTCATTAAATCTAAGCTCTGTTACCATAAGAAGGGAATTTACACTGTCTTACTTCAGCAGTGGGCCAGCTACAGCTTGAGTATAAAGGAGTCCACGGACCAGTCTCTCTTGTGTTACTGTCAAAAGGTTTCTAAGGCTCTGTCTATACTGTGAGATCAGGAGTGTCTGGCCATATCTCATCTTAAGGGAAAGGAAATTCAGGCATGTTGTCTAGAAGAGAATCACACTATTCTCCACTGTTCCAAGAAATTGGACATCAAGGACAGGGACTGCAGGGAATTCTCCAGAGTGTATCTGGTCTATAATCCTCACAAAATCTGTTAAACATTCCAAGGTGAGGAGGGGGTAGTGAATGGTAAGTGCAACAGACCCCTTTACTAGTACAAATACTAGCATAAAACTATTAGAGCAGGATTTACAGTAGTAGAAAGTTCCCCTCTTAAAGGGGAGATCTTTTACAAGTGATATATGGGCAGATCTATTCCTTTTATTAATGTCCAAACAGTACAGAGGGGCCAGGTTGTAATGAAAAGTCTGACCTTGTGTCTTAGCATAAACAGTTCCTGTATATGTTACCTCTAAGTGGAAATGCTTTATAGCGTTTAATTTGACCACTATGAATTTTTTTTTAAGGTGTAAGGAAGTACTCTTTCATTGTTTATTACTTTTTTTTCCAGRGCATTTGATACTTTGGCTAAAGCACTTAATACCACAGATGGTACAGCAGCTCATAACTTGGCAGATGGGATGGATCCTGCAGGAGGAGGGAATATTCATGTAATTAGTAGAGATCAGTCAACACCAATTATTGAAGTGGAAGGACCCCTACTTACAGATACACATGTCACATTTAAGGTATGTGCTTCTTTAAATGTCTTACTAAACAAAGTAACACTTAAGACATAACCCAAAATTAGTTTACTATGTTTTCTTTATTCTTACATTTAATTTTGGCAATATAATCTAGGATAACATCTGCTGTTACAAAGCTTCTAATACAATTTTCASTCTTGCATGCTGTATCTAAAGAGTATAGGTGTTATTTCGTAAGACCTTTTCACAGACAGAAGGATGCTTTAAAATTTATTTCACTTTTCAGTGCTGTTGATAATCACATTCCATATCATACATATAGTATGATGTTTTTCTTAATTCATTTATAATTCTAGATAGTGTAAAACTTTCATCTAAAAGGCTCCATCATATAAAGAGTGGTTACAGTGCCTTCTTAGATGCTTACAGTTAGACCACTGAAAAAGGTCTTGCATTTTAGAGATGCTTCAGCTTCAGTTGAATACAAATACACACATGTTGATAAACAGTGTGCGAGAAACAATAAGGGTGTTCATCTTGCTATAATCAAATTGCACTGTTTCAAGAAATACAAAGATGATTACTGAAATAAGTAATACTTAATGTAGTCAAACTTTTATCATAACCCGCTTATTCCCATTAATGGTGTTTTGTGATTGTAGATTCCTATTACGTGACTTTCCCATTTTAGATATTTAGATTTTATATTTTATTTTGAAAGACCTTTCATAGCACTGTGATGCTAGCCAACACTCCACAGAGCAATGAAATTTATAGATTTAATTATTATTAAATKAATATTAAAACATTTTAAAAGGAAACGTTTGAGCTCTCGCCTACATAATTTCTTGTCTGCTATTCCCATTTTGCATTCCTTGCCAGTAGTAATGAGTTTCCCTTTGACAATTTCTTGTCACACAGTTGCTTATGACAGACTATGAGAGTAGTTTGAATGTTTTTGCTGGTTATTTCATTGATAATAAAAATTGTTTTATGCCTGAACTGTATATATTGTACTGTACTTTTATTTTTTACAGCTGACAATGCCCAGTCCAATGCCGGAGTACCTTAATGTACACTACATCTGTGAGTCAGCATCACGACTACTTTTCCTCTCTATGCACTGGGCTAGGTCCATACCTGCATTTCAAGCTCTGGGGTAAATAGACATATTCTGTTGAATGGTTTGCTTTCTAATGAATTTAAGCACTGATCTGAACACTTCTCAGCTATTTTGAATTTTTAAACAATGATATTGTTTAAGTTTTAATGAATTCTTTAAAATGTGTGAAGACTATGCAATAGTCTCCTTTTTGAAGAATAAAATAGAAGATGGCAGAGGAAGGGATAACTATAATAGCTCATGTTACTGCGGTTACAGAAGCTAAAGCAGAATCAGAAGYAAGCGTTTAATTTGTAGAAATATATCTTGGTAAAGAACTGGTGGGCACCATTTTACAGATAACCTGAAATGGTTTCCTGTAGTTGGCGTATCACTACTTTCTGCTTTTTGAAATACTTGTAATATGCTAATATATGCTTTTTAGTAAAGTGGTTTGCAATACATTAATCCTTGTTATTAATTGTTATAATTAACATAWTTACACATAGGGTAACACCAACCTGATACGAAAACTACCTAGTGTTGTTTGATTTTCTGTTGTTTATAGGCAGGACTGTAATACAAGCCTTGTGCGTGCCTGCTGGAATGAGCTGTTTACCTTAGGCCTGGCACAGTGTGCACAGGTGATGAGTCTGTCTACTATCCTAGCAGCTATTGTCAACCACCTCCAGAACAGCATACAGGAAGGTATGTTTTCAGGGTGTGATTCTTACACGTGTTCAGTCCTGTCAACACTACAGGGACAGTTGTGTAACATTTCTCATGAGCCGTTTCCTAATCGGTGGCAGAATTATTCCCCAGGATCCAGGGGAAGGAGAAGCCTTCTCTTGCATAATTACCTTTCCTCTGGTCCTCTACAACTTCTGTTGCACTGACCTCACAGAGATCTCTGTGGGATGGAAGTATCCACAGAAGAAATGGGGATAAGGTTGGAGGACGTATTCTGTCTTTTACATCTGACTGGCAGTAAAAAGCAGACAAGTACATCCTAAAGTTGGGTGTGCAGCTTTCCTCCCATCCAGATGTAATTTTTTTTTTCCTCTTAGGATAATGATGGCTTCTTCAAAACCACACCAGATTTTTTTCCTTCCAGAACTTTCCCTCTCCTCTTTGCAGTGTAAAACTATAGCATTTGCCAAGTATCACAAGAAGAATATTCTTGCAAGTATAATGGTTTTGGATACTGCTATAATGCAGTAATGATTAATGTATTTTGAAGTACCCTCTGAAGCATTAAACAACCTATTTTCTTGACACTCTTAAGATGATTTATGTAATTTTACTTTTTAATTCAGTGTTGGCCTGTTGATAATAATGACTATATCTAGAATGGATGATGATCTGTTATGGTTGCTTTTTTTTCATTCTTTTCTTTCAGGGTGCTCCCAATCAATATGATTGATTAGTGTGAGAATAACCTTCCATTTTTTTAATAGGAGGGAAAAAATAATACTAGCAGCTTTAAACTCTGCAAACACAGCATATTACAGGAAAGCTAGCTTAAATTTAAATGTGAGTTAAAAGTAGTTACAGAATACTAYTTGGTACCAATTTGTCTGATGATTTTTGTGGTGCCATTATTGTGCACACAGCAAAAATTGGAAAATAGGCTTTCACTTGAGGAGAGTAAAACTTGATTGTAGAACTAGAAAATGTACAAAAGTAGATAATCTGAAAAAAATGTTTAATAACCTTCAGTCCTAGTAAAGTACATTTGTTTTAATCTACTTTATTAGCTTCATTATGATAAAGTAAATTAGACAGAAATTTGATTCTTAAATGGATAGTATGTTTTCATAATGAATATAGGTGGGGKTTTTTTTCTTTTTTTCTTGTAATTTAAGAGAGCCTGGACAGCCCTCAAAATACAACAAACTAATGCTCCTTTCCAGCACAGAGAGGCGAGAGTTCAAAAGACCAACAGGGAAATGTGCACATTGTATGTTCTGCACAGGGTTAGGCTTTTAATTATATCTCTGTCAGAATAAATAGAGCTGTCTATTCCATCTACACCCCAGGCAATGAGTTTGTGGAGGATTAAGTGGTAGGGCTATTACAGCCTTAAGCTGCCTCCGCTTCTCTTCCCATGTCTCAGAAAAGAAAAAAATAAATTTGTTCTACAACCTGTACTTCCAGTCATACTGTGTTACCTGAGACTGGCCAAGAAAAGAGAATGATTTGTTTTATTATGATTTGTTGATGATTTGTTTTATTTATCTATTCTGCAAAGTTATCATACTATATTGTGTATTATAACTTTAAAATTCAAAACAAAGTGAAGACATTTCAGAACTTATCTAGGAAGCATATTAGTGATGAAGCTATTTGGAAACTCTGGCATTCAAGTTCACTTTTCCTGAGTATTTCTGCACCATCGTTTCCCACTTAATATAGAAATAAAAACATTACATCATGTCTTATCTTGATCCATCATGAGTAACTAAAAACTCATATCACAATTCATGTATTTTAGAAATGTAGATTATGCTTTCRTTCTTATTTCAAGACATTGTGCAAAAAACATTTCTTCTGTTGAATCTTTTTATTGCAGTTTCAGAAAATATGTAAAATAATCATAAATTACATGAAAGATTCAGTTTAAGGCACACGGGTCTAAGCAATCATATACACTATTAGCTGCACAGACAAAGGTAAAATATTTAAGTTATAATGATATGAAATATTAGCATTAGAGATCATGACTGGAATAAAATGATTCTAATGTGTTTCTCAAGAAAAAGTTTTAACCCTTGTGAATTGACTTACCTCTGAGGTTTGATAATAGTAATTATATATTCAAAGATTTGTCTTCATGTCATCTCTAAGGTTTTTATTTTTTGACTGGTCTGCAGGTACACAGTCAGAGAGAAGGTATATTTACCAAATAGAAAACTCTCCCTCCCTAGCTGAGCAGCTAATACCACTCAATTGTAACTTATCCACAAATAACATGGTTTTTTTTTTTAATCAACATTTTAAGAAAGAATATGAAGCCAACATAAGGAACGTGATGTTTCAAATGATGGAAGAATCTGTGTACATGTATTTGAGTGAATTTACCCCATTGGAAGGAAAAATTCACTTCTAAAAGTACAGATAGAGGAAAAACTAGCACTGTCATTACTGCTCTTGCATTCACTTCTGGAAAAGCTAACTCAATACTGTTTGAATTTAAAATTAGGATTGCATGATAGCACTTGTTTTGTGCTTCTGTTCRTTCCAGAATCACTCTAGCCATTTGTAGAATAATTCACCATAATTTGGGAGTATCTGCTCAGAACAGTACATCACTGGAATAAGATTGGTGTTGCAGATCATGCTGTACTGGCAAAATTATGCAAAAGAGTTAACATTCTGTTTGCTAGCCCTGTGTCTCACTGARCTTTATAAATCTTCACTTCCATAATCATTCAGGCCATCCTTATATGTTAAGTGGTTTTAAGATAGCAAATGACACAAAAGACTTTAATAATGTCACATTACTTGTTTTATGAAAGAATATTGGTTAATACATCAGATATACTTGGCTCATATGAAATAGTAAGCAATATCTTTTTGTAGATAAACTTTCTGGAGACAGAATAAAGCAAGTCATGGAACACATCTGGAAACTTCAGGAGTTCTGTAACAGCATGGCRAAGCTTGATATTGATGGATATGAATATGCATACCTTAAAGCTATAGTCCTCTTTAGCCCTGGTAAGGAATTTAGTAACCATATCTTTTAAAATAATAAGGATTCATATGTTAATGTTTTGGCAGTTTTTTTAATGAGACTRATGTCTTGAGATGAGACTGATCTGTTAAGCTGCAGATATGATTGTTCCATAATGATTTATCACAAATAATATGTGTTTTAAAAATAACTTTGGAGCAACATATCCACATTATTTACCGGTATTGTAAATAGGTACAGGTATTTCCTGTACATCCACCTTAGAAGACTAGACTCTCAATTATCTTCAGCTGAGAATCTATGTGTAATAAGTTATCTGGGATGTGTACTAGCCTTATTAGTGAAGTGAATGGCAGGAAGGATTAGAGGAAATACATTCTCACAGTGACAAAAAGAAATTCACTTAAATGTTAATATTTTTAATACACTCATAAGAGGGATCGCTGAAATATGACCAGAAATACCACTGCATTTTATATGGAACTTCCACAAAATCTGCAAAACTAAATRTAAACAGGCTGTCTTCCATTTGTTACCAAAAAAATGACAGCAGACAACTAAAGCATGATCCAACAGTGCTTATGAGATATGAGGATTTACTCAAAGACGACACTTGAGATTTTCTGGAATGATAAGGTAAGGACATTAGAGAAATTGGAAGTGACAGTCTCTTCAGCAAAGGTGGAGAAATGTTCCAAGGACACAGAAAGGTTAATTTAAAACTGCTGACAGGCTGAGTGAAAGGGAAGCTCTTGCTCAGAAATGTAAATTATTTACTTTAATTCAAAGGTGTTTGCCACCTGAATTTAACAAAATACAAAGAAAAGGAGTATCTTGTTATCAGGGGTTTTGTTGTTTTGGTTTTTTTTTTACATTGATATTATTTTTCTCTTTGTAATACAACTTACTTTAATTAGAAGATAATGATGTCCTGAAATGTGCTTTTGAAATTTTTTTTGCAGATTGTACCATTAGGGTTAGGTTTATTAGGGTTTTTAGTCGAGTTGGAGGAGCAAGAAACTCTCCAAACTCAAGCTAGCTCTGTCCCGTTTCAAGGAAGGAGCAGTTGGAACACAACACTGAAGATATTTGGGCATAGTCAGATATGTGGTATTTTCTGGGGTTTTTTTCTGATCATGTGACTGTCTTTGAGGAGCTGAGCCAGCTGGAATTAAAACATGAGACAGATTCGGGAAGGTCAAGAAATTGATCTGTCAAGACAACAACCCTAGATACTGCTCAGTCAGCATAGTTAGTCGAAATCACAGAGGCAAACACATWTAAAAAAGCAAGGTTAGAAACGTAAACTAGGAGTGTCATTGCTTGGTACATATCTACAGGCTTAATCTTTTTCCACTTTCTTGTGGATATGACACACAGCTATAGAGAGAAAAGTGAGTAAGCTAATTCTGAAGCCAGGAAGCAAATGTTCAGTTGAGTGGTTTCCTTTATACAGCTAACATGTTAAACATCACAATACAAGAGAAATATTTAAATGAAATTAAATGCGAGAATCTTATAATTACATCTATTTCACAATGTATAGGGAAACAATCGACATACAGAAATGTTTTGTTTCTTTAGATCACCCTGGTCTGACCAGTTCAACCCAAATAGAAAAATTCCAGGAGAAGGCACAGATGGAATTGCAGGACTATGTACAAAAAACCTATCCAGAAGATACTTATAGGTATTTATTGTCTATAGTACCCAAAGTAATGTTGTGGGCTGTAGCTGGCAAAAATAACATCGTTGATGTAAAAATGTCCTTTGACATCTGTTTTTTTGACTATGAATGAGAAAGAACTAGAACCTTGTTCAAAAAAGCAAGTAGATTTGTTTAAAGATAGGTAGAAGCAAGAATAGCTGTCTAGCTTCTTCCACGTAAATGAAACTTGAGTGCTTTCTTTTTTTTTTGAGTGGTTTTTTTTTTTTTGAGTCTAATTGCCATGTTTAGAAAAGTAAACAGACTTACTTTGTTAGAAGTCTCAACTGCCTCAAACTACTTTAATTCAAACTGCCTCCTTTTTCAAGTTAGTTGTCAAAGAGGCTTTGAGATAATAAAAGGTGATTATCATCCTTTAAATGTTTGTCAAGTTACATATGCAGAAAAGTATTGAAACTGTCAGTTTATAAACCATGTGGGGAACAGTAACCAACTCTTAAGCCTCTGTTTGTAAGAAATTCCCACATCCTACTTATTTTCTCCTTTGKTTTTTTTTAATTTCCAAGGACTTCTCTTTGAAAGTATCTAACTTGGTTTTTCACCTCACAACTGTTCCTGTTTCCTACTTTCTAGAAATAATTATCCTATTTTCTAATAATGTCCATCACAACTATTTTAAATTCCATCAACACAATGGTTCTCTGCACTACAAGGGAAATTCTAACTTCTGTCTAGCAATGTATCCTAGAACATACTCTTTTTTTACTGTGAAAGGTATCCCCATGTAAAGAAGCATGCAACCCCATACATTTAACCAAGGCCTGAGGGTAGCGTAACTTTAAAACAAACCAACCAACCAACCAAAAAAAAAAGCCTGTAAAAGAGAGAGCTGCTCCCATCTCAGAAACTGGTTTCTGCACTGATCTTACAGAGGTAACATTGTGTGGGACAGCAGGAAGGGCATCAGGATTCCCAGTTAGGTGCAGTGAAGATGGGGTTCTCTACTTCAGAAATATCCTCAAATCCCACATTCTTCTTCTGTGTACAATTCAGTTATTCTGGTTTGATGCACGAGAGCTGGGTATCTGCCATAAAAAGAAATATAGAATTTGTTCCATATGCTTATTTCTCTTATTAGTGGCTCAAGGAAGAAAATCAGAATTACATTTCCCAAACAATGTCCTGTATTTTAATTGTCTATATCTAGTTAAATGTCTGTATCCCCATGTTTAGAGTACGTCTGATTATTTCTGAGCAACTGAATGCTGGCACAAATCGAGAGAGAAGCACAAGTGTTACTATTTTCACAAAACCAGCAGCATGCCTTGGATCTTTTTSCGATTTCCCCCTAAAGTTTACAAGATACGGTATATTAGCAGAATGGACCTTATATATTTTCTCCATAGATATTCAAGCATTTTCCAGAGGCCTGTGTTCAGTGCTGCCTGAGGTTTGCTATTACATGGCTCTGGTTCAGGAAATTTATTTATTTTGGCATTTGTGATGTATATCTGCCATATAAACACAGCAGATATGCTTTCATCACTGTCCTAAATTTCAAATGCATTGAAAGTCCAGAAATTAAATACAATCACTTCATTATATTGGATGTCTGTTAACATCCTGGTACATAAAAAACCACAGCATTTGGCAATATGTGTGAGTGACAGCACATCCCTCCAAATTCCTTTTCTCATCAGAAACAGATTCTCTTATTTCCTTTTATACATATCCAGTCCCATTCTTGCTATCAGGATTCTCATTAAGTTGCAAGGCAACTGAGGACTGTGCTGTTTATGGTTTAAATTTTAATTAAGCTTTTTACTCTTAAAATTGTGCAGATGTTCTCACTCTAGTCAGCATGAATATTATTAGTCTCAGCATTGTCTTGAACTAAGAAGTGCTTCCAGAGCTGGGAATTTCAAAAGCAGACCAGGAGAACTGCGTGTTTGTACATACATATGGTATATACAAAGGGCATTAATATGTCCTTTTCATTGGAAAATCACAAAGAAAGATGGTGGCTTCTCATTTCACTTGCAGGATAGAAAAGTAACCATTCTTTTTATGGTAGCTCAGTTAGCTTTAATTGCCTCTTTACTCCCATTCATATGGTAATAATAAAAGCAGATCCAGCTCTTTAGCTACAAAGTATTTTAAACTGGTATTATATGTATTTATAATCCACTGAACTTCTTTTTCAGGCTAGCCCGGATTCTAGTTCGCCTGCCAGCACTTAGGCTGATGAGCTCTAGCATTACCGAGGAACTATTTTTTACTGGTCTCATTGGAAATGTTCCCATTGACAGCATAATCCCCTACATTCTCAAAATGGAAACAGCAGAATATAATGGTCAAATAACTGGCACGTCTGCATAGTGGGAACAACACAATTTGATGGATTGAAGCAATTTTCATAAAACCATACAATTATGAAGTTAAAAGAATAGCATTTTGGTATGTACAAATATTTCCAACTTGTTATCAGTTTCCTGTCAGATTTCTCTTTGTCTGGTTGCTGACGTTGGCAAAATTTAAGCAGCTATTAAAAGACCTGCTATAGGACCTTTTCTGCCACAAGGAATATTTTTGATGCCTTTCATTTAAAAGGCTATAGATTACTGAACATACTTTTCACATGCTTTGTATTTAGAAATTATCAGTGGTTAAAAATAGAGTTTTATAATATCAGAGATTAGTAATAAAATTACTTTAAAAGTACAAAGAACAGTATGTATATATTTAAAAATATCCTTGGAATTAATAYCTAATAAATGCCAGGGTATAATACTAGCACTTTGTAAGCACTTCTTGTCAAAGTGACAACGTCATCAACATCCTGCTTATGAGTATGGAAAATGAAAAAAATTGCATATGTCCTTAGTCAAAATGCTAGTGATTTCTGTGAARATGTAGAATGCTACAGGAGACAATCACTTATTCTACAAAAAGTCACTTGTTCTTATGTTATGCATGAAATACTAATGTGGATTCTTAAGTCAGATATCCACATTATATGAAACTATGCTCTGTTAAATTAGTGCAGTTGTAATTCGCAGTACGATGCAGTCATAGTGACTATTACGTGCCACAGGAATTACCCAAACTAGGAGAAGAAATGTGTTTTTTGCCACAGTAATGATGAAATATTCAGGTTCCTTAAAGTTTCTATTCAGACCAACACAGTCATGACAAATGTTATTCTAATAGGAAGCCTTTTGATTGTGGGGAAAATCAGTCATTAACTGGAAGAACAGTCATCTTCAAGTAGAGCTGTGTGATGCTCTTTGAGTATGCTCTTTGTATTTCCCAATTCTCTCTGTACTCCTAAACACTCTCATCATCCAGCCAAAGGTACAATTTAAAACTTGAAATGTGTAGAACCTCTGGCTGTCAACAAGAATATATTACAAAGCTCTCTTACTTTATTTCTCCCCCCGCCCTTCCCTGACTGAGCACTCCCAATTTTGCAGTGCTCTCAATCTTCCTATGACTCAGTTTAAAACTTAAATATAATTAGGATTTACATTGTCATGTACAATTGCAGTTAATGACTGGTATACCATGGAGTTATAAAATTAACTACTTTTTAATTGTCTAGAGTGATGAGCCATCAACATGTTTTCTAGTATTGGCCATTAGCTGCTAGCATTGCTTTCATTTTAGTATAATTTATTATTCTTGACATTAAATATTTTAAACAATCAAAGTTTAAAAAGAAGTCATGGCAATTAATACCTTCATCTGATCCTGGCTCATTAGATGCATCAATTATTTTAATTATTTGTATGGTAGAGGCATTTTCTACTTGTGTATTTTTATGTGACAAAAATCTAATGGTAAGTTCAGCACTTTTGCTCTTCTTCTGTTATTGACATTCATTTAGAARCACCAATCAGGCTGGTGTTTGTGTCTTTTAAGGGGTCTGAATTGTAGCCAAAAGACCTTAAGCAGCTGTAGATGAGGCTTCTGATGTAATAAAAAGTTTTGACCTGGTATATTTCATTCTCATTAGGAGGCTCACATTTGTAGCACTCATTGTGACACAGAAGGCCATTTAATTTTAGCTTCTGGATGCATTAAAGTCTTCTACAGTTACCATTGTTACAGCATTCAGAATCTTCTTTTCTCAAAAGGGTGTTACAAAGAGTCCAATATACATGCAGAGATTTGTAATATTGCACTTTCATTTCTCTCGGCTTTTGCTAAAGCAAATGAAATTGTCATATTTTTAATGTGATGGAAGGTCTGCACTCTGAATGTTAAGTCAACTGGAATGCAGAATTTTGTACTAGCTGTTTTATTGCAGTGTAACTTCTTGTGTGATTGTGTCAGCACTTCTAATGCAAAGTCCCTGTTTTAAGGGTATACAACTTAAAAATTAATTGTGATATTAACAACATCAGAAGAAGTAGCTACCTTGGAAAGAGTTGTGGCTATTTTTGTTAAAATTTAAAATTTTATTGCATTATGTCATTCTTGTTCTAAAAGCAGTATGCATTGAACTTTTGTGATATTTTTCATTGCAAAAAAGATTATGCAGTTTAATTTGCTTTCAGTATTTTGTAACAATCATTTAAGCAGATAAGCAAGTATTGTTGATGACAAATGAAATACTCATTAGCACAAAAACTAGCCATTGGAATCTTTTTTCCCAAATTTGAATACATACCACCTGTCTTTTTCATGACAAACATCACTTCAACTTCCAATTTTTCAAGTAAAAGGRCCCCATTTTCTGTGCAAAAATTTGTTTTCCTAATTTTTCTTACTTGTGCTGTGAGCATAACAGTTCAGGAAACAAAATAAAGCCACTACAGTTTTTTGGGAACAGAGAGATCGCATGAAATAAAACTTAAAATGTATGCATTGTATTACATTTGTAAATCAAAATGGCAAATATCATGCAGCTCTGTTTACAAATAAACTACACGCCCTACAAATGCAAGGCCACATAATGCTATCCTTGATCCATCTCTGGTAGTCAACTTACTCTGCAAATAGTTCCCTGGACTTTAGGGATAAAATATTAATTTGTGTAAATGAAGTAACAACACTACAATCCGTATCTAGAGTTTATTTATTGTGCATGCATTTAATAGATGAAATGAAGCAGTTCCATACTTCAGATTCTGATATTACCACCTAAAAGCTGTAAATTCTCTCTTTGTATAGCATCATCAGCATGATTTGCTGGCTTGCATTAGTCAGAACCAAGCTAATTTAGTCCTTATGCCATTGACAAAAGGTACTTTCTCTAACTATACACTATTTTGATTCCAAGCCTAACAGTTTGGATTGTAGAAATTTGGGCAGCAGATGGTAGATCCTAGAGCTTAAGAAATACTCAGAATCTAAAATGTTTTGCATATTTGAATATTAGCTATAAATAATAAGATAGGTGTGATGAATAACCTAACACTTCTTTCTCACATGCTGCTCAAGGGCTGTCACAAAAATGAGCCAAAGATTTGGTATGTGATGGAGAGACACTGAAAGGAATCACTTAAAACATTGCCATATGAAACTATAAACCATCTTCGCTGGTGCCATAGGGCTCCTTTGCGCTAAATTTCAAGTGTAATCACAGAATCAYAGACTGGTTGAGGTTGGAAGGGACCTCTGGAGGACATCTGGTCCAACMCCCCTGCTCAGGCAGGGCCACCTAGAGCCAGCTGCCCAGGACCATGTCCAGGCAGCTTTTGGATATTGCCAAGGATGGAGACCCCACAACCTCCCTGGGCAGCCTGTGCCAGTGCTCAGTTACCCTCAGAGTGAAAAAGTGTTTCCTGATGTTTGAGGGAACCTCCTGTGTTTCAGTTTGTGCCCAGTGCCTCTGGTCCCATCACTGGGCAACACTGAGAAGAGCCTGACTCCATCTTCTTTACAGCCTCCCTTCAGGTATTTAGACACATTGATGAGATCCCCCCTGAGCCTTCTCTTCTCCAGGCTGAACAGCCCCAGCTCTCTCAGCCTTCCCTCACAGGAGAGGTGTTCCAGTCCCTTCGTGGCCCTTCACTGAACCCTCTCCAGTATGTCCATGTCTCTCTTCTGCTGGGGAGCCCAGCACTGGACACAGCACTCCAGACGTGGCCTCACCAGTGCCGAGTAGAGGGGAAGGATSCCCTCCCTYGACTTGCTGGCAACKCTTTGCCTAATGCAGGCCAGGATACCATCAGCCTTCACTGGGGCARGGGGATGTTGCTGGCTCATGGTCAACTCGGTGTCCACCAGGACCCCCAGGTCCTTTTCTGCCAAGCTGCTTTCCAGCTGGGTGACCCCCAGCATATATTGGTGCCTGCGATTGTTCCTTCTCAGGGGAGGGACTTTGGGCTTCCCCTTTTTGAACTTCATGAGGTTCCTGTCGGCCCATTTCTCCAGTCTGTTGAGGTCCCTCTCAATGGCAGTACAACCCTCTGGTGTATCAAGCAGTGACAGTGCCAATCTATCAGTGATCTAGGTGTAATCTAGCAGTGAAGCTATTTTAGCTCATTCAAAGAAATCTTTTTCTTTTCCTTGTATGGCCATCAACAGAAGATAGATGTTCAAGAGGCACAGAACTGATGAAGGGAATCTTTCTGCCAACAGTTTAGGTGTTGCTTGGTAGCAACAGAAAAAGGCACATCTAAAGAAGATGGGCTTCACAAAGTCATTCTTGCTCTATGTTAACCTTCGACATTATTTTCAGCCTCTTCTGGTGATTGGGCTTTCAGGCCACGCTAACATAATGAAGGTAGAACAATGTACACAGTACAGCTGCAGACTCAAGCAATTTTTAAACTATGTGCAGAAAATACTACAAGGCTGATGTAGTTCTTGTCTTTTCTAAGTTTTTTTCCACACACCCCCCCACCAGTAACTGGAAGATGGTAACAGGCTAATCTTACTAGCTTTATTATTAAATTAGTTTCATTTTGTTTCTTCTTTGCAAATGCAAACTTTTGCTTATGAATATGGGACAGGAGAGTTGTTTATTATTGTAACAATTACTGAAAAACTATTTATTGATTTTAAGTATGGAAATAGCTTGTTTTCATAAAGGCCAAATTTCAATGCCAAACTTGTGTTTACAGAACTAGGAGTCAAAGGATCACAGTCTGAAAATGATTCTAAGAAGAGTGACATCTCACTGAAGCTCTACTTAGTGTCTAAAATTCACTCTCTCCAGAATTCTCGAGGTCCTGTTTCTGCTGCTCTTAAAATGAAAATATTTTAACTTGGTAGAAATATAGTGATAAACTATCTGATTAGATCTATCTGAACTTGAGTACATGGGTAGATTGGTAATAATTTATTCAGACACGTTAGAATTCTGTGCTGACTGAAACTTGGCCATGCAGGGAGTGATAATGAGGCAAGAATGTCCATTCTCAATGTGCTTAATTTGTTTTTCAGCTCTTCTGAGAAGGAACTGGATTTGAATCTTGTAGATAAAAAGAACAATGATCAATAACTGTGTAGGAGCACTTTGGGTTAGCTTTGGAATAATGATTTTTATTCCATTTGTGACAAGGGCAAGAAGGTATACTACTTTTCTTCCCTTAATTTACGTACATTGGACTAAAGAGACACAGAACTAAGACCATGTGCAAAAGTCATCTTTTTCTGCCTATTTACATTGCTTGTAAATTAGATACAGTGCTTTTGGTGCCAGTGGAGTTACTCTGGCATGAAACTGGTAGAAGAGGAAAAAATAATCTCCAAGGGGACATCCTTCAAAGAGATCATACAAGTCTTTTATTTTAGCTGCCTTAAAATGTTAAGATTATTAAGGAGGCTTAGTTTTCAGAGCACTCTGAGGCAAGAAACTGTTGGTCACCATTGATTACTTGGTATCATTTACCAAGTCTCTTTTTACCATCACCTGAAGCACTTGGCCCTCAGGGCAGCCATAATGCCTCCAGGGAATAGCACTGACTGGAGATTTCTGTGCTGAATACAGCTGGCTCTGCATTAACATTACACTACCCTTTGGCAAAGGGTATATTCTGAGGTGTGATAGGGAAAACAAGTCACCTGAAGCTTCCAGGTGAAACCAGTTTCCTGACTGTATTTCTTCTTTGGCAGAGACTGTAAAACACTGCAGTGTTTTCATTGTTTTGTATAGTACACAGGACTTTCACAGATCCCTGAATGATTTCATCCAAGATGCTGAAGATGTCGGTACATTTTCCTGCCCATTAAAATTAAGAGGGTAGTTAGGATTCTTCCCGGATTACCTGCTGTTTAATTAGTAAGGGATAATTTTAAAAAGCACCAAATAGCATGAGTAGGGTATCAGGAATACAGTTTAGCCAGGAAAAGGGAACTGGAAATTACCGGGCTGAGGATACTGCCAAAGCAGCAGTGATTGAAGCAGCTTTCTGCAATAGCAGCACCAGGCAGGGGCCCTGTTTGAGTTGGTGGTGCGAGCAGTAGAACTGGCAGGTCAATCAGACATACACAGGTGCACCAGCAAATACCTACAGAATGGCATCACCCTGAAAAGAAAAAAAAATCTAAAATGTTGTTTTACTACTTGAAATCCCTCTCCTCTCCTTCAGTTACTCTTTAGAGTGCAAAAGCAGGGTAGGTTGGTTCTTTTTCATCTACTCTTGTCCATAAGAGAAAAAGCAGAAATACCAGGCAAACAAGAAGTAGGTTTCCATCTGTCCCAGTAGTTTGCCACACTTGCCATACAACAACAGAACAGCTGCTGCGGTGGTTTGCTCTGATGATAAGCGTGGGCCTGCTGTGAGAGCAGCACCCATCTGCAGTCCTAATGCCTCCATATATCCAGGGAGAATCAACAAAATAAGGCCATGATCACCCTGTAGAGGAGAGTAAGGGGCAGAGGAAGGACAAATTGCCAGCATCTGCTGGATCTTGAATGACAGAGAATGAGTTTAAAAAACAGCTTTATATGAAAAATTACCAAGACGGCATGGCAAGGGGGAGAAAATGAAAACATTTCCTTTTTGCACCTTTTAATTCTAAAGTTGCTGAGTCGTTTTAGCAGTAAATTCTCCTGAACTAAATTCAGGTTTATTGTTTGATGAAAAATGCCATAACCCCTCTTGTTAGGTAATGCTACAACCCTACTGCTGCTGCAATCAATGTTATCAACGTTATATGGGAAATTATTTCTGAAAAAAAAAAAATTAGAACATTATTTATACTGAGGTTGCAAGTTATAGTAAAATTCTTCATAGAGTTTAAATGCTCTAAGTCTAAATACATTAGACTTGGAAAACATCAAACCCCAGAATTACCTTATTACTGAGCTTTTTGTTGTGATAATACTGTCATAATGTTCCGTAATTCCCACAGCCTGTTTTATCCTCTGAGTTACATGAATGCTTTGAAAATGGCTTATTATTGTTAAATTCATGCCTGTCTTCCTTCTTTTTAAAGGGTTTGATAGGTTTTTACACATCTTTATTTTGTGCCTCCCACCATTGTGCATTTCTGCGTGTTCAATTCTAAAACTCACTCGAGCAGCTAAGGCATATGTACATAGTTGTATGTATGTGTGTATGAATGTATGTTTATACCTATCTGTCTAAATATATTATGTACAGTGTATAGAAGTGTGTAGTGTATGTATATATGTACAGATACGTAGCCATGTATTCATATCATTCTATATGTTAAAGCTTTTCATTCATTTGCTAATCCAGAGCTTCCTAGTTTTCATTTCTTAGCCCAAACTAAGCCTCGCTTAAGCAGGTGAATCCTCATGAATTTGAGAGGTTTGCACCTTTTTCTAAACCCAGCCTGAATTTAGTATTTTCTGTTCAGAACTGACAAATATATTCCATGAATTTTCTGGCATTTATATTACTCCCTTTACCTTTCCTCATTTGACATGTAGAAGTCTGCCAGTGAATAGTTAATTGAACATATAATGTCTGTTAAAAATAAATGAATAAATAATTAACTACAGTCATAGAAAATACTTCCCTGTTTTCCATACRTACTCATTCTCTTTCAGCCTTCTGAGAGACTTTTTTGTAAAGTTTTATTTTGCAGTGAAACTTGGTAAGAGATTGATTATTTTTTTTTTTTTAAGTCTGCAGCAGTGGCTAGTTGAAAGAAAAACAAGTTGCCCTTTATCATTGAACTGTAGCACACAGAACAGGATGCAATGGATGCTGTTTAAAAAATCAATACTCATATTGCCATAATGATAACATGAAACCAAACCGTTAGTTAAACAAAGACTAATGTCCTCTGTTCAATGAAACAATAACATTTCTGTTACAGTGGTAATTAAGTAAGACAGATTGCAGTTAGTTTATTTCTTAGCAAGCATTAAGACTTATTTAGGATTTTTATGATGCATTTCAATTATATAGTCACTTCCCAGAGTTATTCTCTTTATTGTCTAGCTTAAACTAAACAAWGCTGGTTAGTTCATTTAGTCGTCAGACTAATGTCCATTTTCACGTTCTGTCCTTTCCTGAAACTGTAATTTGTGCAGATCTTGCACTGTGTGTGTGAAGTTTCCATTGTTCACATGGGAGCTGGGCACATGGAGTATTTATGAAATTAGACTTGCGGTAAGACAATTTATTACTCATAGGGAGTATTCAAACATTTAAATTATCAAAATATAAGTAGTTCTTGTTCCTAAGTTCAAAGGAAGCCTTCTGTAAAAGGAATTCTATTAACTTTGTTTTTTTTAAAAAGCATTTCACAGACCATGTAGGGGAGTAGTTCAGCAAGTCTTGTTTCTGTCATATTAAAAAGGTGAAGTGGAATTTTCTGGGCATTTATTTCCACCTTTTGTACTCAATGTGGCAAAGACTTGTGTATGTTTAAGCAGGTGAGCAGATGCCAATTAAAATAATGTGAGCTTCTTGCATGCTTAAAGTAAAACACAAGTCTCTTTCAGAGTCAGGTCCTCTACTTGTAAAATCTTTGCTATGGAAAATACTAAGAATGTTCTCTGTTTCTTGATCTATCGTTTAGTAAGCATTTATAAGCTTTTGTTTCACATATAGAAAAAAACCTGTGAAACATCCATTTTAACATTTCAAACCTTATTTTTGAGATTTTTAGCAGGAAAATTATTTAAATTAATAGCAGGAATTCCTGTGACAGATGGTCCTTCATTGGTGTCTTGACAATCAGTGCTGTTTGAATGATGTTTGCTTTCCTCTTTAAAGGCTGAATGGAAACCTGAATGTCTATTAACGTCATTGTACTGCAGTAACATTTTTAAAGATTAGGAAGCCAACTGGGGTATTGATCAGGATTGAATCTGTTTAAAAATTCAATTGTGAATTTAGAAAAAAGCATATTTTAAAATTGTGAACTTGTTTTATATATACGTTTGAATTGTTTGTATTCTGAAGGACAAAATGTGCTCAAATTTAAGTGGCAATAAAGGCTCTGTTGTAATATTCTATGGARACTGTGGAATGTGAAATCAGCTTTCTCTAGTCGATCACAGAAAGCAAAAGTCTGAGAAGCACACCTATTGCCAGGTATCTAACACCCCTGAATAACTGGCTTGTTGTACGTTTTTTAATGCTCTTAGATAAATGATAATAAGGCACAGGTGCATTTTAAAATATTTTCGATGATTGTGGGTTAATAGTAGGACTGAATAAATTTCAAATAAAAAGGATATTCTTTAAGAAGAAAACACGGTAGTTACAGAGCGTATATGGTAAATTTCTCATACATGGAATCAACGTTACATGTGGGAATTTTTTAATAATTAATCCGTACTCCAAAATACATTGCAAGCTGGCGTTCAAACAGTTTCATAACTGAAAAACTGCACATTGTGTAACTGTTATATCTATTTGGCATACCAGGGAGTTCTGAGCTCCTACAAAAATAGCAAATTTTAATAAAAGGAATCATCTACTTTTAATTCGGTGGGATATTTTCTGGAAGTCTCTGTTCATTATAATTCAGAAAACTATTGTTTATGTTATTATATTTTAATTTCAAGTTAAAAACCGTGCAAAAGTTGTTAATTTCTCACAGCTTCTTTTGTGAAATCAGCATTGTTATATGTGATAGCATTTAAAAATAGTAGCATGTTCTTTTTTTAATCTGARTTTTATATCTAATCAGTGTCTTCAGTCATGAAGAGGAATTTGCATTGTTGTGTTTGTATATAGAGTACTGCAGTGCATGATTTAGCTTATGCATTTTATTAAATGCTGTTTAAATGTGGCATTATATTGTTGTGGCTTAATACTACTACTTAAATGAAGTTTATACCATTAAAGTGAATTACAAATATAAATGCATTCTTGAGTTTTAAGTTCACTTAGTTTTTTCTTAAACATTAGGTCTAAGCCAAATACGTAATTTACTATCTTTTAGGGAGAAAAAGTATTTTCCCTTCACTACAGTGATTCTCTTATGAGTGATTTAACCGGGTCTGAGACAGAAGATAAATCCCATGAACCTTACTGACACCAGGGAGCTACTTCTAGGAGAAGGACCTTTTCCTAAAGGTTTTAATTCATCTTCTTTAGCCTTCTGTTTTTCTCAATTTTTTGAGGAGATAGTTAGCTACTAACAGACCATGCTTTATGTTTRCTTTTATCTGGTAGCTCCTTCCTGTTCCCCAGTTTTTAAACTAAGGTGATGCATTGGATCTTGTTTTTGTTCCCTTCACACACTTTATAATCCCCAAGTCTGAAAAGGTTGATCCTCTGCCAGTTGAAATTGTGTCCACACAACAGAGCATTCAATTTGCTATTCTATCTGTARAGCATCTAGAAAAGAAATGTCAGGAGCTCAGAAGGGTATTACTAGTCAAGATCAGTGTGCATTGACAGAATTTTCATGTAGGAAATGCTTCAGAGCGGTTGTATATCCTGTGGCATGAACTCACGCATTGAGTAAGGCAAATTTTTCTTGAACGCAAAATGCATTTTTTGCATTCAGCAGAGCTGTCTGGTTTGTTACAGACGACAATGTACATTCATTCATGCCATGCCAAATAATGGGTTAAACTGAGTTGCTTTTTATATTTCTTTAGCTGCTTAAATGAAAATAATAGTGAAAAAGTAAAAAAACCAAACAGAACAACAAAAACCAACCACACAACCCCTGCCAATAGCATGGTTCAGAAATTTAATTTGCATCAAGACATGATGTTGCTACAAAGGAAAACAACAAAAAATTAAGTAGAAAAATGCATGTGATGATTATCTTTTTTTTTCCCCCCAGGGAGAGGAGTTGCAGCCCTTTCTTTGTTTTAGTTCATGTTCCAACTCTTCTACTTCCCTTAAATTGTTACTAACTAGTTATTTCTCCCGCTTTAGCTGTCACGATACCTTACTTATAATATCACCCCTTCTTACTATCTTTGCCTCCAAAATACTTGGTTCGGGGCGGTTTTGACTTCCTTTTATTACGAGCATCAGCCCAATTTACTTTGTGAGCGCCAGCCAAGCGCGGCCGGCGGGGACGGGCGCCCCCATGCGCATGCGCGCCCCGGCCCTCCCGGCGCAGGGGCGGCGGCGGCACGTGGCCGGGGTTGCTGCCCCGGGCTCGCGCGGCCTCCTCTGAACGCGCGCGCTTCTAGTAGCCACAAACCTGTTGCTAATCTGCAAAACGCGACTCAGTGGCAGGTTCTCAGATAAACTGCGAAATACTGGTGAAAAAGACATCCGGCTTTGTGCAACGTCTGAACCGCACAACGCTCTCTAAGGGAGCGGGGGAAGCGGCTGGGAGGCCGGCGCAGACATCGCCGCCTGCAGGTTAAGCAGCACCTTCGGCTCCGCGAGTCGCTGCCCTCGCCGCTACCCCCGGCAGAGCGCACCCTGCGCGGCACGGGGCCGCGGCCGCTGAGCTGCGCCGAGAGCGGCGGAGGGAGGCGCCACCCCCCCGCCCCGCCCGAGGCGCCGGCTGCGCAGGGAACTACGGCTCCCGCCGCTCCCCGCGCGGGGCGGCGCTTCCCGCCATTTCCGCCCGGCGGCCGAGCCGAGCCGGGCCCGGGCCGCCGCCATGCCGATGAAAGGCCGGTTCCCGATCAGGCGGACGCTGCAGTATCTCAGCCAGGGCGACGTCATATTCAAGAGCTCGGTGAAGGTGATGACCGTGAACTACAACACGGCGGGAGAGCTGAGCGAGGGTGCCAGGTGAGCGCGGCGGGAGCGCGGGGCCGTCTGCGCCTTCCTCGGAGACCTCGCTGGGGCCGGCGCCGTCCTCAGAGGCATCCCGGTTTGCGTCCTTTTCTTCTTCTTTCCAGAAAATTCGTGTTTTTCAACATCCCCCAGATCCAGTACAAGAACCCCTGGGTGCAGATCATGCTGTTCAGGAACATGACCCCCTCGCCCTTCCTCCGGTTCTACCTAGGTACGTGCCGCCGCGACCGGGCAGCCGGGCCTGCCCCGAGGGCGCTCCGGCGCCGGGCCCCCTGTCCCGCCGTGAGCCCGAGCAGCTTCGTCTGCAGGAGGCCTCAGAGCAGCGGCGGTTTTCACGCTGGAAGCGTGGGTTGATCCGCGTTTCCGTCGTTCTGACTTGGCCCCCACGTCTCGGCCTGCGAAGTGGGAAGAAGGGTGCTGGTTTAGAAAAGTGGCTTTGTACGTTAGCAAACACCCAGTGCTCACCGCCACCGCCTCACACTCCTGCCAGCTGTCCTCGAGTCATCCTAGATGAAGACTTTGCTTCTCCTATTGAAACGTTACATTGTACAGTAACTGTAGTAGAGAAGCACGGTTTAGTTTTGTGTGTTTAAAACACTTTTTGCAGCTACTGTGAAACAGCATGTGGTAGGCAAGGGCTATTATTTGATGTACTATTATAAATCTTTCTTGACAGACAATGGAGAACAAGTTTTGGTTGACGTGGAAGATAAAACCAACAAAGAGATAACTGAGCACATTAAAAAAATCTTGGGCAAAAGCAAGTAAGTAACACTTAATAAGCTAACATACAGTCTGGCATACATCATAACACAATCCCTGCAAACTTTTGCCAGGTATACAGAAGGAAATACCACTTTTCCCAGACAAAGTTGACATTAGCTAGGTCCACAAGCTAGGAACTGYAAATCCATCTTTCTGATAAATTGGGTCCAGGGAAGGGAGAGGAAGTATTGCCATTCAGGCTTCTGATAATAACAAACAGATCTCTTTTCTAGAGAAACGCTTGAAAAAGAGGAAAGAGAAAGGAAAAAACTATCACATCCAGCAACTTTTGGGCCCAAGAAGTATCATCTGCGAGAATGCATGTGTGAAATTGAAGGCCAAGTTCCCTGCCCTGCTTTTGTGCCACTGCCCAAAGAGATGAGGGGAAAATACAAAGCTGCTATGAAAAATGAAGCATCAGCCTGACATCTCAAGTCATACAGTTGTTTTACCTCAGGGCTGGATGATCAAGGTACTTCCATAAGAGATAAGAGCTAACAGCTCCTGGAAACAGGAACAAGCAAGTTCATATAATACAGACGACCTTGTCTCATAAGTCTTCTTGCAGCTACAACTAGAATAATTAAAGTGAAAAATAAATAAAAGTTAAAAACCCAGCTTTTTTGGTGCCAGTTATACAAAGCATTACAGTTAACAGTGCATAAAAGGAAAACAGAACAAGGAAAACAGAACTACTAGAGCCTATTTCCTGCTCATGCCTGCATGTGTAAGATTATGGTAAAAACAAGATCACACTTGCTTTGGGATAGACTAGACTGAAAAGTTAATTTGTCTTAGCAGCAGCACAGAATTCCACAATTTCTAAGAGTGGTGTAAAAGTGTTCCTGCTGATTTCTATCTTGTACTAACTGAAGACAGCCAAATGATAATGTAACTCCAGGCTCAAACTACATGCTSAATTTTATTTATTTATTTAGTTACCACTTGGAAACAGTTAAAAGTCTTATTTACAAGATACAGCTTTTGCAGTTGGTACTGCAGCTCTGAGCACTGATCAAGTCAAGAATATCATCAGTAAAGGAGAATGTCAGCTGGTAATTGTAAAGCATTATCTTTCAAATATCTTTTGTCCCTCAGAAAAAAAATTCAAATAATCTTAAATTAAGACAATTTCATAAAGAGTCTTTCTAAAAAAAAAAAAAAGCTATACAAAGGAGAACTGTGTCTAGATTTATCAACTTCCAGCAACTTTTAGCCAGCAAGTCCATTGTGCTTCAAGGTCCAGTGCTGCTATGTAACTCTCACTTCAAACACTCCTGCTTCCTGCACATAGTCAAAAAAACATTCTAAATCATCATAGCTTCTGCTTCACCAAACAATTACACTGTAATAGTATATAAACGTATGATAGATTGTACTATATTGCTTGAAATTTGGTAATTGCACATACCTTTAAGTCAGGCTTATATATGCAAATTACTGCAGAACTATATTTCAGCATTTCTGAGCTAATGGTAGAGTACGAAATTTCACAGCGACTCAAGTGTCCTGTAAAAATTGTCAAGGATGAACACAGCACAAAATAAACATGTTGGTTTATTTCATCTCTGTTTACAAAGTTTCTATACAGAGTAGTGCATGCAATTTTAACAAAAGTCAATGCTAGTTATTTATTGAGCTTTAYGGTTAAGATGTCTTCATTCCGTTGTGCCTTGTGAGCCTCACAGCAATCCAAATACCAGCATAAGGTCTTCACTTTGGAGATTACTTTAGTATCAGCTGTCTAGTCTATCACATTTAACACTGACAAAGATCATGAGGTATGCTAGTCTGTTACCTGCTTGTAACACTACATTATTACATGTACAATAAGGATACTTTAATTATTAGTGTATTAGACTGAAAATACAAACATGGCAGGACAGCTGCAACAAAGAAAAARTACATTTTAAATGCGAAAGCTGAAGCCACTGAAACATTTTTTTTTCATGTTGATACCAAAAAAAGCTYTGGGTTACAGTGCAGGGAGCAATCCTCCTGACTAGCAAACAAGTCTGTCTTAAATAACTACCTTGTACTATTTCTGTTAAAACAAACAATTCCAGGGATTATGTTTAGCTATCTTAACATTTATTTTTTGCTGCCTTTGTAAATCTGGTGCTACAGTGCACGTTTTGTTAGTTTGCAACCTTTCAGAATCCTCTGTTCTTCATTTCACTTGGTGCAAAATAACACTCAGGGACTCAATCAACTCTAATAAAACATCTCAGTATAAAAACTTAATGGTCTTAAGACCACCTGTTCTGCACRCCTTTCAACTTCAGATTTAGGCTACAGTAAGAACATCAGCTGTCCTTAACTGGCTGTTCTTTAGTTACTTTGTTCAGTTACTAGTGCTATTAAGTGAGGATATAGGTGGTTTGGTTTTTTAAAATAACAGTTCCGCAAGTCCCTACTTCCACTTATTTACAGCAAAATAAAACTAGAGTTCTTGCTCTTTAGGTAGCATAATTTGTGTCTCTAAAATACTATGCAATGTTTAGATAGTTACAGCTATGCTAACATACATTATCAGAGACATAGTTAAGACATGTTCCATTCCATAAAAGTTTACACTTCCGAGTAAGCCCATTATTATTAGTGCTATATGGTGTGATCTGCCTGATTTTCCTCTATTTCAGCTTTAAATAAATACACCCTTTAGACTAACTCCTCCCCACCACGCTTTCGAATACTGATGCCTGATGAGGGACCTCTGCCTTTCAAAGATAAACATCAAAGCGGCTCAGGCTCCATCTTTCACAAAGATACAGGCTGGCCTCACCCTGAAGTGATCCTACATTTCTGATACCTATCTTCAGAAACCCTGCTCTAAGCCCTCCTTGCATCACAGGTGCTGGCCTAGTCCTCCCCCGGACCACAGGACCACCCCACGACTCCAATTTGGAGCTTCTTATTTAAGACAGACATGCCTGATTCTCACAACAACTTCTGAGCGGAATCAAATATGAAAGAGAATTGTTATTTGGCACTATCGCAGCCACAGACCTTGTCTCCCAACTTTCACAGGATTCCAGTTCAGTGGCACTTCAGCTCTCCATTGTAAACAAGATTTTTGTTCCTTGAATGCTACAAAAAGRGGGTTCCAGTCTCACAAATATGACAAACATGATCATTCTGTCACCCAGAGTATTTGAAGGAATGTGTAGATTCCATAAGACAATTAGGAATTGAAGGGTCACCCTTTGTGTTGCAGTTTGAAATGGTGCTAGCCTGATGCTCTTTTCCCTGGAAATGAGTAGATACTTGTTCCCTCACAAGCAGGTCTCTGAGGGCAGCGTGGCGCTCTCTATTACACTGTAACTTGTGCTCAGAGCAAATGGGAAACTAAAAGTGATGAAAGACAGCATCCAAATTTTACTTGGGAATGTTTATAAACACATTAGAAATTACTCATACTAGGATCAGTTATAAAGTTCTTCTCAGTCTTAAAATCCCTTTTATGTATTAGCATTGCACAAAATTGATCTGCAAGCCTATATATTCTGCACCTCAGAGAACCACAGTAGCCTTTTAACAGCACTTTCTCGTAACACCATTAGGCAATTAAGCTACCCTATAACACTGCACCGTGTCATTATCAGAGGATGCAGAAGTTTTACAAGAGTTTTCGTCTCTCTTTAGTCAAAGCCCCACTTGAAAGGCCAATGCTACAACAGAAGGGAAAAAGATGACAAACCAACATTGCAACCATTTCCAAATCATAGTTCCCTATTAGCACTTAACCACTTTGACCAAAATAAGCAAACAATAAGACCAGTTAGCATTAAGAGAGTGCTGTAACAAGTTATTTTAAAATTTCTTAGTATAAGCATTTGAGACCAGCAGCATACCTCAATAATTCTTTCTTCAAGACTGAGTAGTAGTGGAAATGCCTAATTGAAAGTGCATAAAAGTCAAGATTCTCCCAATTCCCTCTTGTGATCTGTACTCCTGTTTATAAGTATCTGCTCTGCCTTCCCGTATTTAACAGCAGACTTAAAAGAATTATTACACAGCCCTATTTCTGCTTCAGCAGTTGGATTTCTCCTTCTGCTTTGCTAATGTGCGCTTCAATTCCTTCAAGTTCTCTGTCAGTACCTCCACCTCATCCATTCGTCCACTGTGTTTGGCATCAAATATATAAGCTTTGATATTATCTATCTGTTGGAGAAGCAGCTCTTCCTCTATAGCCTCCTCTCCAGAGATCTCATTGCCATCCTCCGCTTCAAAGGGATTGGTAGAGGATCCCTCTTCAAATGGATTCCCARAATTCCAACTGCCCCCAGGCTTCTGAAATGGATTTTCCTCCTCTTCAAAAGGGTTTGAAATACCACGAGGTGCTCCATTAGTTTGTTCATCCTCCTCCTCATTTTCAAATGGATTATATTCTTTTTTAGCACTTTGCAGAGCTGTGTTAGAGAAAGAAACCATTGAAGAAGCGTCTTTGGCAAATGGGTTAGCAGGATCTTCCTCTAACTGAGGGGTATCTGCTTCATCTTCAAAGGGGTTTAGACAGGCTGGCTGACCTTGGTCTTTGTCACACTGTGGGACATTCTGGGGTTTGAGTGTGAAGGTCAAGTGCTCTTTAGCTGGCAGCTGCTCAACAGCAGGGGTAATATCCAAATCCAATGCACGTGCTGTCAAGTTCCACTTCTCTTTTGCAACTTCATGCTGATGCTGCTTGACTTCTCTGAAGTCTAAGGAGCGTGTCCTTGAATGCTGAGACATGAATTTGTGTTCTCTTTCCCACTCTTTTTCACGAAGGACCTGAAGTTCCTCCCTCTGCATCTCTTCCTCTTCTGCCTGTTTTTTAGAAAGCTCAATAGCTTTCAGAGTTTGTTGTTGATCATATTCATCCTGAAGCTGCCTCAGGTTCTCTTGCAACATATGGACCTCATCTATCCTATTAGCTGCCTTCGCTTGCTTAATAAAAGATGTGATATTGTCAATCTGCTGAAGAAGTGGGTCTGCTATCTCACTCTCTCTCGATATGCTAGATGTAGGTAACCAGCCTTCAGATTTCCTGACTGTTCCTTTTTTCAGGTGAGTTGCATCACCATTAACTGTGGCTGCAGATCTGGAGATAAAATCTTTCTGCTTTTCCTCTTGTTTTCCATGTGTTTCGAGAGCCACCTAAAACAAAAAACATAGTAGAGAACACCATGAGCTTGAAAAATTCTCTTCTAAATATCCATAGGTACAAGAAGTTAGCTGATCTTAGACATTGCTGGCTATCACTGAAAGGTATCAGCTGCATTTTTGGTTACTTTTCAGAAAATGCTTATTTTCGTATTATTACCTAAATGCTTCCCTTCAGTTTGTTTGTGACAATATCGATCACAATCCCACGACATCTGCCTCTACAAAGTTGAGGCCAAGTAGGAGCAGTGACAGTGCTTTATATAGAGAAAAAAATGCCTAATGCAACTGTGCAAAGARTGGTCTAGATTGATTTGGACAGTCACATCTGACTACAACAGACATCTGTAATAGAACATCAGTGTTAAAGGTCACTGCTATCATTAGCTCTTGGAGTGCAACAATTCTTATTTCTCAACTTCTACCTCAAGATAAAACTAGTTTAATTTACAATTAATGATGTCCTCCCTCCTAACTGAAAAAAACCCTCTTTCTCTGAATAGGCATCCTTATTCTAGTATGTCCTTTTTCACTACTGAAAGAAGTCTCCAAATTCTACTTGTGCAAATGAACTCCAGAAAACAATCTGAAAATCCACGTACACTAACATACTTAGTTTCGGGCTTGCTCGGCCTGCACTGCAGCAGGAACAGCATGCGCAACCAAGTCACTGCTGCTTTCTAGAAGAGTTCAGCTGCTCAGTACACACCTACTTATGCTCTGGATAGAATATAATGATGTGTTACATGAATCCCTGGAAAAGGGTATGGAATGATCTTCATCAAAAAATGAAAAACTGAAATCCAATGTTAAAGGCAACTATTCATATACACACAGCTACTAGGCTTAAGCCCTTGAAGGAGGCCCTGGTACGAGATGTAACGGATCTTAACCTGTCTTACCATATGCAGTCTTCTCTTCTTCAATTCTTCATACTGATCTTTGGTTGGCAGGGACATTAGGCCAAGCAGTTTTTCCTRGCAAAAATTGAAATATTTACAGTGTTGCTTGTTTCAAGTACTTGAAAAGAGGGATACTACCAACAGAACACCCCACAAACAAATACAAGGTACTTCTACACTGCAGTCACTGCTGCAAGTCTGAGCACATCTTTGCTGCCGTAACTATGCTGCTAGCTAGGTTCACACCTCAGCAAGAGGCAAAGCCAACATCCACACATTCTCTTAGGTCCCTAAACTCAGTGCTGCTCTGACTACACTATCTGTATTCAAGCTAGCTCATTTAAGGCTACCGTAAGTCGTTAGGGGAACTACAGAAAATGTATAGAACTAAACCTCCTGTCAAAATAGTTTCAAACCACAGGGATGCCTGGCAAGGAGAACACTATATAAAATTTACATTCAGCTCACAACATATGCTCCATTTACCTGAACAAAAAGTGTAGCTGAATATCTTATCATTCTCTGAAGTTGTAGTGTTTTAGGATGAGGTTGGGGATCTTCATGCAAGCCTAGACTCAAAATCTTCTTACTGAATCAAAGCAAACATACAGCCTCATCAGTTCAAAAACAAGGGCCAGCAAAAATGCAACAGAAGGGGAGAGAGACAACAATGGATGAAAATTTTCTGATGTTTTTTTAGGTAAACCATTTCGGATATTACAAGTTATAAAACTTTCCACGCCCACCTTTTTTTTTTTTTTTTTGAAACAAACAAACAAACTGTGCCACTATTTGTTTCCTCTGTGCTTAGTTATTTCCGCTGCAGAGGAATGCATGATTTTTAAGGCTGGAAAAGGAAGCAGAAATTGATGGTGCACAGGAACAGCATCTTCCTTTTCGCATGCTCTTTACAACTGAGCAGACAAATTGATTATCCATATGAATAAGCAGGTATATGCAACAGAAACACAGACACCAACATTTGAGAAAAACTACAGAGAACTCATAACAGAGGGAGATACTGGGGGTGGGGGGAGAGAGAAGGGAGATGTTCTTTTACCTTAAGGCATCTATAAATTCGTATACTTTTTGAATCTCCACCCTCAAGTCATTAGCATGTTCAAGATTGTAGGTTGTCTCCCCAGCACTAAGAAATAAATACAGCTTTATTGTAAGTCATGCATCCAGCTAACAATACATACAACTCTAGAAGTTATCCCAAGATGACTAAGATTCAACAGTGGTAAGAATAGCTAACACTAAAGGGGTTGAATGACTTTATTTCAAGCTCATTGTTTAAAAACCCCTTCTTTGTGACAGAAGGGGAAAATGACAATCATCTTGTGAACATGAACATTTCATACAAGATCATTTTATTTGATTGTATTATTATTTACTCTTATAGGAGAAAGCATTTTAACACACGAATGCCACTCTACCAATAATATCTAAAATATGCACATATTTAGCAAATGCATCTRTTTTGTGGTTTTTTTTCCAGGTGACTGAGTGCAGAAAAAACACTGAGTGATTGAATAAGTAACTATACCATTGAAGAAAGATAGTTATCTCTACTAACGTTTGTCAGAAAGCAAAAGCCTACAACCCCACATGGGTATAATACTTAGGATGCTAGTAACCGACTGTCCACATGGGGATGCAATCAATTATATGCACTTTATTAGAATCTCACATTTATTGAAAAAACAAATTAGGGAAGACTCTTCACCAGTTTTTAGCTTCCCTCTCCTTTTATATCACAAATACAAAAGATAAGGATCACTCTCTCAAAAGAAACTTCACTATCCGTATGATTCCAGTTTCTGGGACTCATTACTAGTCAGAAATTTTTAATTTCATCAGTAAGAAGTCTGTTGTTTTCTGACATGTGCTTCCATTATCCAGGACATTCATATTTTTACTTTTCTCCAGTTGTCAAGCCACATAACACCAGCTCTCATGAAGTCATGACAAAAAGCAGTAACAGCTTAGCATGTTTTTCACCTTTTATACTTCTATACTTCTTCCTTTTGGGAGGTGTGTTTTTACAGAACAGTTTTGTTACGATGAATGACAGCCTAATTTTTCTATAAGCATCAGATCTAAAGGACAGGTACAGAAATATCTGTTAACTTTAACTTCTCAAACGGACATGCTTCATAGTCTAAGACCAACGTGTGTATTTCTCTACTATACAAGCCAGAAGTGTAACCTGACAACCTCTTGCAGATATAGCGGGAGAGATTTAAGTTACACCAGTGAGAGAATACTACCGCAAGAAATTATGCACAAAAGTGTGATATGTGAATGCTGCTTACCCACTGCAGCACCGGGCAGGCCAGCTAGATTTAGAACAAGGGTCAGGTGAAGGTGGCTTGCTTAACATAAGAACAGATGAGAAGCATTCAAGCGATCCTTTGCTGCTGGCAAGCCATACCATCCAGCTGAGAGGAGTAACACCCTACTTCAACTGTTTTGAAGAGGCTCGTTTACACAAGAATCGTAGCCTTGTACTTCCTTTTTGCAAAGATGACATGTCAAAGTATGACAGTGGCACCTCACTGGGAAGTGGCTTTAAAAATCAGACTTCTTCTCTGTATGCAATGTTACCATTAATAATTAATTCAGTACTGCTTTGTTTGAAAAGCATCCAAAAGACAACAGATAAACACTTATAATTTACACACTCTTGCAGCCTTAGCACGCCACTTCCTCACTCCTTCCCACACTTCTGGGGAGGAAACATACATATATTAATAAAAAAAATCAGCGAATGGGGCTTACTTCAGTGATTCTGCCATCCTTATGTATTCTGGCGCCTTCTGGTCAACCTTCTCCATGCAGAGTCGGAGTTTCTTAAAAAAGAACTTGTATTGAAACACTAATGCAAGAACATGCTGACATAAACCTTTCATGCTGCCTGTGCACATTCGAAGTTAACCGTGATGAAAGCCATTTAACTATTCAGGATAACGAGACCCTCCACTTATCTTCAGAACACAGATGGCATGGACAGGAACAGAGAAAGACTCCCTGCACCCCTGGAAAGTGAATTTTGAATTCAGAAGCTGTTTTAATGGATGACTTGGACAACTTCTAGCCTTAAATCTCTTCACAAAGAGCACCAACAGAAACTCCCATTAATACTAACCTGGGGGGTTTGCGGACTCTACTAAAAGATACCGATGATTGTCAGTACCTGCTTTCAAAGCATACTTGAACACAATGTTCCAGCCATACGCTGTTGATTGATATAGATGGTTCAAAAAAGCATTTGCCATCAGTGTGAGGACAAACAGTGTGGACAATATCGAGTCCTACAGTTCCAGTGCAGCCCATCAACAAAGTGCACAGCGTATCACTGCTTTACACAAGAACTGTTCTGAGGAATCCCAGCTGACGTAGTTCACAATTTTGAGAGAGAGGCATCTCAGAACTATTACTTCCAGATGATGAGAATGAAGATGTATCTTAAAACAACGTCTGAAGTTGTTGTGGGATATAAATACTACACGGCAACCGGCTCCCTCGTTTCAAATACATCTTTGTCACGTAAACACCCAATAGAGTCTATTATAACACAAGTGAGTATTAAGTCATAAAGTAAGAGCTTGGACATGAGATAACAAGCCAAAAGCGAAGTAGTGACAACTGCAGATCTATACACTGAGGATGAAAGCAGCAGAGTTTGATTTACCTCATAGAGTTTCACAATATCTGGAGTGTATTCTTTCTCATCAATCTGTTGTTCTCTTTTCAACAGGGTGTCTTTGCAGTGCCGACAACAACGGATTCGGTCATCATCCTTCTCATCCAGAACTGAGCTCACACTGCTTATGCTGCTAATGCTGCCACGGCGGGAGCCATGGACACTATTGGGTGAGGAGTTCGGGCTAGCATGAGAACCCAAGGCCTCCTTGCTGGCACTAGTGAGTTTGCCTAAAAATTACACACAGGTAATTTTACAGTGACTGGAGAAGCCAACAGGTTTTACCAATACAAATGAATTGCACTTTAACAGAAACTTTACATTCAGGTAATGTTAGAAAACCAAGTTAAAACAGTCTGTTGAAAGACATGCAAGAAACCCATGACAACCAAGACCACAAGTCAGAATTTGGGTCTTCACTGTAAATCCTGCTCTTCTAAAAGCAGCTAGAGAGCAGACTGCTGAGAACCACCTACTTTGCTTATGCCTAGAAGCATTCTCATGTTGGAGCTAGCATAGTTATAGAATAGTGTGTGGAAGAACAGGTATGTTAATTCTGTCCGTGTTTTGTGCTTGAACGCTCCAAAAAGCACAATTAATGTCATTTATTTCCACAGAAAATACAGTCTCCTCTCCAACGCACTAGATGAGTAAATTAAAGTTCAAAGGGTTTCTTAAAGGCTTGTGGATGAATTTCCTTAATGTCAGCATTTGGACAACGACGGGCAAGACTGGAAATATCCACAATAGTTCTAAATGTCAAGAACCTTGGCAGTTATAATTCCTAAAGTTAATACCTTCATAGTTATGGTACTCAGTAGAATAAGACACCTAATGTTAATTATATTTACTAGTGTATTTACTAGTAGTATATACTACTACTGCTTCTAGTAACTTTTTCAGTGTATGTAACACTTCCAATTCTGAAGAAGAAACAGAGACAAAGAATGGAGAAATCGTTCTTCTTATTCTGTTTCACAGACAAGTGTCTGCATGAAACCGAATGACACATGAAGGACCAAGTTTTCCACACAGGCAGAATATCACCAGCTGCTTTYTTCCTAGTGGCAAAAAGCCAGGATGCAGTCAGCACCCTGAGTGAGCTAAGGAAAGGAGGAATTAACACCACACACTGTACTTACTTGCCAAAGGAAGACTGACAAGCTCCATGCACTTCTTGCACATAATAGAGCCACAAAGGCGGCAGTGGTGACGTCGGTTTCGAATGCTGAACTTATTGCCACAGTCTGGGCAGAACGGAACATCCTGATCACTGACCCAAGGCACAACAGACTTCTCTATAGCTGTGATCGGGCACGAGGGGACGRAACACACACAACACAGGATATTTATTCAGTTAATTCCTCAGCTGGTTAAACTATAGGAGCAAATAGTCTGAGGTAAGCTCATACCAACCTCTTATTTTAGCTGACTCAGTGTTTGCTCTGTCAAAYGATGTAAGCTAGTAGAAGATAAACAATACATTCAAGAAAATTGTACTTTTGCAAGAAAAATAAACCAACACAACCCAGCCCAACAAGAAAAAGAAACCTGGCATTTTTAAGAGATAGGAGTCTCAGCCTGTTTTACACCAGATTCCTGCAACTTTCCTATTTATTTCTAATGCCACATTCATACAAGCAGTGCTAAACAATGACCGCCAAACCTGTACAAATCAGAGCATTGTAGACATAGTCTTTACAGCACCCAACATTACTGCATCTGAGCCAAAAAGTAAGTATATCAATGGCAGATTTTGAAGAATGAGAAGCTGGAAGAATCATGACAAAAACATTAGGGAGAAATTTAGTAAAGTAAAAGATGGAGAAAATATACAGGGAAACAGGTTCTTGAAGCATGTGGAAGTAGCATCTTCTGCTTGAAAATAGTGCATAGAAACAGAATCATATCCACAGCACAGGGTCAGACCAAGCRCAGTACTCAAGGATAAAAAAGGAAAACAGTAATGTGTGAAGAGAGTCATAGTTTAGTATCCTTTATGAAGTGCACTGCTAGATAAATGGGCACACTTCATACTAAAATATGGGTTTTTTTAATCTAGGAAACATTCAGAAGGCTGGAATATTAAAAAGCAGCAAATTTACCTTTTCTAACCTGATTATTAACTTATTGACTTCAACTACATAGTGATCAATCCTGGCTGCTCGGTGTTTCTTGAAATCAGAAAGATGGCTTCTCATAGCACCTGGAGAGATAGCAGAAAGTTTTCATAGTCACCCAGGTGTTCTGTATGGATTTCCATGCATTTAAATGCCTCTTGACAGACAGCTGTCTCTTCACCATTTATTTCTCATGTTCAAATCGAATTTTAAAGACACATTAGAATCCTAAATTTTCATGGTGCTGCTCTAAATAAAACATGCAGGTTAAAGCCTAATCTCCAGGCTAGCAACGAACAGTGTTTTACTTCTACTACAGAAAACAACAGGCACCATGTTAAAGAGAAGATCTGCAACNATCCCTCAGTTATATTTGGCAAGCTATTATCAACTAGCAGTATTCTCAAAACCAACTCCCTTTAGTTTCCTGGCTACATGTTGAACAAAGGGAAGAGGCAGGTCCAATGATTATTGCAGGTCTCTGCAACAGCAATTTCTCTTTCAGACTTCTGATCATCCTTCCACCGTTAGGGGTCTGAATCAAATCCTTGATGACAGTTCAGATCTACAGAAAACTGATCACCAAGTATACAAAAGAACAATATGGCATCTATTTAAGAAATGTACAATTCATACATTTTTTGTTTTGATCCTTTTCCGAGTCAGATGAGCCAGGTATTAAAAATCAAAGTTACAGACAAAATAAAAAAAAATAATCTTTCTTCTGACTGATAGAACACAAAATCAGATGTTGCTTTTTGATACTACCTATGTAAGTGTAAGAATCTCACTTCCTCATGCTAATGAAATAACCAAAAAACCTCCAAAGCTGAATTCAGAGGAATGAAAGGGTCCCTCAGGCAACTGACTTCAGCCACTGCTTAGGAGACATCACACAGTCCCTTTCACAAACCCACCAAAGCCCATCCTAAAATCTGTACGGTTCATCTACACTCTGATCAGAAAACAGTTCTCACTTCTCTAATGTTCAGAAACCTTCTGCTAGTTCACTGCCTAAATTTATTCTTAGCTAATATTTATACTATGATTGCTGCTGAAGTAGTTACAAAGTCAAAAGTATAATAATCTACAGAACTCAGGCTCTGCAGAGCCAAAGGATTAAGTCCTAGTCTGTCAGCAGCACAGGATCCACCAGAGATAGTGCTGCTTCCTCCCCTGAAAATAACCATAATATTTCAGGCAATTTCAATAGCAGTATTTGTAATTACAGGCTCAGTCAACTTACCCTTGACATTCTACAAATGTAGATTTATATTCAGAGGGGTGGGTCTGGGGTTGGTGGGGGTTTTTTTGTTGTTTTGTGGTAGTTTTTTTGTTTGATTTTTTAAAGTAAACCTCTCTTTAATGAGAGATGATCTACACCTCAAATCCAAGGAAAAAGCTGAAAGAGTTTAAATCAATGGACAAGCTTTTTGTCAGACATGTAAACTACATTAAGTGTAGCCCAAAAGCTGGAGATTTGATATAGCCATAGCTTAATTATTAATTAGTGGATTATCTGTTTTGTAAAAAGCCACAAGATGGTTGCAGAACACCTCGACACAGCTAGATGCACAGAGATAAACGCGTACCCAGCAGGCCTCAAAAGCTCAGGCACAATGACATGACAAACAGCTATCCTGCTCTCAAGGTTAGCTGGGGCACTGATTCTGTGCATTCTTCTTCCATTATCTGCATTTTTCCCATCACCCCACACAATGTAGGCAGGCTGCACAAAATCAATATGCAAACCATAACCCCATGCTACAGTGAGTCAAACACAATACAGACACAATTCCACGCAACTTCAGCAATACCGTAGCACTTGCCCAATTAAGATCAAAAGAAAAGTTATCCCCACTGTGTATTGCTTTCTAGCTCTCCTACCTACTTCCTGTGGCTCCCACATGTATGGATCTACTCCACCATAGCTGAATGACTCATATCGTTCCTGAGATCCAGAATCAGTTCTGTCATCTCCTTCTCGTTTCAGCAATTTCTTCTTTGCTCTTCTGGCCTTCTGGACTAGATCTGAAAAAGATAAACCCAAGTTATCAAACATGGCAGGCAGTCACCGAATATTTGTCACACAAAACCAGTATGRAATATTCCTCATCTTTTAGCACAAGCCTTTTCCTTGATGACAAGTTTATCCTCAACATGTCCTGTTTAGAACCAGAATGTGGTTCAGAGAATCACAGATGACATGAAATGCTCTTTGTTATCTGTCATAAAGTAGCACTAAGGTCCTAATGACAAAACAGTAGTTTTAGACACACCATTCAGGGACTTCACTGTAAAACAGTAAGCTGTCTTAAACTATGGGACCAATTTCACAGCATTCTGGGACATCATACAGATATCATCTTAATTCTCCTAATTTCCAATGATTTTCTTAGGATTCAAGGATGTTCAACACCTTCTTTGTCTTGTTGCACAAACTACAAAGAATTTCAGTGTGCTTGTACACCTAAATAATTTTGAAAGTACTAAACAGCCTACTGCATTATCTGATATGAATGCTAGTGAGAGGAGGGCAGTCTCCTGGGCCAAAAAAAAGACCAGGAACTTGAAACTTCAGAGCTTTTATTGCCCTTGCAGCTATGTTCCTCTCTGGATGCTAGCAGAAGTTGAGGGCACTACTTTTCCTGCCAAACACATTCAGTATCTCCTTGAACTAGATCTTTTATATATCAAGCTTTCTAACAAGCTGCTGGGAACCATGAGTTAGCATGTCCTTTCATATTTCTGATTTTCTTATTTAGTGTCCAAAACACTGGAACTTCCACCTTGACCTTACTGGAGTCTGTCCCCCCGAGCTCCAGCCACTAGGGCTGTGCCAGCAGTTCTTCAGCTGCTGAAGTTGTGCTACCTCCCCAAATGACACTCAGTGATACGAACACTTCTCAACAAAACTGTGCCAGGTTGGCAAGGGCTTTGCTAGCATTGTAACATCATCGAAGAAACAGGATTTCTCCTCCCCCCACCTACTCTCAAGCCAACATAGCAAATGCCAGCCAGACACTGCAGTTTCTTAAATGAAGTTATGCTATCTAAATAGAAAATATATTTGCACTCGAGACTTTGAAAATCTGACATACTTAAAAGAAGCAGGGATGCCTAATGGCTTTGCCACAGACACAAAAGCTTTTAAAGCAAACTTCTTCATCTTGTTTGCCGTGAAGCCAAACTTAACCACCTCAGTATGACTCAACTGAAGTAACAAGGCGATTTGTAAGCAATTCCAGAACTCCACAATTAGGATAGCTGGAGTTAAGCACAAAGTCGTGCAACCACTTGTGATGCACAGTTTGAATACTAGTCCCTAAAACAAGTAATTTAAATAGGTGGTTCTGCCGGCCTGCTTTCTTCTAGAAGGGACTTCACTGGATAGACCTTGACATGAATAACTAGGACAGAAAGTAAGCAGACAAAACCAACATCCTTTATGCAAGAACACATATGAAAGCCAGCCTAAGAAGTCACAGTACACTATTTTAGATTAAAAGAACACTAGAGAGAACAAAATCAAAATGCGGGTGTTTTGTATTACATAAAAGAGGCATTTGGGAAATCTTACCAAGCCTAAGTTGCTTTCTTTCCTCTTATCACAATGAAAATAATATTGCTGTTCTGGTTTAAACGTTCCACAGAAGCATCTGTGATTCAGCTATTGCAGCACTGTACCCACGATGAGAACATGACGGCCGTACTGACCAGTCTACCTTCACCGTCCAAGCAGAGCACAGTGCTAAGAGCCAAGAAGTAGCCAGACTGATGGAAAGCAACTTAAAAACTCGTGAAGTATTTGACTGTGCTACCCTTAGGATAGGCTTGTTAAAAACAAACTTTTCACTGAGAAAAATAAACTTTTGAAGTAACAATCATCAGTCTCAGAAAAAAAAAAGGGGGGGGGAAGTAAAAATTCAAGACTGCCACGCCACTATCTCTAGTATAATAAAACAAAACCAGAAAGATTTTTGCAGGGAACACACAGAATTATCACCAGGTTTTGCACATTTTTCTCTCAATGTAAAACGATACTGTGTACGCAAGGGTGGTAAAAAAAGGGAAGTATTTTAGTTAAACAGAATTCAAAGGCATGTTTCAAACACCAGTAAAAGTTGGTAATYCATAGCACAACCCTGGGACGCTCCCAGCATCTACTTCCAGCTCCATCACCCACATTCTTTTCCATCTCTTCCCCACCACCAACCTTCTTAACTTTACACTTTAACTGTGACTACCGTTTTATCTACTGTCAAAACTAGGGATTAATGAATTGGTATTTGGCAAGTACCAGAGACTCCCCATATTCTGTAAGGTCTTCAAGTAATGCTTGGGAATTCATCTGGGTTACAGTATAAATCAGAGTTTTCAGATAAAAACAAATAAACAAGACACTCCAAAAGGCCAGTAATAAAAATCAYGCATAAAATCAGACATTTGAAGAGTGATGTCTTTTAAGCGCCTGCTTTAGAATTTACTTACTTAAAGTATCGGGAATAACATAAAAATTATGCCTCGGCCTAAGGTAATTTATAGAAAAATGGAACCCCATACCTCACTTGTAACTCACTTCAATGAATACTTCACTATTCTTAGACATTCTGAGAGCGCTCGCAGTACCAGCGGCTTCTGTCGTTCGGATTCTACGCGGGCAGAACGCACACGTGACGACAGCAGCCGTGCCCCTTACTTTTGAGCTGTCCTCTGACGTCTCTGTCCTCGCTCGAGTGCTCCTCTTCGTAGTGCGCCTGCAGCTGGTAGAAGGACTGGAGGTCCTTGAGGCAGAGCGGGCACAGGAACCCTTCCCTCATGTCCCCCGGGTCACCGAAGGGCGGCGGACAGCCGGACGCCATGGCGGCCCGCCCGCGGCCGGGCAGCGCTCGCTCCCCGCTCTCAGCGGCGGCGCGGCAGCGCGGGGCACGGCCGCCTCGCAGGGACGAAGCGCGGGGGCGGACAGCGCGGGGGCGGCATCGTCCCTGGCGGCTTTCTGAAAGGAACGCGGGCAGCGGCGTCGGGCCGGCGGCACGGCCTCACCCCACGCCCTCCCTGGCCCCTCCGCGGCCCAGCGGGCGCCCACGCCAAGGGCCCAGGCGGGGCGGGGGCCGCGTCCCGCCGCTCCGCATGCGGCACCCGCTCGGCCGGCAGCGCCCGTGCGCGCCCCGCCCGGGGCCCCCGGGGCCCGACGGCCCCGCGCGGGGGGAGGGGAGAGGCCTGCTCGGGCCCGCGCTCCGGGAGGAGGGGTCGGGTGGCGAACTGGGAACGGCAACGCGCAGGCGGCGGGGCGGGGCCGGCGGGAGCCCACCGCCCCGGCCTGGCTCGCCACTACCGCGGGGGGGGAGGGGCGGGAGAGGCTGCCCGCGCAGGCGCAGGGAGGCAGCACGCGCCGGGCCCGTTGCCCCCCGCGCGGCCGGGGCGGGGGGCACGCAGGGAAAGGGGCGGGGCTTAGCGCTCGCGCCGACCGCCGGAGGAGCGGCCGTTGGGGGCCCCCGCCCCGCCCGCGGGGGCCGCCAGGCCGGAGGCAGGCGGCCGGGCCTCACCTCAGCGGCTGGGCAGGAGGTGCGTGTCTCCAGCAGCGGGGAAGGCGCGGCCCGCTGCGCTCCCACCCGCTCGGCGTCCCGGCCGCCCGGGAGCGGTAGAGCCCGGCGGAGGGCGGGGCGAGCGCCGAGATATGGATGGGCGGGAAGGGTGGGGACAGGGAGGGCTCATCCGGGACCGGAGGGAGACGCGAGGCCCAGCTAAGGCGTGCGTTGCCAAGCGCAGAGCTATCGATGGAGGGCGAGGTCGGCGGGACGGGGGCGGCCCGGGGGCGGGCCTCGGCCTCCGCCTCCCTTAAGRAGGTGCGTGGCTGCGCCCCTGTTTGCAGCCACCCCGGCAGGGGCCCTAATCACGGGGCCTGCTGGAGCCCCCCGAGGCTCGCAGGTGTGTATGAGAGGTGGCGGTGATCGCGGTGACAGAACCCTCTCGGGAGCGGGACGGCGTTGCGGCGCTGGGGGCGGGGGAGGTTGGCCCCCTCTCTGGCCTCCCGCTGCCTCGGGACGTCCCGCGTAACACTTACCTCTCCTGCTGGCTGCTGGGGGCTTTGTGCGTTGTACCCTTACTGCTGAGCATGCTGGGAGGAGGACCAGCGTTGCTAACAACGACAAGCCTGATGTTCCCTTTCTTAGCCCGCCAAGTCACTCAAAAGAAAGTGTTCAGAACTGTAAGCCATAGCACTAGATGACATGCTACTCAGAGAACCACCAGTAGAATCCAGGAATCCCACTACTACTTGTGCTTGCCGCCTGMCAAATAGTTACGTAAATCAATGACAGAAGCTTTTCAATATCCCCTTTCTGATGCCAGCTTCTGTTTAGTCTCAACTAACTAATTGTGTTAGTTGAGACTAAACAGAAATCCGTGCTGTCCCGCATTCCCTAGTGTATGGAGGAAATGATAGGAGTGCGTAACCATTCCTCTGCTTCAKCTGTTAGAATTACAGGCTTTTGGAGGCAGAGATTTTCTAACGTGACAATGCTATTTACACTTGAGTCCTATCCATTAAAGGTGGATTTCCACTGTTAATGTCCTGCACTTTTATCCTTGAAGTTAAGTCCTTTAAAACATTTTCAACAGGGGTCAGGGGTGGGGGGTGTTTTCCAAGGCATGAATTATAACTAGATGCCCAACTCCTAGGGTCTTCAAATCCCAGCTAAAGGGTATCAGATGGTCACAGATGAGATGAGGGATTCATCCACAAGCTAGTTTTAGTAGCCATTCCAAATTTTGGTCTCATTCTTGCAATCTGATCTTTGTGGGCTGACTATTACATGACCGCTCTCAGCACTTTGTCACATCACCAAGGAATTTCACCTGCTTTGTATTTATAGTTCCATCATCCAGCAAAAGTATAATGGGAAATCAGAGTCTTAAAACCAAACTGATTTAACCACAGGAGTAAATGAATGTTATAAACAGTCAAACTCTCTGATTTTTTATATGTACAGTTTCCTGTTAAGAACCATTACGCTCTGGTTTTCAAAACCATGCAGTCTTGATTCARTTATCAATAGAGAAACAGGCAGCTGTGGAAATAACGTAAAACCCCAGTTACAGTCACATTCCTATTCAGCATGCAAAACACAGACCCAATTTCTCTTTGATATTAAAAACTGATAACAGATCTTATCATGCTGTAAAAGCTGCCCTGGTCAGGTACTCTCCCTGCAGTGCACTCGGGTAAATTATAAGCTGTTAAGGTTTTTTTAGAAGGTATGACTGACTGTTAATTTTTWTTTATTTATTTAATAAGTTAAGGGCTGTATTAACCCCCAGGTCTTAAGAACCTGAAAATATTTTTAAGTCTCACCAGGTTCACTTTAAAACTTGAAAAGTCGTCAGCCTATAGGGACTAGAAATGAAACTAGGAGTGTATGTAAAGGAGGACGGTATTTAAGGATGAAAAGGAAAAAACAGAAGTAACCATCTGACTTTTCATACTGCTTTTGTTATAGAAAATATATTTCTGGCCTCTTCCAGACTTAGCTGGAAGGATTTAACCACACATGGAACAGGCCTGCCAAGATGTGCTCAATATATGCAGTCCTGAGGTGGCAAAGCCTTCTAGCATGAACATCTCATCAAAGCTCCTGGGTTTTCTCATTGCATAGGCCTATATTTGGAATTGGGGCTTCAATTAATAAACATCTTCTCTCATTACTGTCATCCTTTACTCTCGTTTTTTCCCTGATGCCTATTTTCTGATCTCTCTTATTGTGTTCACACCCTAAGAAGGCACCTTTTCCTACAGAATTATGTGAGTTTGTCTGCTGTGATCTTTTTCAGTAGGGAATGGTTATCTGCATCAGTTTCAGGTCCAAGACTTTAAGCCTTGTCTGATCAGGGAAGACCTTGGAACAGTCATTGTGGAACAGCCGTTATTCTACATTAGCTCCTATATAGACTCTTTCTGTGAGCATCACATTCAAGCACATATGTTACTGAAAGAAACAGGGAACAAATTTGGGATAGCTACAGCACTTTGAATTTCTGCTTTCCCACATTCATATTAATTCTGAGAGTGTTCCTTATCTTGGCAAATCCTGAGATTAAAAACTGTTGAATTCAGGAATTACAATATTTGCTTGTTTCTCTAATACAGCTAGCAGATTTTTTGGCATTCAGAGATGCTTCTAATAGTAAACGCATCTGCTTAGTACTGGAAAATTCAAATTATTACCTTTGTAATAATGTCAGCAGAGTCATTTCATGCCATTCTTTGGGGCAGGCACACACTTTCCGCAAGGAAAGCATTAAGGACGTGGATTATGCTCACAGTTTTGAAGCTGTCTTTAATTCTGTACTATGCGAGTTGTCTTGCAGTTCTGAAAGAAGTCAAAGGAAGGCACTGCAGCCAAGCTTTAAGGGAACAGTTTGTAAATCCCATTGTATTTCTCTTTGATTCACCAAATGTGAATTTGACCCTCAGCCTCCATTTTTTCCACTTGTTTATGTCTTATGATACTCACTTATGCAGAAGTATCCCTGTATTACCCCATGTATCTGCTGCATCTTTCAGACCAGAAGCTAAGAATTGCATTAGCTTGTCCATAAGGCAACATTTCTTTGCAAAACAGAATGGAAAATCCACGGTTTAATTGATCCCTATCCCTGAYGAGGAGCCTGTGTACTGATCTGAGGGCTTTGTATGGGGTAGGAGGAAGCGGGCAGGTGGGGATGGGAAGGAAGGGTTTGCAATGTAATGCGGCAAACCTGGAGCAACACGGGGTACTGTTTTTCCCAGTCGTGTTCTCATCCTTGGAGGAAGAGAGCAGGAACCAGCCTGAGGCTCAGTGCCTTTGAGGATTCACCTGCTGTGGTGTCAGCCTCCTTCCCCTGGATTTGCTGGAGCTGGGCTGCTTCCTAGCATTGGGCCATGCCTGTGCCTTGGGAAAGCTCAGGTGCAACTACCTACCTCTCCCTTTTTTGTTACCTTGCTCCTTTTGTCCAAACCTCTGTTGAGGCCAGTGATTTATAACTCACTGAGCCAGTGAAAGAATGCTCCAGCAATCCAAGTGTTTCTAGAAGAGCTGTGCTTGAATGGGAGAGTAGTGAGTATGAGAAGGGCGATAGTGGGTATAAGTGAAAAAGGAAAAGCAAGAGTAGATGCAGGGCTTGCAGGAGGGTTTCTGTAGGCATGTCACTTTTCTTGTTCCTGTTTCATGTGCATGTTTTGTTCATTTACTGGGTGTAGGGAAGGGGCAAGAAAAGGGGTAGGTGGGGAGTGGAAGATGTGCCTGTCACTAGATGGCACACCAAGCATGTCCGAGAGCAGCTGAAGACCTGCTGGGGGCCTTTGCAGAGGATTTCACAGCACATGGGGCTGCTTAGCCATTTGTTTTAAAGATTCTTCTCCTGCAGCAGGCAGGGTAATCCTGCCTGTTGAGCTGTGAGGCCCCGATGACTCAGGCAGTTCAGTCGTCTCCTGTCATTCAGAGGTAGTAAGAACCAGGTATAAGGAAAAGCGAGACTGTACTGAACAGCAAGCTCTTCCCTTAAACCTGCCTTCAGTAGCTTCAGTAACTGCTCATTTTCAAAAGGAAAGACTTAAAGGCTTATTAAACGGTAGATACAACAGTTGAAGTCTAATAGCCTAGTGTTGGGACAAAAACAATACAGTGAGAAGGACTGCCTGCGGCGAGTTGTGATGAGGATGATGACATGCTGGCATGTGCACTAGAAATCAAACATTTCGCTGAATCTTTAGTTAGTTAATTGTGCTCTTTTGCATGTTCTGCATTTGTCCACAGACTATGAGAATGCTTCTCACCAAATTAATCTTTTTGAATGACAGATAAAACACCATGTTGTGTCAATCACTCTTAAAAAGAGAAATTTCATTCAACATTTTGAAAGAAAAATGCCATTTGTTTGCAAACAAATGTTTGCAATGTTTCTGAATATAAATGGTCTTTAGCACTTCCTGAGGAACTCATTCCCCATTAAGTGATTGCACCTGTTTAATAGGATTTGGATCTTTATGAGAGTATTAGACTCTTATTGGGAGTCTCTCAGAGAGAATTACAGAAGCGATAATACGAAGTTACTATGCCAGATGTAGTGATGTGTTGAATGATGTCTTGTCCTGGTTTTGTCTGGGATAGAATTAATTTTCTTTCTAGTAGTTGGTATAGTGCTATGTTTTGAATTTAGTATAAGAATAATGTTGATAACACACTAATGTTTTTAGTTGTTGCTAGGTAGTCTACTTCTCAAGGACTTTTCAGCTCACATGCTCTGTGAGGCGCACAAGAGGCTGGGAGGGAGCATAGCGGGGACAGCTAGGCCAGCTGGCCAATGGGGTATTCCATACCATGGGACGTCATGCCCAGTATATAGAGCTGGGGGAAGGAGGAGGAATTGGGGGACGTTTGGAGTGATGTTGTTTTGTCTTCCCAAGTAACCGTTACGCGTGATGGAGCCCTGCTTTCCTGGAGATGGCTCAACACCTGCCTGCCCATGGGAAGTAGTGAAGGAATTCTTTGGTTTGCTTTGCTTGCGTGCGCGGCTTTTGCTTTCCCTATTAAACTGTCTTTATCTCAACCCACGAGTTTTCTCACTTTTACCCTTCCGATTCTCTCCCCCATCCCACCCGGGGAGAGTGAACGAGCGGCTGTGTGGTGCTTAGTTGCTGGCTGGGGTTAAACCACGACAGTCTGTTCGCTCCCAAAGGGAAATTTGGGCTCCTGTGTCCCCGAGGGCCCCACGTCCCTTTACAGAAGTGGAGCATAATCTAGGTTTGTGCTGGTGTAAATGAGAATAGACTTTGGCTGCTTATCACTTAGTCAGGCTTATACACTTGCCGGCACAGAGAGTGTTCACAAAATGAAAAAATCCAGGTCAGTCTAAAGCAATCCAGTTTACGCTTCTTCAAAAATTAATTTGTCTTCATCCAGCTAGTTGCAATAGGAAGAGAGGTATTTGGGGACAAATTAAACCTTACTGAAATGCTACAGATGCTGTTGGGGACTGAGTTTGAATCAGTAGTGGCTTACCATTGTGAATCAATGTAAAAGAGCAACAGCACAGGAAAGGAATGTGTTCCAAACACTTGCTCAAGAAGCAAAATCAGGCAGGTACTGCTGCGTTCTGCCACCGGAATATAAAAGCTCAGCCTCCAAAACCCCACATCCATTAGATAACTCCTCCTACCCTGCCGCACTCAGAGTCCTTTGCAAACACTGAGTAAATAAGTCGTAAAATACRTTTGTGAGCTGTTGTAATTAACAGTGAATTTTAGGACCTGGTCTGTTGCTAAGTTGGTCACTGCTACTAATGTCCAAGAGGAGAGACTTCAGTGGGAGTACAACTGAGAAGAGGGACACCATCAGCCCTGTAGCCATGGCACAGTCCTGTCAGGAATGTATTCCAGTTAGGTTCATGTGTATTCTTCGACTTCTTGTGGTATTTTCAGTGCCATTTGGAATGTGAAATAATGGAATCCGATCCCAGCGCAGGAGAGGTAAATGTAGACTAGAAGTAATTCTCGATGATGCCTGTCTACTTCTCAAGGAATGCAGTGGAACATTTTTGCACAAATATGGCTTACTCACTGAAAAAAAGTTTAAAATATCTGAAAATTAACAGTGTTGAGTTCAATATAGACTTCGGGGCAGAAGCAGAGGGGAAAATCAGAATGTTCTTCCTAACTATTCCCTAAACTAAACACCTAGTTAATTTAAATTGATGCTGTGTTTAAAACTGGCCTAAATTCAATTTTATAATTTAATGATAATTTTTTAAAAGCGCATTTTAAATCTCCTAAGATTGAAATGGGTAACACAAAATTCTTCCTACAGCATAAAATGATCTTTGATTTTAATTTATCTGAGAAAACTTTTTTTATTTGTTTGTTTAGGTGGATCTAAACCAACATTTTCTGTAGTTTTCATTTTGTTCAGAGAACTAAAAAATTTGCATATCACTGTTGCTTTTAACAAAACTCATATATTCAATATACTCAGTTGCTTATAACATTTYGATACAAACCAAATTTGTTTAATTAGTCTGTGTAGAGAGGATAGAAGCTACATTTCCATGCCAAACCCATGATTTTTCCTGTGTTTGCAGGCTCATCAATCAACACTGGCAGCATGAGGGTTTGTAAGAGCTGCAGCTGGTAACTTGTTGAGCCCCATTTATCTGATATTAACTGCTTCAGTATTGGCAGGCCAGTCATCTACACAAGTTTATCTGGTCCCTTAACACTGCTGAAGAATCTGGCATAKTGGTCCTGAGGGCATGGAATGGCATCACTTTAACATAGAGTAGGTGAATTATAAAGAGGAGGAATAGGAAGGTTCAGTATTCCTTTGTGTTTACATTTTATTTAATGTTTTAACCATAGGATCCATATGCCACAATGTCTAGATTATGTTCGAGGCTCATTTCAGATTTCAAGCACACCCATATTTGGGGGCTGTCTCCTATAGCCTCTCTTGTCTTCTATTTCCCCTACAAATTTGAACAGCAACCAGTTCCCATCTTGAAAGCAGCATGTCTAAAATCAGTATGCGGAATACCCTCAACAGTGGGTATTCGACAGTGAATGATTTGTGATTTTTTGCAGGGCTGTTGTTGCTGTCTTCTTCAACAAAACCTGCATGTTCAAAGAGCTTGCTTTTTGTCTTGACTGCTTTGGCTCAGAGAACCTTTCATAAAGTCTTACTATATTTTTCATTTGTCTTGGCTTTTCTTTCTCGTCCTCCTCCTCGTCCTCCTCTTCTCTTTTTACAGTACCTTCTTCAGGCACCGCACACATCAGTACCAGCTTCAGAATCAAGAGGGACCTTATGCTGGAAACATGTGCTTCTCTGTGAAAATTAGCTTAAAACAGCAATTATATTTCAGGCAACCTCTTCAAAGCAGGTCAATTCCCCTAGTTTTCCCAGTCATAATCTCACATTTTCCCTATACCAGTCAGCTGTTGAAGTGTCTACGCTTCATCATACTCAATTGCATTCAGTTAGGGTATCCATTATGGAGAGAAGATGGCAACAGACTAAGTAACTTTGATATGGCAAGTTGGATCCTGCTTTACTTCCATCCCATTTTGCAGCAGTGTTTGCATGATTTATTAAGTCCAGATTTCCCCTCTGTCCAGTTCATGTGAACATGAGGAAGGTGCAGTGTATGTTCGCTGGGAGTAAAGGAGAAAGGTGTTCCTTCAGTCACTCGACACTTCGTGTGCCCATGTGTCTGTGAGGTGCTGCTTTCTTGTCTGGGTCACTGGCTGTCAGTTCAAACCACAGTGGCTGAAGTAAACTCAAGAGCTGTCTTTGCCTTTGGGATTGGGATCATTCCATTATGTATGTACCTGACATGCCCCATCTCTGTCAGGAACCAATATTGTGCTCCAGCATACCAATGCAATTCGTGGCCTAATAAGATTTTGGTTCTGCTTTACCCTCCTTCAGCCTGTGCTCCTTCATCTCATGTAAGCAAAGTGAATTGGCAGACAACTGATAAATGTCCTTTTCTTGGTTTCCTTCTTAGGACTTCTAAGCTGCAGTGGTTTCATCRAGGAAAACAAACCACAAATGTCTTCACACGGTCTAAAAGTAATCTCAAGGCAGGCAGATAACTCAGTTTTCTCAAGGAACTTCCCCATCTGTTTTTATCAGAGGTCTCTGTTCAACCTGAATCCTTCCTCATTACCCTGTAGGAGTGGGGAGTTCATGCTGTTTTTGTTGGGAGGGAAGCAGGACTTCTGCACTCTAATGCAGATTGTCCACATATCCATTTCCTAAAAACAGAAGGATTTCCCTGTCTGCATCTTTTGGGTCATGTCTCTGTACAGCCTAGACCTCACCCAGGCTCATCCCTTCTGCAGTGCTTCTCCACTTGATTGCTTTTGATCATAGTTTTTATTCATAGCAATGTCCTGACTGATGCTTTAAAATTGCAGCTGGCTGTTTAATGTTAACTGAGTTACCAGGCAAGCAGTGACTCTACTTCAGCTATGGTGATGATGTTGTTTTCAAACTTTCTTCAACTAATAAGTCATTAAAAGTAGTAATAAAGGGGTTTGTTGGGGCCACATGTCCTTTGGAAACACTCAGCCCATGCTAATTACAGTGGGTTAGCAAAGAGGTCAAGGCTGATAAGTGTGTGGGAGGGGGCACAGAACAGTAATGGTGAGAGGAGTTGTAAATAGTTGCAGGAAATGTTAATTATACAGCTTGTTCACATCAACTTTCCCCTCCCATTGAAAACAAAGCTCATTTTGAAGACACTTGTAAAAGTTGCTCATTAGGAGTCAAACTCCCTTATGTTTCAATAACTGGTAACATGCCAGAAATGTAAAACTGCAGTAAACAACTCATCTGTGCGTGGTTGTTTTAGTCTCAATTAAAGCTGGAAATAAGATTTTGCATGACTGTGGTGCCACATTAGGGCCAGTGCACAGCTTTGCTCTGTGGACCTAATCCAGATTCTGCAGAGGACAAGGGATATTTTTCCACTGACTTCCATGACCTTCGGACCAAGTCTGCTATTGATTTGTTATCATTCCTGAAGAGCCACAGACTGTCTTACAGATAGTGMACTTCATCAAGGAACTTTGCAACTTAAAGGCCCTGTTCTGCAATTATTGACACGTGCAAGTACAAATGTACTTTGTRTGTGTGTGACTGAGCAAAGCTAGTAATGTGTAGATGTTTGCATGGATGTTAAACTATCGTAAAAGTTGACAATGAGGGGAAGGTATACAATAAAAATAAGACGATGAGAGATGTGCAATTAACAAATTCTTACCTTATAACTAAGTAGTATATATCTGTGTAGTTCATGTTGCTAAGAGATTGCACTATATTTACTATTCAAAGAAGCAGAGCATTATAGTATAGAAGCTGGTTCTTTTCTGGTTAGTCCCTGTCGTGGTTAACCCCAGCCAGCAACTAAACACCACGCAGCCGCTCGCTCACCCCCCGCTCTGGTAGGACGGGGAGAGAATCGGGAGAGCACACAAAGGAAAACACGTGGGTTGAGATAAAAACAGTTTAATAATGGAAATAAAACAAAGTAGAACAGTAACAACAACGATAACAACAACAATAACAGAATATACAAAACAGGCAATGCACAATGCAACTGCTCACCCCCCAYGTGTCCAAACGAACGGTGCAAAATGAACCCCCAGAGCCCCCCAGTTTTATACTGGGCATGATGTCACATGGTATAGAATTGGCCAGCTGGGCCAACCGCCCCGGCTCTGCTCCCCCCCAGCTCCCCCTGCACCTGGCAGAGCGTGGGAGGCTGAAAAGTCCTGGTGTAAGCACCACCCCGCAACACCCAAAGCATCAACGGGCCACCAGCGTTCCTTTCATTACCAAACCCAAAGCACAGCCCCCCCTCCCGCTGCTGGGAAGAGAGTTAACTCTGTCCCAGCCGGAACCAGGACAGTCCCTTAGCCAAACTCCAGAGCCAAAAAGCTTTTAGGCTGTAGGTAAACCTGACAGATACTTAACTTCAGACCTTGTGCTTGTGTGTGTTTCATAGTCACAAAACTGTCAAATGACAAATGGCAGGGGGTCATCTGAGAATTATGTCTGTAGGAGAAAGAATGTGGTACTTGAWTGGTGGTATGTCTGCAACACTGCAGAAGACAGGAAGAAATTAATTAAGAGGTGAAATTTTCATGCAGATACTGAGAGAAAATGTACTTGCAGTCAAAATAAAAATCTGGACAATTTTTATTGGCAAGATTGAAATATTGTTTTGAGTTACTTAAAAAAAAGTAGGAGAACTCTTAAAATATATAATCTTTTTCCCCAATTAAAACCCTCTCTTTCCTTTTCTTGAGTGACAGTCTTTTATGCGAGTAATAGAATGACTGAGTAATTTTCTCCACTGAAAGTAAATGCTAGCTTTTGGAAGTCTTAATGGGAAAATTTAATATAAAATGGAGAAAACCAGGATTTTTGTTCCCTTTTTGTAAATGGTCTTATGTTTCAAAAAATACATGGGATTAAATAAGATTATCAGATCCCCACCAGGTGCAAGTTCTAATTTACCTGCAAAATTTGAATTCGGTGATTAATTTTATTCTTTCCTAGGTTGCACTTGTAGCTCTATCTCCAACTCTTTTCAGAGATAGAATAGCTCCATGAGCCATGTTTAGCGTAATCAAAATAATCATGTAGGTGCAGGAACCCCAGGATTAAAGAGAACTACAACTAGCTGTAATTAGACAAATATCTGTGGAAGGTTAAGAGCATCCTGCTTCATCCTCTTGGGATTTCTGTCAGGGCTGTCACTTTTCTGGCTACTTGGCAACGTTGGTTACATTTTTATGGTGCCTTAGTAGCACCATTTTTATGATGCCCCATAATGCTCTCTTGAGTGTTATATACATGGGAAATATGATGCAGAAAGTTGTCCTGTATTCAGTTCTGCTTGCAGGGTCATTCTCTTTGAGTTTCTAGGATTTTCAAACCCAGGTCATTGACAGAAGCTCAGGACTTTTGGCTCATGTTTCGGTCTCCAGGTTAYTCTGTTTTCTGTTCATGGACATGTCAGGCCAGCATCAGGACCCGTACATGTGCTTTTCTGAATGGAAATCTGTGTCTTGTCCTTTAAACTGGCTACTGGCCTACACAGCTTGGTAGGGGATCTTTCACATGTGGTCCCACCCCTGTCTAGGAATCCCTGAGACTGTTTCTGCCATTTTCCAGAGACCTTTTGCTGGAGTAACAAAGTTGTTTTTTAAAGTAATTGAAATGGGTCGGAGCTCTCCCAGTATCTGCTTACATTGCACCTCTCCCAGCCAGACAAGTGCATTTTCAGCAGCTCCAAACTGAGGCAAATTTTAAAAACTGCAGGCAATGATAATAAGACGTGATAAATCTGATTTACTGTAAAGTGCTGTCAGCTCAGACTTGGCTTTTAAAAAAAAAAACAACAAAACACAAAAAACCCCAACAAAGCAAAACAACTCAAAACCAACAGAAATAATTCCTTAAAAAATTATAGTAGTGATAGCCTTGCTTTTAAACAGACGATTAGCCCCTGGCAGAACTTTACATCTCTGAAAATATTGGAGCACTCAGAACCTAAAATACAGAAGATGGAAAAATCAGGCTTACATAAAATCAGTTGTGCTAACTTTTCACTAGCCACACTGAGAGGAGAGCACACTCTTTCCTTTTTAATAAGTGTTTGATTTATGGATAATAAAATGCATCTGAGATTTACTCAGAATGGTAGATTTTATAGGCAGTAACCTAACAGCTCGAACCACCTGTTTGTAGCTGCACATTAAGAACTTCAGCCTTGGGCTTTCGTGCTTCCCTCCCTTCCCCACCTTGGCTTTCTTGTAGCAGCTGCTGCAGCATCCTTGTCTTGCAGGAACTGTGATGCATTTTTGCTGTTGCCCATGTTTACCCACTTGGTAATTTTTTCTTTCCTGTTTTTCACTTATTTTTGACATTTTATATCAAGTGGTGGTGGTCTTGTGTAGTAGTATCCCTTGAGGTATAAGAAGCATTAATTCATTGCTGGAAATGGTATATGAAATGGTATTCTTTAGAGAAATCTTTTTTTTTTTCCCTTATAAAATGAAAACTGAAAATTTTAAAAGGCATCATATACAGGAAGTGTGCTGAAGGAATTTGAAGTGTATGGAATGTTCCCAGCTACCTCCTCTGAGGATTTCTTCAGCACTTGTTAATTAGAAAACCCATGTAAATAGAAGAGGTCTGCCAGTTGTCGCATATATTGAACAGCATATTATCTCCAAAGTTAGAAATTGTTTGATAGACCACGTTAAGTGTTGGTCAGCCTGGGAACATCTAACTTCAGTGAAACTTGCCGAGATGATTAATTATTATTCTTCAGGGTAGCTAAACCATATGGCAAAACTAAGTTCTATAACTGAGGAATTGCTTTGAGGCACTAAGTGGGGAAACAATCATATTTAAAAGGAACATTCAAGGCACTTAATGTGTCTTGGTATTGAGAAGGATGAGTATCAGTGGAAAACATACTTATTTGTTTATAAAAAAATAACATTCTAGTGAAATACTGACATGCTCTAACTTCTTCGAGTGTACAAGTAGTGATATGAATAACTCAATGCACTCAATAACTGTGCATTAATTGCAAAAATCAGTAAATCTATTGTTTAGACCTGTGAACAGGAAATCAGACTTCTAGTAAAGTTCCCTGTGAACTAGGTGACAAGGTTGCTGTGGGTTTAGCCCAGATGCATAATTTTGTGTGTCATACAGGTAGAAGATTTAAAAAGGAAATCTATCTATATGCAAATTGTCCTTCCACTTCAGTAGCAAAACAGTTTTACRTATAAACATGTGCTGACCACCAGCATGCAGAAAGATTGTGCCTATAAAAATACATTTGATGTTTATTTATTTATTTTTATTTAGCTTGGGTTTGGTTTATGTTTTTCACTCTATTACAGTATGTTTGCACAACCAATAAGGACACCCAGAGTTGACTATTGATGTTTATTGAATCATTCATAKCAAATAAACACTTTTGGGAGTCTGACCATGGAAAGTAAAAGCATTCCTTTGAGAGGAGAAAATCAGAAATCCTTATTAGAAGAAAAGGATGTCTGCTTGTTTCATTTTTAAATGTCTGAGGAGAAGGCATGATTTCAAGTGGYGTGACTGAAATGTGGACACAGCAGGGTGGGAGTTCTAGTATGGGGTGTACACAGTCAAGTTCACAACTTGCRGTTGAGATGCTCTGGGATAAGTTAACCCTTTGCACTGTGCAGCCTCGTAGATGAAAAGGGGTTTTACGTGCCAGTTCCAAGTCAAACTATGAAGTCAGTCATCTAATCTATTCCAGTTCCTATCTCTGTTTAGTGCTTACTGTCTGGACAGATTGTAGTGCACAAGGGTTCAGGTCTCATTAATGTATCGTTTAGAATTTAGAACCTATTCAATTTCATTTTGAAATAATTGGCATATGTTGTTCTTTTTTTCTCCCTCTCTATTAATTTACTGATTTCACTGATGTGAGAGGAAACCATATAATTATTCCACTTCAGTAGCATCAGARCAGATATTTAAGAGCCTGTTTTAGTCATTTGGGAACAGAAAATTGGACACACATAGTGACACACATTATTCTGTGGTCTGGGCCCATAAGGAAATGAGCACTCTTAACTTCCTAAAGTGGGGGAGCTGAAGACTCTCAGTACTTGCCTGTCCCATTCAACTGGGTCCTTTAGTTCCTTTACTTTAAGTGTGTGACAAAGCCATTAACTTAAATGGGAACATTAACGCACTGAAAGATAGGTGCAGAGGTCAGCAGCAGGAAGCCAAAAGGGAGTGAACAGAATTTTTTAGTGATCTGGCAGTTTACCTCACCAAATGCAAATGATACACAATTATTCAATTATTTTCTCATTCCTCTRTTTCCCTCTCTCATGCCGATCTCTTTCCTGGGTGCTGACGTTTKTCTTCTACCCTGTCTTTGCTAACATTTCCTACTAAATCAAGCAACAAGCTGCCTTTATTACAGGTGAAGGACTCCTGAAAGTTGCAGGGGCCTGCATCATCTGGGCTGTCAGAATTCCAGTGCCTTTTTCCAGGGTGCTGGCGTTTCTCACCATATTGGTCATTTAGGTCTACCTCATCATTCCAGCCTCTTTTGCTAGGATGCTGGCGCTTGTACATCAGATACCTTCTGCCTGGATGCTGTCTTTTGGATAACTCATTCACATAGGTTAGCTGTGCCCTAGGGATGTCAGCATACTGATCCGACAATGACCTTCTGCCAGGATGCTGTTGCTTTTTCAGCTCCAGATAGCCATCAAGGTCGTCTTCTATCTCTCTTTTCCCTGGATGCTGCCTCTTCTGAATGTCTTCATAAGATGTGTCTTCCTCAACATCTCTTTTTCCAGGATGCTGTCTCTTCTCCAGGTTACTTAGGTACTTTTTCCCAGGGTGTTGTCTTTTGGAAAGCCATTCTGGCAGAGGGGCGTTTGATTCTGTCCAAGGAAAAGAATGATGTTAATGAGCCCCCATAATCCGCGCTAAGGAAGTTGAAATGGGAACTTATGGAGTTCTATGGTGCAGGATCATAATCTGTTGCTCATTACGCCCTTTTAATTGCACAGTTAACTGTATGGTCTTGAATTTGATCACTCTGGATGGCATCTGTCAAAACAATTCTGGCACATTTTTGGCAAGGATGGATTGATACATTAGGGACTAGCTGCAGCCAAATGGAAAGACATGCAATGAYGAAGCCTAATGTGTTGATTCAGGTAAATGTGTAAGATTCAGGTAAAGGGAGGTGAGTAAAAGATGCTGAGCAGCTGGAAGAAATCAGCTGCAGAAGCTGGGTATGGAGAAGAGCTGGAAATCAGCATGACTGGGGAAGGATAGGGCTGAGACACAAGTGGACGCAGGGATGTGGACATTTGAAAGCCAGCTCAGTATTTCCAGCTACCAATCATAACTCTATTAGCATCTCTTACTCATTCTTAAGCTCTTGTTAATATTTCAGGTCTTGGATCAACATGACCAACTCTCAGCATTCATGTGAATAGGGAGGAAGGCTTTTTCTATGGTCACTTGAGGCCAGCTCCTCTTTCCACTCTGAAAGGGCTCTGTGCTCCTTGTTGGTGGCAGGCGCCTACGTGCTGTTTCTTGCAATCCCTGAGTCTGATCTGCTTCCACTGCTGTGACTAATGAGAGCAGAGCATCTGCAAGCTAGGAGGCGGTGGACACTAGAGCAGCCTCTGGATTCCCAGCCATGGAAAAGCCCACCTCTGCTGGGGTGTAGAAACCAGTGGGCTGAGGTAGCAGGTGAATGGCAGCATTCCCACCTCCAATTAACATTAGGTACAGGGTCCACAACTGGGGAGTGTCCTCCACATGTCCTCTTAGAGCTTCCCTAGGGAARTGCTTGCCAGACAGGCAAGTTTCTGTGACAGGCTTCTACCTTCTTATTATGCAGCAGCTGCTTAGTGATGGTACAGCATTGCCTAAGCGGGGAGATCTTAGAGAAGAAAGTGCCTTTTGAGAACTCTGTGTCAGTGTATTGCAGCAGACCTCCTATCCTTCCCCTCCCCTCAGTTAAAGTAATAAATATATACATTACAACCTGGGAACTATACATTGGATCTAATGATCTCAGCCAAGTACTATGCCAGATCACCATATGGATATCCCCAGTGTTATATATACCTTTATTCATCTCTTCTTCCTTTTCAGCTTTCTTGAGGACAGACTGAAGAATGAGGCTTTCAGATCTCTGCAGGATGTCATCCAGGGGACTTCTTCCCACGTTCTCACCTCCCTCTGGAAGGGGCTGCCCCCCGTTGAGGCAAACACCACACAAGGTCAGGCAGAGGAGTAGCAGTGGCAGATGGATAGATGGCATTGTGGGACAGGGGTTCCTGCAACTTCCATGGGAGAGAGAACAACAGGGGAGGAGGATGGAGCAAACAAACCTAGCAGTAACAGCAATATTTCCAGACATTGAAAAAGAAATATGGCACTGCTGTAGGGATTGAAGCCTTTATGAGGGCCCTTCCTAATTTCTGTTACTAACCTCTCAGTTTATTTTATATTCTTCAGAGAATCTGTAAATTCTTCATAATTAAAACCAGGAACTTGCTCACTTTTCTGGCAGAATAAATATGAACATTTTAAACACCTAACTTCCTGATGCACAGATAGTTCTGAAAGCCAGTGATTTTTCTTTGCCTTCTGCCAAGAGGCAAAAATAATTTCTCTCTTGAACTCTGCGTTAACTGTTGCCCCACATGAGGTACACACATATGTACCTGCACTAACCATCTCCACCAGGCAATTCCCTTTGCTAAGGGTTCATTTTAAAATAATACTGGGATTTGCAGCACTTCCATTCCACCTTTAGTTAAAGCCCAACTTTAGTAGTCCATTAGATTTTTAATATCTATTTCTATACATTTAAAGTAGCTGTGTGTCTGTGTATTTGTCAATATAATAAGATAGCTATGCTCCGTTGGTCAGGGAGATTTCTTGCATTGGGGAAGCACCTCAGATTTTTTTCAGAGACATAATAGTCATATCCTCTATTACCTCTTGCCCAGATAACAAGTGTTTTTCTATTTCTTCTAGCTAGCAATGGAATTCCTAATGAATGCACTTATTATGGATTTATTTTCCAGCAGGCAGAGTTCCTTCAGTAGAATCGAATACATCTTTAATACTAGTATAGCAGTAATTTAGCTTAATTATATCTTCAGAACATAAAAGAAATGCACAATTTTATGAAGTTCTACAAATTTTTAAAATAGAGAATGAGTTTATTACCTCTCTTATTGGCAGGTTTCTGTCACTTCTGATGAAGTCCTTGGATAACAGCCCTAAGAATATCACATAGGCTATTTGGCTCAGAGCAATCTTTAGAAGGAAAGTTAGAATCAGCTAAGAAGGAAATGATTTGGTAAATTACCTGGTTTGTAGTTTCAGATTTTTGCTTGATGCATCTGCCAAGAGATTGTTTAGTCCTTTAAAGCTGTTTGCACATCTGAGCTTCCAAGTTGCCCTTTTTCTGCTACAGACACACACGGTATCCAACAGAACTGTTGCTAAGTTCTCTTTGGATGGCTTGTGTCTCYGTACTTATACCGTACTGCCTCTGAACCCTTTATGCAAATAGCTGTGAGGTAATTTAGGTGATGTGTTGTTTTCTTTTTTTTTTTTACCGATGTCAGAGATCTGCATTTTGAATGCATTTTAGAACTCTGATAGTTATTTGCTGATCTCCGTATATCCATGCTTGACTCCCAGAAATTGCTATTTTTCCATTCTCTAAAGAGATTATGTTGAATTTTATGTAACAGCATAGAGAAAAGGAGGTTTTTCTTTGCTTAACAAAAAGAAGCTTATGTATCCTCTATTAAGCAAGAACTGTGGAGTAGATGCAAAGAGGTCGGTAATTTATTAAGCTAAGGAAGAAAAACAATGGAAAAAATTTAATGGATTCTATTTAAATAAGTTTATACCATGGGTTCTTGTTTTGAATGACACTATACAGTTTTTGGTTCACAATTCTGTATTTTCTTGGCATAGGCTTCCATAAACAGTACATTAGAATATGGGGTGCATAGCATTAGATATTAAAACATAGTTATGTTGCTGCTATGTGCTTCAAAAAGCATTATAATATTGTAACTAGAAATAAAACTCCCTCTCTTTAACCCATCTGTCTATTTAAGATATTCTTCCATACGGTACTACTAAAAACAGATCATGCAGGGGGCACAGGTAAAGAACTAGTGATTCTTTGATGATCTTAGTGATGCTGATGACAATATGTAGGACTAAAACTGGAGTACGGATTGCTCACAGTATTGAAGCAATTCAGGATTCTTTTATTGTTACTACATGGAAGGTTTCAACCAACTGAAGTCAATGTTTTTCTGCTTTCCCATTTACTACCATTGTCATGAACACAAAACCACCTTTGTATGTCCTTCTCATCACTGCCATCAAAGTGTTTAAGTTAAAATTTGTCTTCAGAAGTAACAGGCTGCCCAGGGAAGTGGTGGAGTCACCATCCCTGGAGGTGTTCAAAAAACATGTGGATGTGGCGCTTCGGGACATGGTTTAGTGGGCATGGGTACTGGGTTGATGGTTGGACTCGATGATCTTAGAGGTCTTTTCCAACCTTAATGATTCTATGATTCTATGATTCTATGATTCTATGATTCTAAGTAGCAACAAAAACCAAGAACCTGTCACCATGGCTTGAAAACACCTTTCTTGGTAGGACACTGGCATTTTAGCAGCTCTCTAGGGTGTTGTGCCACAGTCTGAGACAGAAGGCATTTTGGGGATACTCTTAAAAGCACTGCACTTAAAAGTGGATCAGTTATGCTTATAGGTAACATGGATCCTCATGTGGCCTTTAAAATCTCCTTAAGGCAAAAGGCACTTTGTGTCTGAACAGATGAYGGAAATAACGTATAAAACTAAAAGGGGGTGAAGTCAGTTGTTCTCTATCAACGTGACTTATTAGCCATCAGAATTTAAAAAACAATGGTCATCTTACAGAGCTTTTTTTCCCCACCCCATTCAACTTTATATGACGGATCAGAAAATACACAAGAATCATCTTGTTTTCAGTTGTTCAGGAAAAGAAAGCCGACTTCTTTGGGGTGACTTCAGTGGAATACAGCCGTTAACTCGGTCTTACTCCATGAGAGTGTGGTCATCTCCTGAATTTTGTCTTAATATCTCAGGAAAAATGTATCAGTAATTGTATATAGATGTGCTTTTTGATATTAATTACCCTGATGTAATTTGAGAAGAGTCGTGGATGTCAGTGCACTTCTTCCAGATCTGCAGTGGGGACAGAGATTGGGGTTTACAGCATTATAACTGCATTTGTAACAATTATATTTAAAATGGAATATATTTTCCTTCTTGTTTGGATTTCTAAGGGAGTTTGAGACATAATGCAGCTTATGTGCAGAACACACCTACAGCTTTATGAAGATGTTGTCTTTGCCAATCTAAGATCACGTCAACATTGTTTTCCTGAGCAGGCATCAGAATCAAAGACTTGCAAGGCAATTAAATTCAAAGATCAACAGGCAATTTACTATAGCGGGCCAGAAAACAATGACTGGGCAACTAATAGTCCCTCATCCAAAGCAAAGATCCCTGTAAAGACAGTTCCTATGTATTTTTAGTTTTAAGCAATGCACTAGGGCTTTCCAGGAATCTAAAGAATGCTGGAAAGTGTTTTAAATGCTTTCATTAATAACAGAATTGCTTGTTTAACAAAGCAGTAGCTGTTTGTAGCTTAGCTCCTGATCTGCCCTAACAAAATGCCTAATCCAGAGTCCACTGAAATCAGCCAGATTTCTCCTTCAGTTTGGTGAGCCTTAGAACTTGTCTGTCTCTGACTTGAAATGATCCACATATTGAATTGAATTTTAAAAAATCCTCTCACACTTTGAAGCATGGCTCTTGAAAAACATAGATGGGAAAAGAGAAGGTTAAAGAGCTGAAACACTTTCACATATACAAAATCATATAAGCAAATTAACTCAAGGAAGAGCTAAGAATTTGATATTAAAAATAGCCTCCCATATGAATGTATTTCATCTTAGCACTGAGTGAATGAGTCAGTTTTCACTTGTGATACAGCAGTTGACAAATTGAATTTCTCAGCTACCTAGAAATGATAGGATAGCTAAGACACGGTTTGGAAATTTGTATGACTGGAATTTAATAAATCTACATTTGCCACATATCTCCAGTGTGAAAATCCTCACAATAATGTAATTATGAGCTGGAAATAATTCTTAGCATGTAGTTCTCCCTCCAGTCTGAAATTAATCTGGAGAGCATAGAAGGCTTGCATCTGCAGCTCCAGCTTAGATACAGCAGGAGCTGCTCCACGCAGAAGCCTCTTGTAATGCATGTGCGGTAATGGCCAAATGCATGAGGCTGTGCAGCCAATGCCCAGGCTGTCACCTAACCCTTGGTTACTTTCTTTTTCAGACTCTCCGCCCATCACAAACCAAACTGTGCCCCCTGATTTCTCTGGGCAAGCTAACGGGTCTTCTTCTCCATTACGCTATTTCTAGCATAGTCAAATACTAATGCCATATATCTGGGAGCTGCTATTGCATCAGTCACAGTGAACCTCATAAGGAATTACATTTACTTCACACTAGCTGCTTGGCATTTCCTGGGTGTAGTAGCTCCTTAAGATCTCTTATGGTACGAAACCTGAATTTAAAAAATTAATATATTGACCTGTAAATTAAAGTGGGCATTGGTGGAATGGGAACTGCATTTTTAAACATGTCTTTAGAAAAGGGAAACAGAACAGTGAAGTTGTTAAGAATTCTGTTGCTGGTTGCCTACAATGCTTTCTTGATAAGCTGCTGAAGCCAAGCATGCCTTCTAAATAAAAAAAAAAAAAAAAAAGATATTTTCATCCTGTGGTTGAAGGCTTCAGTAATTCTGAATAGCTTCTTAATCTTACTTCAATACATTTTTTTCTTCAGTTAATCACATTTTATTTATTCTTCTTAACATAAAATATTGGGAGCACATTAAGCATTGTGACTACTATCTGTCACACAGAGTTTCTCTCTTCTGCAAGGCAAGAAGCGTGTGAAGTGAACTGACTTGTTTTGGCAGGATTTTTTTTAAATTAGATTGCATGGATAGCGATCTATGCAATCTATAATCTATAGCAATCTAGGTTGCTATCTATGTATTGTGAAGAAGCAAGGTTAAAAATTTGTCTTGCCCTTGGAGCACAAGGTGGGGTTTGTACTGATCGTTATTTTCCAGTGGAGTTTATCCACAAATCTTGAGCCAATCCCTTAATCCCAATGGGAAGTTCTCTTACCTGCACAGACCGGCAGGCAGCCGGGAGCAGTCAGGAAGTTCTAGAGTCAACAGATCTGATCAGTCCTCTTAATGCATATGTTTGGGACATCAGTTCCTCAACAGCTCTGCTAGGAAGCTGGTCTCAAAACTCAGTGTAATTTTTTTCAGCTAAAATGTATTTACAAAGCATTGCAGTTTTGAAAAAGCATTTTCTGACAGAAACTTGTTTCTGTGGTACTTCCCCAGTCGGCTCTTGTGGATGGGATGTTCTTATTAAACTGTCAGCACCAGCCCTCTAAATCACAAATAGAGGAATAGATTTGCAAGACAGGCAATACCTTCAGTCCCATAATCTCTGTACTTACAGTTACCAATACCCCCATCCCAGACACAGCTAGTGTCAGTCTCTGGTCAAAATGTTGTCCAGCTATCATCCAGTTCAATTAAGCATTCACATTTAATCAGAGAGGCATGAGGTGTCTTGATTGCTGCATTTATGTCCTTACACATGGAGGAGATAACAATGAGGTGTTTTCTGTCTTTATGCTGGAAGACGAAGCTTAACAAATTTAATCAAATTCAGATTCCTTCCTATGATGATAATTATTGACGTGATTTTCCATATGTAGCCTTGGTGTTGCTTGGAGATTTAGAAACAAAATTCATTTTCTTTTGGCAGGACAAATGTTTTACTAAGACATTTGAGGAAAAACGTTTAGGGTGAGGAAAGTGTTTTCCTCTGAGAATGCAAGAATCTTGGTGGCAGTGGACAGAGATTCTGCTCTATGGGCCAGGATCATCAGGGCATCTCAGCAACAAATTCTTTGTCTTCATAGGAGTACTGAGATCAGTGTTTCCCCAGCATGTAGCAGTCTGAGCTCTGGGAACAGAAATACTTTAGTCTAACAATTTTTTTTTATCTGATTTAAAGTACCTGGGTGAAACTTGGTTAGATTAGATTTAGCTGATGATCCTTTCTGTTCCTCTGAAAGTAGGAACTGCCCAGCAATGAACATCTATGTCCTAAGACTGCAATGCAACTTTCGTAAGTGTGGTTAGAAACAGAAATATTACAAAGACAGTACTGAAATGAGTACAAAGAGTGTCTTAGGCCTGCATGCCAGGCTACAACAGCCACGTGATTTCAGATTCACAAACGAGGAATAGGGCATCTCCAAAGAAGTTGTGGGGTTTGKTTTTTTTTGTCTGGGCAGACTTCTGAACCACCGGCACCTGATCAGAACAGGAGTAGTAGCTCCAAATTGGCTTCTAGACATTGTAGATGAGTTCCTGGTTACTGGTACAAGTATTCTATGTGGCATAAAAATGCATGCAAATCCCTCATTCCAGGAGGTAGGGGCTAGGAATTCCCTTTCTCGTAGGAATACCCTCTATGCCAGAATAAATAGGAGTGCAATCCAATGCTAGGTTAGAAATCCTACACTGTTCAGGGATTTCCTTCCCCTAAGAGACAGCTCAAAGGGTAGGCTTTCTGAGTGTTCTGGATCCAAAAGTCAGGCTCAGTAGAATTCTACAGGGTGAAATTTGGCTTGTATTCTCATTCATTTTATAATCATAATTTCATAAAAGAAGTTCCCTTATCTGTTGACAGAAACTGAATGTTCAAAATTATTCACGGAAGCACATGAAGAGAGGTCAGCCTGTTCTCATTCTCATTAAAATCTGCTKCTTGACACCTTTGAGCTGAGGACTCTCTTTAGAGAACGGGGATGAAATCCTGGGTTACAACTACATCCCCATGCAAAGCTGCTCAGTAGGTGCAAAATTATATCCACAGTGCAATGTCCAGGACTTCCAGCCAAGCATCTGGCCCTTCATTCAGATTTATTTTTGTCTTATTTTGGACTGATTTAGTAGAGCTTTAATGCTTTGTTTAAAGGAAGAAAGTGACATTTAAGCACCTCAAAGGGTCTTTTGTTTCATGAACAATGTCCTTTTCCTATTTCACAGCTGGAAAACTGTCTCTTTTTAATGTGCTACCTTTCTTTTTAGAATTCTCTTTTGCTTTTTTTGGCCACATTTTTTCTGTTTCTTTTTCCCYGCAGGTGATTTTTCTATTTAAAAGATTTCTGGAGGTTTATTTTATAAGTGTTAATGTCCTTTCTTCCCACTCACGGCACAATTACTCATGACACTGTGAGTTGAATTCCTGGGTAGGAGGGAGAGTTTCTTTTCTCAATCTCCAGAGCCATCTTCCAAGCTGTACTTTTCTGTCTGTCACAAACCCACYGACATTCCAGACTTGCCCAGAACTTGTGTCAGCACAGGGTTTGGCTCCCAGTACGCGTGTATGTCTGTGGTTGGTTTTGGAATTGCAGAGATGTCCAGCTATCACATTTCACACCTAAGTAACAGCGTTTCAGCAGCACTGTGATCCTCAACCCCTTTGTCCAACCGCTGTCTTTYATCACAGGTGCTTCAAGTCTCTTGAGCTTCTGTATCAACCCTGTTGATGATGTTCCTTATTTTTCTTTTAAACATTCTCAAGGGCACAGCAGCTTCTGAAAGGGCTTCTAAATGGAGAAACTGAGAGACAGACAACTCCTTCAAACCCAGAGCCAGACCCTTATGTGCGAGCTATGAGGATTGAGGTTTGCATTCGTCCTCTCTCCAGCCTGCTTGTTGCTTGGATTGCTGCCTCAGCTCGTTCCCCACGTGTGTGCAGGAGCCCGAGTCCTCTACTTGCGCTGAGTACTTGCCCTGCTCAGTGTCAGTGTTCGTAACAATTGGGCCTTAGCATTAGGTCTGTCACTGGGCACACAACTGTTGGTCCCTAAAAAGATCTTGAAGGTGAATAATGAGAAAATCTGCTGCTAACCCAAGTCTGAGCTCTGTTTTGAAGAATATAAACACTCATGTTTTGTGCAATCAGTCAACTATGACAGCCTGGAGTTAGGCAGAAAGTTCTCCTTGGCAGATTTTTTTTATTTTTACATTTTCCTTGGGACACCTTGCTCTGGTCACTGTCAGAGGTGGRTAACTGAAGTACAGTGGTCGTCTTTAGTATAGTCATCCCTCTAGGAATCCTGAAATGTAGAAGTTGTTATGGAAACTGCTCTTCTTTTTTTGAACTATAGGATAAAAAAATGTTGTGTGAAATTAATGTGCCACCTGCCATTGCATTTGTTACCAGTTTCACTGAGAGGTGCTGAATGTTTAAGTAGTTTGCTGTAGTGGCAGTGTCAGGAGGTGAGACCAGAATCCATTCACTTCTTCCATTCACTTAGCATTCCCATATTAAAACTGCTTGTTTCTTTTGGTAGTACATCACAGGACACACCTTTCTCGTTTAAAAGGTTGCCTACATGACATTAATTCTGTGTGCAAGGCTACGAGAAATATCTCCACTGGCTACTTAAAGCATCCCATTAATTTTTATTAAGTGTACACTGCCACTGGGACTGTAGTTTCTAGCTTCTCATCTCTTTAAACAATTTTATCCTCTTGGTTATTTACTGAATTGTGTTTCTTGCAATGACTGCAAATTTAGGTTGTTCTGTCTGAACCTCCTCTTGTTAACAGTGTTGTAAATTAAGAATGTCTTGTTTGTTAACAGAAATGAGAGGCAAATCAGCTCTTTTGTTTTCTCTGGAAAATCTAGAAGCACAGCTTATTTATGTCACTCCCAGTTTGTTCCTTGAATTGGACTAATCAGGGAGAAAATGATGGAGATGGGTATCAGTAATAGGTGAACAACTAACTCTCTTCCTGTGCAATCCTTTCTAAAATGCAGCTTTTCATGCATCAGAATACATAAATAGTTTGCCCTGCAGGACGATGTACTGTATTTTTGTGAGAGGTATAATTCCTGCTTTGCTTCATCTTGATTTTAATAACATCAGAATGCCAGAGTGGGTACAGCCACAACAATCTTTATATGGTCTCTATACTCTATACCAATAGTATGTTTTCACAAGGCAGGCAAGCTTTCAGGAATACAGCCTTTCTTAGAGCTGAGGAAAGGCATTTGTGTCTGAAAGTTTGTCTCTCTTCTTAGGACTAAAAAAGGACTTATCCCCCCAAAATGTCAGCTTTTCCCAGTATTTATATCTGACCTACAAATCTTATATTAAATATTAATAATTGCTGGAGGCAGGGTTCCGAACAAGTTGTATCTACCTAGTCCTCAAAATTCATTTGCTAAGTAAATGAGCCTAGATAGTGTTCAGTGGATTTAATGGTACGTGAACTAAGCTTTAGAATTGCAGCCCACTAGTCACAGCCAGCATCAGAGTAAGTGAGGCCCTTTGTGGCAGACATACCCAACAGCTTCACGATAGCCAGCAGCACCGCATGTCACAGCCCAGTTGGCTTTGTTACGATTCATCAAAAACGCTGAGGAACAACAACAGTTTTTCCATTCATTTTCAGTAGTTGGGAATATAAAATCTAGGAGGGGAAATGAAGGCAACTCCTCTACCATGTTCTCTGTTCGCACTGGGCCCCAGCCCTGGTGCTTCTGCCGTTGCTTAGTGCAAGCCCCTGTGGTGGGAAATACTCGTTTCTGATACGAGCTCTGAGGCCTTTTGGGGGTAGCTGCTAGTTAAAGCCAGGTGAATGAATTGGCCCRGAGAATCTGGTGAAATCATTAGAAACTCTGCTGGCTAATGCTGAATGTCACTTGAAGTGTGAAYTGAAAATGGTGAGGAACAAAAGTAAAGGGCCTCTTTTGAAGGCTCTGTAACTTTCAGTTGACACCCTCCTTCTCAGAAATTCCAGAAATGGCAAAACCTTCTGCTCTAACTGTAAACCCCAGAGTTTTATAGTTTTGCAAGAAGTGTTGAAGCTTAATCTTTTGAATTCCTTGAAACTAATAGAAAATCCTTTGAGGAAACTTAGTATAGGGAGAGATTAGGTCTTCTGTTTTAAATAATGAAAAGGATGAGGATTGAATGAGATGAGAACATTAATTTCTGTGCAGGGAAGCTCTTAATAGATTTACTGAGTAAATTCCACATGGAACGCACACAGCTCCCCTCACCAATTTAAATCCATAAAGGCCAGGGAAGGCTATTATATTAGAGGGAAGGGGGAGTATCCCACATAACATTAAAACTGTTGCCAAAAGGAGTATAAATAACATGTTGCTTATATCAGCTAAATTGTTTTGTAGTTTCGTGAGGAAGCAAAACCAAAGCATTATAACATTAATCCCACATATTGGTTTAATGACAGACTTTTCAATATTAAACAGCATATTATGGAGTCAGAATTTGACAGGCTTAATTGTATACTTAAGAGTCAGTCTAACTCACAGTTTGTTCCTTCTGGGATGATGGCGGTTTGGAATTAAAGTTCTCAATGGATTCACTGTAATGTTTCTTTATTTTGTAATTATCTCCGCAATGTTTATGCAGGTTCATTTCTATAGTTTTCTAGTCAAGAGAACCTGGTGATTTGGGAAGAAAGTGGCCATCCTCAGAAACAGTATCATTGTGCCCTGTCTCTCGTTTCAGGCACAGTCCAGGATCTTTCAAACCAAATAATGTCACTTAATGAAACAAGCAAGACCCTATGCCTCCAGGCACCAAAAAACCACAGCTGCCCAGCCAGTTGTTTTTTCACAGCTGCTAATGACAGCACTCAAGAGATTCTTGTTCACTTCCAACAGGGAATTAGTCATTGTACAAAGCAAATTTACAGCTCAGTATACCTTGCCAAAATACTGTTTTTAAGCTTGGGCGAGTTTCATGATGTAGCAAGAAGAGATTTGTGGAAATTTGATTTGGTATGATAGAAATGGTGGACATCCAGCTTCTTTTAAGAAGTAAGTCTGATTCACACTGTCAAGTAACTTGCAAAGTCAGTTGGAGGTTTGTAAATAGGAGGTCACTACTTCCCATAGCAATTAAAGGAGTAACATGCTGATTTTTTTCCTCTATGCTGTCCCTTTACACTTGCTGCTAACACATCCTAATTATGATAGAGAAGCCATAATTGGGTGTGAAAGGGAGCAAATGTGAGCGAGAGAAGAGTTGGTAAGAGATTTAGTGTTTGGCGCAAAGTGTTTGAAAATGCTGGTTTGGATTTTAAAGTCACCAATCCTCAGCTTGCAGCTAGTTCTCCTGTCAAGTTCACTGGGAGCAATCAGCACAGAGCGTATTTGAAAATCCCACCTGCCAGTCCCTGCTTGTTCAGATGTCAAAGATACATGGCTCCGAAGCTCCTGAATGCTTGACATACATAATGCATGCCCGATAGTTAGAGATCAGAGGCCACAGTGGGACCACAAATAAGACGACGGAGTAAAAGCAGAATGAAAAGTTCCAGAACTGGCCCTTGTGTCTGACTGTAGAACATCTTCCTCTTGAAATTCAGTCATTTCCATAGCAGCTTTTAAAATGAAAGAATTTTATTTCTTATTGTTGCTTTCAGTTGCTGTAAAAGACAGCTGTTCATTTGTATAAATTATTCAGTGAAGTGACCTCAAGTCTTGCTTTAAGTGCAATGTGATTTGCACTTGTGACTTGCACACAGTGCAAATGTGATTTGCCTTGAAGCTGGTCTGATAAGAAAAGGCAACAGGGTTAGTGGCAGGACCAGATCAGAAAGGCAGCTGCATTTGTGCCTACCTATACACAACACCCAGGAACAGCTATTCTTAATGGAGGTGCAACCTGGAATCAGATGTAGAGAGGAATTTTGACCAGAGATCTGGTGTTACTAACAAAGTTAATTTCAGGTACCAGTCATATCAGCTGATCTGGTTGAAATAGAAAACAGTTAGTTCAAGTATTGTTCCCTTCCCCTCTCTTGTTTCTGTGTGCCTGTGAGTATGCATATGCATTGTGTGTGTGTTTTTTGCTAATGAACTGTCCCTGACTTTTTTCTAGTGGCTTTATTGTTCCTAGTAGTTACTAAGTTATTTGGTCTGCTCATTTTGTGAGGGCTTAAATTTGCTCACCATGTGTTATTCTTCCCACAGTAAGATTAGTCATTTTATCTTTCAGGCTACTGGTTTTTAAGAGTCCTGTAGCACAGCAACAGTGAAGATCAGAATTCCATTACGTAAGTACTATACAGAAGTAAAACTGAAACTGTCCATCCCAAGAGAGTTAGAATGAAGTGTAGGCGTATATACATACACCTACTTATACACCTACATATATGTCTATGCATACACCTACATACACCTACACCCACCATACATATGTACATACACCTGTAGGTGTATGAAATGATTGAGCAAGTGAAAGGATGGAGTAATCATGTCAGTTGTGTTGGGCATAAATATGATATTTCAAGAGTTTTGGTAGCTGTAAACCATCATCAAGCTAATCAGGGCTAGGTTACAGTTTATTTGTAAGCTTTGCTGCAGTGTTTCAAAAGGACTTGGAAGAAAGAAGACAGGCATTTTATCCTGGCAAGGATTTCTTCCCCCTTGTAAGGACAGGCTTATAAGAAAGCTGGTCACTTGGCATTACCAGCAGGATGAAGACAACTGGAGTTTTTGCTCTCTGATTCCAGCATGGACCATTTATGGGAAAGTCTTAGCAAATAGTAGTGATACAGTTCACAGTTTCTGGTACTGTCCATTAGTCCCACTGTGTCTGCAAAACATGTGGCAAAGAGAATAGTTAGGGGCTTTTTATTTCTATCTCTTGCACCCATCACTAATGGCACCAGTGAAACTGGAAGCTGTTACTTAAAATCCAAGCCTTCACTGTATCAAAGGTATGGGTTAGTGGTTAGAAATCAACTGGGAAACACTACAGCTTGTACTTGGCTAACCACAGAAGCCACCAGAGATGTAATACAGTGCTGAGATGTGCACGTTGCGTAGAGCACAATAGGTCAGCAAGTCCCTTCTTTGGAGAGTTGAGTGAATTACCTGGTTAATATGAGGGAAGTTCATAGAGTACTCAGTTTAGAACCGTTCCCCTGCCCATCATTCATAGTCATTTAGATGAAGCTTGATGCACAAGAGAGAGACTGGGGGGGGGGGGGGAGAAGATCCCCACAACCAGTTGTTCAAGCAAGATGATTTTCATATTGTACTACTAGCTACATAACAACAAAGACCTTTATGTAATTTGCATCTTTATAACTTTCATAGTCATTGTAATAACAACAGACTTCTCCACTGGTGCTTAATGGGTTTGTTTACAAGCAAACAGCATGAAGTGAGAACCAGTGGGTATTCAGCTGCCATTTGGGGGCAGAGATTATAATTAAAGCTGTTCTATAGGCCAAATATTGGACGTCATGCTTTATGAGACAATAAAGGCATGTACGTGACCGGTGAGGTATATGCTGAGACCAGGAGTAGTATTGGCTTTTAGAAATGGCTTCTGTGATCTTCTCGTGGCTTCCTCTTCACATTGCCCAGCTGGCACACTGTGCATCCCAAGGGTAGCTGAGTGAATGAACATGTAGCACTGGAGTAAAAGTTTCTTAAGTCATTTGATACTGCTTCTGCTGACAAGACCGTGAGGCACAAAGTCTATATGCTTCTCAACTCTTCTGTCACTCCCTTCCCTCCGGGCCTTTTTGGCTGAGCCTGAATATGAACGAAGATAGATTTAAAAGCAGTTAGAGAATAGTTTGCAGATGCAAACTACAGCAGCTGGTGTATTTGTATGAGCACCAAGCTGGGAGGCCACATGGTCATTTGGTTAGAATGGAGTCTGGGAATTGGGACAGCTGTATTCTATTTCTGTCTCTCCCATTGAATTGCTGTGTGACTCTTAGTGGTGCATTAAGGCAGAAATCCAACTATAGTTAAAATTTCAGACTTTTCATAGATGGTAACTGAAATTAGGTAGACCTTTAAATACCTGAGTTTTGTGTTCCCTGTCCACAAATTAGCAATAGTGACACAATAACAGTGACATTTGATGCTTGTGATGTGCTTTGAAAGTCTCAGATGGGGACAAGAGAAGTCAAAAGCATTGTTAATAGTTGGTTTTTTTTTTTTAGGAAGCAAGTAGAATTCACCAAGCCCAGTGGGCCTGGCGTGCAAATTTAAGTCAAGAAAATGGTAAATAGAAAAGTGATGTTTGATTGGACTCCAGTGAAACTTTGGTGTGACTGTTTGTGATATGAACACTTTTCTTGGCCCATAAACAATGATGTAATATCCTGTTAAATGAGCAATTTCACAGGATTCTTTCTACAAACAACCGATGACTTTAATAAACAGTTTTCTCCTCCAGATTTCTTTCTTTCTTTGTCTATAGCTGCTGTCAGATTTGAAATGTTCTATGTTGGCACCTAAATGGTATGATGGAATTCTAGAATGCTCTTCTGGAATGGCTGGTGATGGTCTTCATATCCTTGAATGTAGAGATAGCTGTAATGCATCAGTGATTTTCAACTTGTGGTATGAGACAATGCAGGGTTTGGAATGACTTCAAAGGGATGAGTAAAACGTCATTAATAAAAGCAATTCTTTTGTTAAATTTGCTCTGTGATGATCTGTAGGTCACCTAGAAAATGCTTATAGATCTAGAAACTATAAAAAAAGTAAAGCAACTAGAAAAAGTAAAAAAATATTCTTAGAAGTCCTTTTTAGACCTGCATTTCCATGACTCTGATTCAGAGGCCATCATGGAAGATGCGGAGTTAAAACTTTCATAACATTACATTTTTGTAGCTATTATTGAAAAATGTGACCCAACATTTTGACATTTGAAATGGCTCATCAAGAACAAGAAACTGATAGACTGTTTTTAAAATACTTTCTGGAAGATCTCAGCAATAATCTGTGATTATTTCTGAGCCTCCACTGCTCATGTTGAGTAAGCGAAGCTCAAGTCTTATTGCATGGAGAAATTATGGAAATGCCAAGGATTGCCTGATAAACAGGTAGTGCCATTGATCACTAACTGTACTTTATAAACATAGTACCTTTGTCATTTGAATAACAAATGATCTCTAAGCCAACACCAGAGTAAATCTTATTGACCTTTTACAACTCTCTGTGCTTTTATTGAAAAACAGTAACTCCATCTTCATTAGAATCACTTTCAGTTCTGTATGGGGCCAGGTACTGAGCAAAGTAGTTGTATAAACACATACTTGCACAGGAAGAAAGAAGGCACGTAGCAGTTTTCTTTACTTGAAGGTACATAGCATTGGTCAATACAGCCTGTAATAGGGGACTGAAAATCACTGCTGAGTTGATACTAAGCTAATGATACCCGCATCTGTGAGTGTGTTACATAGTTCAGCTGGAACTGGGTTATCTCAAGTATTTCACACCTCCAGCTGAAGTTTGCTTCCATCAGTGATGGTTCAGCTGCTCTTTAACGTGGTGCTGTGAAAAGAATCTGGAGACTGCAACCCAGCACACTGCCCTGGCCTTAGTTATATATGCCTTTGTCACCTCTCTGATGGACCCGAGTAACTCTGATCTAGCTAAGCATGAGATGTTTAGAAAATTCTGCAGAATAAAGAGTTCTGTACACCCCTCATCATTTCTGCCTATGAGCACATCACCCCAGGTTCAGCGTCTGCCAGGTTTTCCAATAGTAAAAAGGTTGTCTAAGGCTCCTGGGTAAAGACTGGTACAAGACCTTGTGTAGATCTAAGAACAGAGATGATCTTGCAGAGAGCTGCTTAAAGGCATTTACATTTTGCATTTCTGTGTCCTGTCCAGTGTGAGATGGGTGCCTAGCTTAGAAAAAAATTGTGTGCAGGAGTCCCAAGAAAAAGTGAAATTCTGCTAGACCCCCGATGTTGATGACAGGCAATGTGGATTTTGCCTTCCAGAAGCAAAACTTAACATCCGTCGTACTGGGGGCTAGAACATGTCAACAGCTATTACCCCAGAGAGTAGACTTTAACTTGGTCTTACATAGGGAGTTTCATAGAGCATATATGTAAAATGACATCAAATCAAGGGAGGAGAGTCTTGCAGTTGGCACTTTCTGAGCACTGGGACATGGCAGACTGCTTAGTACTTGTTTTAACTCCATCCCAGCCAGACCCAGTACAGCAGTAGATACAGAGGAGCTCTGAACTATTGGTAAAGCTGTCTCTGAGTTAGCAAGTCCTATTCCTGGCTTCTATAAAAAAGACAGTTTAGCCAGTCAAGCCAGGTGCAATGTGTTCATTCTATAGCGGACTTAAATTGCAAGGTTATTAAGTCCTTTTACCCTCTGGTAGCTGCAGACCACTTAATTACAAGGTCAGTGATGTATGGTAGTAGAGAGTTTGGGAACCTTGTGAGGTAAAACAGTGTCTGATTACAAAATAAATCATGGCTTATTTGGACTTCTGCTTCAGAATCCTGATTACATGGTGTTACTGTTTGGATCTTCCTAGTATAGTAATTTTAGCAGTCTGCAGGACTACAACAGTTTTGTTACCACTAAATTCTGGTGTTCAGAGTCCTCAACTGCCTGGCAAATCGACAACATAAAAAATTAAAAACAAATTAATGATCATGAATTGACAGTTATGTGATGAAATTTTCAAAGGTTTATCTTTCCCATTTAGACACAAATGAAGTAGCCAGGTTTGCTGAAGTAGTCATTGTCTTGGGCACTTCTGTCTTTTGAAGATCTGACAATATATGTAACATTGGCAACCTCTAGGTGCCAGGTATGTCTGACAACTGTCCTCTTTCTGGGTGTGAGAGTGGCAGCAGAGCCCTGCTATAGCATGTGAATCAACTTCAGCCCTTGCAGTAGTACAGATCTAGAATAAGTCTGTGATTTTAGCAGAATTTAGGTGCTACCTCCTGGAAACCCAAGTGAAAAGATCAAGTTAAATGAGCGATACTGTATCGTCTTACTTGATATCGCTAGAGGTTGCTAAAGGTCTTTGGTTATTTAATGTTTTTCTGCTTCAGAAAACACGTTAATGTCCTTGATCACATCCATGCTTCAAAGACACTGAGATAAACAAATGACTCATGAAGTGACTGCCTATTATTTTTGCTGTGATATTGGGGGGGGGATCCAATGAAGTTGATGTCTAGTCTCAAAAGAAAGTTTCTTTATAGTGATGCTAAAAAAATAACAGTTTTGTGAAGCTTAGAAGACTCTGGAATAAGTTTCCTCACAAAGAAATCTCATTTGAGCACTTTCAGTGGATGCTACAGCAGTTGGTAAAGCCTCTATTTTAAATTGGCACCAGCAATGTTTGATAGCCCAGCAGAACCAGATTTCTCCCTGTCAAAACTCCCTTGATTTCAGGTTCAAGACTGAATCAGGGTTGGGGTTGAGGCAATAATTTCAATGGAGTTATATCGTAGATGAATTTACTTATTTTTTTTAAAAATTAAGATAAAGATTAAATAGCATGAGGCTAGAAGTCTAGGGGTTTTGGGGGGGGGTTTTTTGCTTATTAATAGGAAATAGTCTATTAACTGTTTCTGGTCCAGTCTGGAGTAAACTTCCTATCTGGTAGACAACAGCAACTCCTTTGTTCAGTGGCATTTCTTTCCAAGATTTGGTCTGTAGCGGCTGTGGCAGCCTGACAGAGCTAACGAGGTACTTGTCAGAGGATTGTACTGGCCAGTGCTGCTACGCTGTTCAGAGCCCAGTGAAGCAAATGGGAGCTATATCCATTATATCATCTTTAGCTGGTATAAATTAATATTGTCCTTGTATTATTAAATTTTCAGCATCCAGATGATGCTTTTCAGATGATGCTGAAAATTTTCCACCAGATGTGCTTTTCATTCTTGGGGAGCTGTTCTTTTTTTTTTTTTTWAAATCTTCTCTAAGCAAGACAAGCCATAGGTTGTAACAGGGCTGAGTTGGCATTGACCCCAATGTTTCAGCTGCTCCTGTGGGTCTGGTATCAGTCAATATCAGAAAGAGCAGTAAAATAATGTGAGATTGTGCGAACTGCAATAAAAGAGAAGTTGAGTAATTACCTTTGGGGCTGTATTAGAAATGAAATGCATGATCCCAAATTGAACATCGCAAGATACAGCTGTGCTCTTTTGAGTGCCATCAAAGCTCCTCTCAACCGTGACTCCCTCTTTCTCTGTCTTTCTCTGTATACCTCCTCCTGCTTCCCTTTTGCCTTCTCTCTCCTTGTATTCCAGCTCTGAAGTCAAACTCTGGCTGCAGAAGACAACACTAGTCAGCCATGTGGCAATAAGCTACCTAAATGATCACAGTACTCAGATGCCAGTTTCAATTTTCTGTTAGAGCTCTAGAAGCATTTCGTTGTTCAGGGAAAGATGAACACAGTAAGAAATGTTTTGATTTGAGGAATCAGATTAAATTAAACTTTTGATTTAAGTTTCAGGAAAACTGAAATCTAGAGTGAGAAAACTTAGCAGTGATGAAAGACAGCTCAGAAAACCCCAYGGAATCCCTCAGTGTCAGCTGTAAGACCTGACTCTACTGACATCGCAGGGAAATTATCACCTTCTGGTTCGTATCTGTGCTCAGACTTCACTCACTCAAGACACTCCTTTGGGTGTCAGAAGTGTTCACATGAGGACAAAAAGTGCAAGAAAAGCTTGCAAATGCAGAAACATGAAGGGTCTTTCTTTGACACAGAGTTGCTGGCAGAGGCTGCGTGGCATGTATACTAAGTTAGCTGCATTTTTCTCCTTTAGAAGTAATAACTGGGAATAACCAGTGTTAGAAGTTAGGTTGAATATCTTTTAGCAAGTATTTCTTGGGCTGATTCCTCTCCTTGTCACACTCACATCAGGAGAGAAAGTTAAACACACCTCAGCATCTCTTGCTGTATTAGCTGTGAGCTGTTGGCACTGTTCAGTATCACGTGCTGTGTTGCTGAAACCAGAGGTGCTCGGAGAATGGATTAGAAAGCGACCATCAGTAACTTATAGCAGGCACTGATTTCTGAGTTATGAAATGTGTAAACATTAATAGAATTAATATTTGCTCACAACCCAGCAAACAGCAATGATTGCACAAGGCAGTACTTGAAGTGAAAGGAAGAACTGTCTCTCAGCTCAGCAGGAGCTAGGCTGCTGCCAGGCTTAGGAGATGGGACCAAAGCAGRGGTTGCTGAATCAGTGGAATGTGGGAGCTGGGACCAGCTGCCTCTCACAGAAGTAAAATCTTGCTTCTGGCTTCTTCTGAGTTCCTGCTTCGGGACTCAGGTGTGTATCTTTAGGATTGTGTGGTTGAAATGACAAGTGATAAGAATCATCTAGGCATGCTAGGGAGCATATACATGGTAAAGAGGTTGGTTCAGTTGTGGACAGCTGTGAGTTATAGCTGGTAGTACTGTATTTAGATAGGGACATCTTGACATGTACTCACAAAAGCTTTAGCATGGCAAAAAAAMCAAGGGAATTGTGAACTGAAGAAATGCATCACTTTGGGACAGAGAAAGCCTTGCAGTAATGCAGATGTGGGTAGCTGACACTGGAATTGTCACCTGTTTTATAATGTTGAAGGCAAAGGGGCCCAGGAGAGCCCCTAGTGCCAGATGCCTGTTGATGTCTGTGACTCAAGGGTAAATGTCCCTTTTACCTATATTACTGTAGACCAACCTCGTCGTTTCTGATCTGCAGTGGTATTCAGAAAAATGCCCAGGAGCAGGGGTCTGTGTGGACACCTTGTCTATACGCTGTACACCAACCTTCGGTCAGGGGAAATCATCATAGCTATGTGAAAGCGTTAACCTTACTCCTGTGCTTACTGTCTCAAGGAATAAGGAACACGAGCAGCATAGGAAGTGTGTTTATACAAATGCTTGTTATGGATGAAAAACAACTCTCAACACTTATGTCCTGTTCTAATGGATAGCACACTATGACTATCTTAATGTTCTTTCCTTTGAGGACATACATATTTATTTGGGGACTTAATTTGCTTTTAGATTCCGGTGATGGGAGCAACATTTCTGAAGGCACCTTCCAGAGGGACTTAGGTTTCAACCTTCCCAAGATGTTGGCATAATTATRTTTTTCTGCCCGTAGAAATGGAAAGGACTTTTACAGGCCTCTGCAGCTAATCTATGCAGCTATTGTGAAATGTCCTTAYATGAGAATATTTTCTGGGGTGGTTCTTCTCCAGGGTCCTTGCAGATGCTCCTAACTAAGCAAAGTGACTGGGCCTAAACTTCATCTCAATTCAGTGGCAATCCTCCTGGTTCTCAGGAGTGTGAGAGTTTAGGCTTGACTTGTTCAAAGTCTTATTTTTTATACCAGTAATGTTGACACAAGCCCTGTAGCCTGTCTAGCAACAGGGACAGAGCACAAGTAACAGTTTCTGCTTTTAAAGAGACTCACACATCCAACAAAGGAAAAACAATCAATGATGATTTAGATGTTTCTGACTGAACAAGATGTCTTTAAATTAAGTCTTGCTACTTCTCATACAAGACTTGAAAATAAGAACACTCTGACTTCCTAATTTAGCCACTAAACAGCAGAGAAAGAAGTTTTATTGGGTTGTTTGGCCAGGTGACAGGCCTTATACTTCCACCAGGGTTCTTTGTCCGGGAAGCATTTTTCCTTAGGGTATCTGTCACAGTGAACAAACTACCTTTAGGGGAGCCTATGGACTGAGGAGAAAACTAAAATACTCAATTGGTGACCTTGTCATTAAGCAGCAGTTGATGATAATTCTCAGATTATTATCTTGGTTCAAGAAACTCATTAGTTTTATAACAAATTGCTGGTGCAAGGGACAGAGCACAGTCGCACAGCTGGAGGCATAAAGAGGGTCGAATTGGGGCAGCCTGGTTTTAGATCAACATCAACGGGGTCACTGTTAAGCGTAATCAGATCTAATTGCAAGTAATCACTGAAAAAGCCTCATTCCTCTTTCTTCCTATCTATACCATATTCTTCCTTGCATAAATTGTAGGGACTGCTCAGCCCCAGTTGATTTAATTCAGCACGCTGATCAGATGGATCAAGAAGGGTCAGAACTTCTTGGCACAGCGCTAGACATTCCCAGGGCAAAGACTGAAATGTTCACTCTGCCTTCATTCTGATGTAATAAAACCTGCTTCTCAGTGCAAGTAATTCTAAGACTGCAACAAATTGTGCTGTTGATCTTTGCTTATTTTATCAAGGGCAGGAGCTACTGTTACCCRCTTATTTGTAAAAGAAAGATCCCAAACATTTATTTAATTACTGTTTGCCAGAGAGAATTCCAGGGCCTCTGGGGCCGCTCTGTGACATTGTTCTTCACAGGAGTCTTCCAGGTAGAACTGGAACATAACTCAATTATGTTTAACTATGACAAGGTAGTGAAGTGTGTAGTAAATATTATTATTGTTTTATTAGCAGCTCTGCATTTAATTTAGGTATGTATTTCTGCRCAAATGAGAAACTGTTGTGCTCTTTAATGATAGCACTATCCCACGTAATAATTATGGTTTGTACCCCAAACCAGACACCCTGACAGTGTGGGCCCACCCTGCAAAGCACTCAGTCCCTGAGGTAGGGAGGGAAGACTAAATGAAACGGATGTATTGGGAGCACATCTCAGACAGCCTTTAGGTGTTTGTTGGCAGAAGGAAATATCTTTTCTGATTCTCTCTTTGGCATGGGTCACAGCACCTGCAGGCAGTTTGTAGCCAGACTTCTGCCTGCTCTCTCTTCCTCCTCATCCACAGAACAACGTGATGACCAAGCAAGGCCAGTGACTGTTGAGCCAGAACTCCGTATTGGTAGGAGACAGCTACCTTCCAACTACAATGCYTTTCCTTTTTCTGTCCTTAGATCGGTCTGGGAGTTGCCTCTTCACAGCTGACAAATTCCCTCTCGAAGCTGTTGTATCAGGCTTCTGAAAACATCACACCAATTACCTGAGTGCTGTTTTTTTTAGCAATCATTGTTTTATCAGAAGAAAATCTAAATTCTTTTCATGCACTGCTTTTTCTGCTTTGATAACAACACGCTATTTGCAATTGTAGGGTGGTTCAAACAGAGTTTCTGAGAGCAGAAAGATTTTTGCATACAGTTTGTATCTTACAGAAGCTAGACAAAAGAAGCAGCCTAAATCCCTAAACAGGGTACATCACAATAAGGAGAAATTATTTGTGATAAGTCACTGCTGCATTCCAGCTACTTCTATGCTGACAACTCCAAAGAACTATTTACATTGGTTTTGGGGATGTTCTGGGATCTTAGAGTCTGGCACAACATGAGGAGCGATCTTCATGATGGTTTTTGAGTGAACTGGTTGACTTTTAGCCTGTCCTAACATTGACATAGCTCCCTGGAAGTCACCAGGGAGCCACAAGAGGACACATGGTGTGGCCTGTTGTGGCTTGGAGATGATGACCAAGACTGACTGACTGCATTGTCATGTGCCACACTGTTATTCATGTGCAGTAGCCATGCTCCTGTACATGGTGCTGCACCAACATGTAAAACAGTATCACTCAGAAAATGTTAGCTGTAACGCTTTATACAAGCTTAATTTCCCTCTCAGAGGTAGCTGTGATCTTTCTTTGTGTCCAATTTATGTCCTAGTTTACCAGATTGTTCTTCTCTCAGTCATGGCTCTTGGACACAGAAAGGAAAATGTCAGCTTTGCAGTATGTGCAAATGTTATGTGAAATCCACCACTAAGCAATAAAACAGTACTTTCCACTTTCTTCTCCGATGGGTCAAATGCCTGTTTCTTTTAGGTTTTAATTAAAAGTTCCCTTATTAATCAAGTTGTTAATGTGTACTGCTGTTGATAATTGTTGAGCAGACGATGGTGAGCATAGGAATTCACTTGTGTGTAGGGAGATTACAAAACAATTTGTAGGGATGCCACTGGCAACCTTAGCACCTCATAGCACACAGTTTGTCATACAGTACTGTCTTAGACCAGTGGTCCATCAAATTCAATCCCTTGCTTCCAGCATTGCACAAGATGTGCTGGTGTACTTTATTTACTCTGTTCAAAAATATTAACATTCTTCAACAAAAATGTCTTACAAGAGAGAAATGAAAACAGCCATAGTGGAAATACGTGAGAACATGTATTTCCTACCCACTCACATGGAATTATCTAGTCAACAGACTTACTAAAAACTCCTCTTCATCCCAATGCCTATCCTCCTACCCTTTGGCTTCCCTTGAACATCTGTTGAAACAGATGCCTCTTGGACCATATCCAACCAGATAAGCAGACTGTGATCCCAAAGACTGAGCATATTTTGAAGGTGAACATGCCATGAATATCCTGGCAGTGGGCTTCTCTCTTCCAGTTTTATCCTATAAGTGATGGTAGTTGTAGTGAAGTAATATAGGGAGAGAAGCAACTTCTTAACGGGGATGGAAGATGTAAGTTGGGTTTTATATATCAAAGTCTTACTCTTAGAATACACAGTGAAATAGGAAATGATGGAACTATACACTATCCACTTACATTGTGTGGCTCGTGTTTTCAGCAGGGCTTCATCCAATCTTTTTTTGCTTGGGTGTCTCATTATAGCTACTGGTTCTGACCTGAAATAAACCATATGCACTAGTGTTAGGAATTAAAAGCCTTAAAAAAATCTCTTGGACCTGCTACTCATTTGAGCCACAAAAGGGGAGCTGCCAAGTTGCTCTCATAAATATCAAAAAGTTAAATYGGGTATGGAAATAAGAGCCAGAGTGATTAAGAATTGATTTGCAAAGCAAGAATTACAAACTTGTTTGTTTTCTCACACCTGCTCTCCACTTCAGCAGTACAATGAAGCAAGTTGAATCTAATGCACCTTTCCCCTAGTTGGATAATGCACTCAAGGGAATATGATCAACTGAGGCTTTTAAGATCACGCCACCATTTGCCCAATTATATCTAATGACAACACATTGTTCCTGCAAAATGCGTCTTTATTCCTTGGTAGGTTACATTTCCTTTCAGCCTTTTACCTACCGATCCAGCAGTACCTCACGTAGAACAAACTTCTTTGTTGGCAAGTCTTGTTTATGAGACCAGAAAAATATTTTATGTCATCTTCTCAATGTCTGACCAAGTGAGAGAAAAAGTTTGTTGTGTGGAGCATGACAAATTTTAGCTATCTTTGTAAAACAAAGCAATAAACAGAATGTCTGTATGGTTTGGGCTATACAGGTAATTCATGTTCTGTGCTCACTATTTCTTTGTGTACTTGCTGCTTTGACTTCWTAAAGCATCTTCAACTATGTGAAGAAGGTGCCTGCACTACATAGCACTTAGAGTAAATTATAGTTTTAAGCTTGGACTCCATGTAGGTATAGACTCACTTTATTACAGAAGATGAGATGTTTGCTGAGCAAAGCTGCAGCATCATGAAGCTTAATGCAAGCAAGCCTTGCTCAAGATCTTGTAGGAGCTCATTGACAGAGTGGATTAATGCCAAACAGCAATCCCTTTCAGTCAAAATCCCTCTTTGCTACTTATACACTGAGCTGATAGAAAGAAACAATTAAATTGAAGAAGAGTTATTTTATTTAATGACACTCATCTCCTCCAGCACAAATAGAAATTATAGATTTTATTGCTGCTTTTGTCTTGTAGCTGTGTTTGCATTTTCTCATTTCTTGTTACACACATAGATCTAGAACAAAAGGCCTGATGAACCTAAATTTCTCAGGATGTGGCCATTAAATAGGTGATTGTACACTACTCAATTTAGTCTTTAAAATTTGCAACCTCATCATTATTGTTGTCCTTCCTTCCAGCATTTCTCCTGAAGTGCTCCCTCTGCAGTGGGCTCTTTCTTGTAAGAACATTCAGTTTTGTTCTCACAAAGGTTCTTACCAGTAAATGGAGCTGGGGGAGTATACATGGGCTTTGTACTTCCCTTGTGAAGCCTGAAAGCACTGAGTCTCTGAGAAATGCAACTGAGTACACTGTGCTCACCTGCTTGAATCCATTTTGTCTCCTCCGCAAAGTTCATTTTCTGCATGCATCCTCAGGAAGACGGCAAACCTGGCAAGTTTTACTTATGTTGAAAAATGGAAACATGTTTTTTCTCTGCCAGTATATGAGAACTGGGAGTTTAGCACTCATTGTCACAAAGACAGAAACTCATTATATCACCAAATCATTCCTCCCAAGCTGTCTGTCTGAGTATTGATCCCTTGTTCCTGAGTAAGTAAACCCTGCAGATGATCATAATTATTCTGGGACATCTCATTCCAGTGACTGGATCAATAATGCCTTTCATGGCCTCCTGCTGTGTGTTCCTGTCATGCCTCAGCACCTCTGCATCACCTGCTGTTCATCAGGAGCCAAATGAAATAATTTGCCGTGGTGGTGAGAATGCTGTCAGCCACTTCACACTCATTTAGGTCTCAGCCAGGACACAACGTGAAGCCTTGGATGTACAGCATTTGTAATGAATGTCAGTATTAACTTCACACTGCCCCACACATTGAGGCTGGAAGATTTCCCCTCGATGTCACGATGTAATGCCTACAGGATGCTTGTCATGAAGCTGCCTTTGAGCAGAAGGAGGGATAGATATCCAATTCCCCTTTTCATGCAGAGGCTCAGAGTAAACCAGCCAGGGAGCTGCGAGGCCGGGGAGAGCCAGGCAGCAAGGCCAGCAGGGCAGGGGCCTCTGACCAGGGCTCGTGCTGCAGTACCCGAGCGCAGCAAGCAGGGCGGGCCTGGGGATGGCAGCCAGGGTGAACCAGATCATCAGGGCAGTTTGTGGCGATAAGGTCAAGCCGGGACGTCAGTCCACAGGTCGGGGTCAGGATCAGGTCCAGCGATGGTAACCAGGGTTAGAGACAGTCCAGTGATTGCCAGGCAGGTCCATAGGTCCCAGGTGAAGCGGGGAAGTCAATCCGCGGTCAGGATCCAGATCGGTGGGGCACAGCTATGAAAGAGCAAGAAACGGGTACAGTTCCCATGTAGCTCAGGCGGGGACTGAAGGCCCAAGCATGGGCCAAAATGGGGCTCCTGGGCCTATGAGCAGGGATATGGGTGGAAGCTGTGTTACTGCGTTTGGCTCCTCGCTCTCCGTCCTGTAGTGGGCAGCCAGCCCTCGCGGCTCCCTGACAGTCACTTTGGAAAGCTTTACTCTTTTTATCCTTTTCCTGCCTTCTCCTATTATAAAACACGCTGCTTAGGATGGGAAGAGATCTGAGCAGTAAGACAATTTTAAAGCTGCAGTTGCAAAACAGAGTGGTGCTCTTGTCACCAACTTACCCAGAGAGTTAGACATGTGATAATCTTAAATTATTTCTGAATCTTTCTGATAGACAAGGTCAGCTGCATGTTTGTTATGCACAAAGCTTGGTAATTCAAAAATTGTCAAACGAGGGTGTGGGTTTTCTTTGGGCCTCTTAGGTTTCTCAGGGATGTGGTTTCTTCTTTTTATTTTTACACTACTTTGGTGATACAAATCCCATCTCAGGATATATTTCATATCTGACCCATTAGGCATTTTTGTATTTCAAATGTTGATACAAACTTATCTGAATATTTTATCTTTTCCAAAGTGTCAGTCACATCTGCTGTGGGCCCTGGGATATGTAGCTCATAGGATTGTCCCAGGAAATAAACTCATGTTCTGTCCCTAGGTGAAAAGCTGTTAGGGATGGGAAACAAAATGTGCTGGAGGTTCTGGTTTTCCCAGAGTCAGGCTTAAGTCAGATAAGGCAATAGGAAAGACATTACTACATTTGAATGTAGAACCGATGTTTATTACAGTTCAAGGCAGTTTGAAAGAAGCAGTTTGGTTTGCACTTGATTTTATCCGGTGAGTATTTTTTATGACTAGCTCAAAACCCTATTCCATCATATGGGGGGGCAGAATTCTAGTTACAAAATGCTTTTGTCCTTTTTTGTGCTTTGCTGTATTACATGAACAATTTTAATTATATTTCCTTACATCTATTCCATAGTTACACTACAAATCTTACCTTAGATTTAATTTACCTTATAAATTCAACCACAGAATATAAAGTCAAATGGAATTGTTCCGATCCCTTTTTCTTACTTCCTGCGTAAAATAGGCCTTCTTCATTTTTGATTCAGGTTCTGTAAATGTTGTTATAATGCCATGCCCGTTACAAGCTGATGGTTCTTGCATCTAACGTGTAACGTAGGGTGTACCTGGTCATTCTCTTGCTGTAATAATGGTATGACAGCTTAGAGAGCTGTTAAGACTTATGATTTTCCCTGCCTATATGAGCTGGGCAGGTATCAAAATTAAAAATCACATTCTAGTCACCCAGGTAGGCTAGTCTCTTGCTGTTACATTTCCAATTACTATGTTCATCTTCCAGTTTTCTTCCTATGCCCAAAAAGAGTATAGGGAAAGGAACTTGCATCTAAGCAGAAAGTGGACTGAGATTCAAAGAGGAAATGCCAAATAATGTACCCTTTCTAATCTGCATAATGCAAATATTTAAAAAGTGGGGGAAATACTATATTAGCAGGAGGTTTACTGGAGGAGTGCAAGATAATGTTAGACCACAAACAGTGACAATGAACAATAACTTAGAGAGGCTGGGAGTAACACATTGATAAGTAAGGATTACCTGGATGATTAAAAGCAACTTAATTACCTAGTTTTTAAAATCTTATGCCTCCTAGAGTTTCAGCAGCCTCTTCGTGTTTTGACTGCCTGGGTGGGATACTCGGATCCCATATTTTTAGACTAGAAAAACCTACTCGTAACAGTAAAGTTATATGTGACTTGATTTCCCGCTTCATCAAACTTGTGCTTTTTGTGATCCATGTGTAAGCAATTCAGAGGCTGCAGCTCATCTGTGATGGGCAAATAATGAACAGAACATGCAAGGATGTAGCTGCTTTGCATTAGGGGCATTGAGCATCAGCTCAATGACATGAGAATTTAAAATCAGGCTATACACACCAGCAAAGCTTAAAGGCGGTAGGAGTTGGTGTAATGTAACTGTTTTTATTGACCCATTTGTGTTGATGTGTACAGATAATTTCCGTTGAATGCTTTCCATTTAGATTTGATCTTGTTGGGCCCCTTTCAAGTGATAGGGCGTAAGGTGTGGTRAGCTACACTGGTCGCGGGAGAAAATGTAAGGCTCCGAGTGTGGGCAGGCAAGCGAGTTACCCAAAGAGGCTAAGGTATGTACCGTGCTGGCTGCTGCGAGTACCTGCTTTTTCTGTAGTCCGTTCCTCTCCCACTGAGAGACCCATTACCTACATGTGCCGCAGGGCAAATAAACGCCTGCAGGCTTCTAGCACAGAGTGCTTGACCCTGGAGTTCACTGCCTGACTCGCTTCACGGTCCTTTACACAGCACAGCTGAACTGGCCCCACAGGGCCTGGTCTTCCTTCCAGTTATGCACACTTTGCAGTCGAATTTGATCCGCTTTGACTARGCTTGCACCCAAGTACTGAAGCGGGAGTTGGAGTCTGATGCAGTGTCTACATGCCAGACTTCTGTGCAGCTCTGCTTGTGCAGGGTGTGAAGAAAGCTCATCTCTGCCTGGCCTTGCAGCACCAACAGAAACCTCTGGAGCTCTAGGAGTGTACCTTATTTTATTCAGGTTTATGGTAGCTTTTCAAATAAATTTAAACAAAACCGCAAGAAGTTCTCTTAGCTGTATTACATATGAGTAGTCTTCCTATGCTAGTAAAGTACTTCTAATGAACACAGAGCAAAAATTTTAAGGTATACTCTAAAAAAATTGCAAGTGGATTTCTATTACATGACTTACCTGCGAGTCAAGAATTGAGCTTGACCCAACACATTGTTCCCATCCTCTGTTCTTATGATGTTATTTTACTGCAAGCTTAACTCCACACTGGTTAATGAACTGGAGTATGTCAAAGGTAATTTTAGGTTAATGCACTGGGATTGAACTACATAATATTGCACAGCCTTTGTGTAGCAGTCTGAATAGAAGCCTGTTAAGTGCTCCAAAACTTGGTGCATCCCTAGATGCTGTAAACCGAGCGAGGTTGAAAATGGGGTGGACAGCTTTTAAAAAGAGGATTCTGAGCACTTCTTTATTTAGCCTAGAAGTGGAACTGTCACAGCCCTTTTTTATGCTGTTGGAACAACCACTGGTTGTTCTAAACAACCTTGTCTAAAACCTTTATATGAGGATCTTGTCTTTTACAAAAGCAGATTTTGTTATTGCTACTTGTAACACAGAAAGCTGAGTTACAGCAAGGTACCGTGACCTCATTCCTATCTGTAGAATGTAATTTTAATTCTGGATTAAAATATCCCAAATTCAGATGTTTCCATCCATTCTATAACCTGAATTCATCATTGTATTGGGTTTGTGTGGCAAGGTTTTGGGGGGGGGCTACAGGGGTGGCTTCTGTGAGAAGCTGCTAGAAGCTTCCCCTATGTCTGATGGAGCCAATGCCAGCCGGCTCCAAGATGGACCCGTCGCTGGCCAAGGCCGAGCCCATCAGCTACGGTGGTAGCTCCTCTGGGATAACATATTTAAGAAGGGGAAAAAGTTGCTTCGTAACAGAAATTGCAGCCGGAGAGAGGAGTGAGAGTATGTGAGAGAAACAGCCCTGCAGACACCAAGGTCAGTGAGGAAGGAGGGGAGGAGGTGCTCCAGGCGCCGGAGCAGTGATTCCCCTGCAGCCCCTGGGGAAGACCATGGTGAGGCAGGCTGTGCCCCTGCAGCCCAAGCCCATGGAGGTCCACAGTGGAGCAGATATCCACACTTCAGCCCATGGAGGACCCCACGCCAGTGCAGGGGGGTGCCCGAAGGAGGCTGTGACCCCGTGGGAAGCCCGCGCTGGAGCAGGCTCCTGGCAGGACCTGTGGCCCCGTGGAAAGAGGAGCCCACGCTGGAGCAGGTTTGCTGGCAGGACTTGTGACCCTGTGGAAAGGACCCACGCTGGAGCAGTCTGTTCCTGAAGGACTGCACCCTGTGGAAGGGACCCACGCTGGAACAGTTCGTGATGAACTGTAGCCCATGAGAAGGACTCACATTGGAGACGTTCGTGGAGGACTGTCTCCCATGGGAGGGACCCCATGCTGGAGCAGGGGAAGAGTGTGAGGAGTCCTCCCCCTGAGGAGGAGGCAGAGACAACGTGTGATGAACTGACCGCAACCCCCATTCCCCGTCCCTCTGCGCCGCTCGGGGGGAGGAGGTAGAGAAAATCAGGAGTAAAGTTAAGCCCAAGAAGAAGGGAGGGGTGGGGGAAGGTGTTCTAAAATTTAGTTTTTACTTCTCATTACCCTACTCTGATTTGATTGGTAATAAATTAAATTAATTTTTCCCAAGTCGAGTCTGTTTTGCCCGTGACAGTAATTGGTGAGTGATCTCTCCCTGTCCTTACCTCGACCCACGAGCCTTTCGTTACATTTTCTCTCCCCTGTCCAGCCGAGGAGGGGGGTGATAGAGTGACTTTGGTGGGCACCAACGCACCAACCCACCACAGTCACAAAGTCCAGCATCAGTTGCTCACCTCAGACCATCTTTCAGTTCACTGATACTCTACACTTCAGGGCACAAAGTGTGCATAATGCTGTTCTCAAGCCAGTCTCATTCCCTTGTTCTCTCTGATACAGACAGTTAAAATGGAAGACAGAAAAAAAGAGCAGAAAACAAGGACTTCCTGCATTCTTGCATTTCTTTTTTTCCCAGCCTGATTTGTGCTTCTAGGCAGATTGTGAATATTCAGCTCACACAGTACAGCCAAAACAGAGCCTACACCCAGCAGTCTCTTGAAAACGAAGAGAATATGCTCTATACAAGTCTGTACTTCACAGTCTGTTCCCTGAACCAGCTCATGTGGCCTGAATAACTCAAAGGCCTGCAGTTTCTACATTTCAGCTGTATCCCAGTGGTAGCTGCATTTTAGTGGATAAAATGTTCTTAGATATTTCAGCTGAAGTTTGCAAATAACTTTGTGGGGAAAAAATGATGTAGAAATGTATTCATGAGTTAGTAATAGTCAGGTTTGTTTGTTGATTTATAACTGACCTGAATCTCTCCATGTTTCCTGAAGCCATCTTAGCACTAAATGGGTTTGAGTAAAACCCCATTTCTACTAACCCACCCTTGGCTGTGTCTGTAGTTCAGTGTTACAAGTTTAGCTCCTTATATAGCCTTTACGTGAACATGAAGTGCAGGGGAGGAAAAACATTTAGATGGCAAGAGCAGCTGCTAACGAGACATTGCAAACAGGCAATGAAGTCCCTGCGGTCCCAGACAAGGATGAACACAATCACTCTGAATGATGCAGTGCTGTTGGATATGTTTGCAAGAGTTCAGACTAATGAGTTGTGCGTTAACATTTGTCACTGGTCATGATGTAGCTGAGTACTGCATCAGAGGACAGAAGCACGAACAGTGCCTACCCACTCCGTTCCCTTAGAGGGGGACACCACTTGATTAACCACTCTGAGACAGGTGCTGTGATTTATTACACCTGAAGATCTGGCCCATGTGGAACCCGGCAACCTCCGCGATGATGCAGGTGTGTTGTGTGCCTCCCCTCCCAAATGAGTGACCTGCTGTCAAGGTTTCATTAGTCCACCACCTCCTCAGTTCAGGCATTCTTCCCATTTTATACAACAGAAGGATTAAAACATTTCTCTCTTGATTCTCAGACACGAGTTCAACGCAAAAAAGTTCGAGTTAAAAATGCAAAACCAAGGAAAAGTGCAGTAGCAGTGTGAAATAAAAATGGTGGAAATGTCCAGAATGGGTATAGATCAGGTAATAGCTTGGTTTTTTACAGGAAATAATACTTGCATCCACTTCAAGTCCAGGGTACAGTTCTGTAGCAATAAAGGACCAATTCTAGCCCAGACACTAGATATGAAACATAGGTTTCAGCCCTAATTGGAGTGTGCACTCTTCCTGGAAGTTGTCAGTATGTGCAGTTCTGGTCTGACCTTTTTTCTTTTTTTTTTTTTTTTTCTGTGTGTGTGTCTTCATAACACCCATTGTGTGCAATAATAGTGTCTTTCTGCTGCAGATTAGTCATGCCAGAAAGAGCTATGGAGCTTGCCTATCTGTTTCCAGAGGTCTGTCGTGTAGACATACCCTGCGCAGCTATATCCCAACCCTTTCATTCTTCTTTGTTCTTCAAAGAAATAAAATTGTTTTTTGTCAACAGTTAAAAAAATGGTTCTGTATTGCGCAGTTGAAAGATGGAAGCTCTAAGCTAACAGGAAGAATGAAGAGGCATCACGTGATGTGAGAGTGCTGTGAATTCTGTATATGCTGGCATTGTTCTTGATGGTCTTTAGGGGCGTAGATTAAAAAGTGAAGCATACCCCCTGGAAGTGATCTGTCCAGAAATGACAGTGATGGATGTCTCATGTTTGGTCAAAGAAGGCTTTGGATTTTGAGTAGTCTTATATGYTGTATTTGATCACTTCAGAAGAAGAGCTAGAGGGAATTTCCCCAGTAACTCCTGAAGAGGTCTACTGGTCTATATAAAGGCTGCTCACAGCAGAAGGAAGTTGTCATCTACCCATGTAATTAGGTTTGTGCCTGCTAGAAGAGGATTTCCAGCACATCCAACTTGCAAACTTGCCTGTAGTTAAAAATCATAAGCTCTGCAATACTTCTGTGGTCACTAAAATGACAACAGAGAAATGCAGTATTTTTCTCTCTTTGTAACTTTAGCTTCCTCCAGCATGCTTGGGTTTTGGGCAGGCTACTGCACAGGCTCCCAGCTTGCAGAAAAGCACCTAGATAGGCGAGTCCACCTGTTTCCCTACTGCACCTCCCTGACTGACAGGACAGAGGAAAGCTGTATCTGCGAAGTGTTCCTGCTTATCGTCCTCGCCCGGCTGCCGCAGCTCGGACAGTCCAGAGATCACAGAAGTATTCGCAGGAGTGCCATCATTTGCCGAGGTATTCCTGCTTCCCTCCTGCGGGAGGTCCCCGACAGTCGCTCCCGGCGCAGGGCGCAGCCGGGGTGAGGGGCGGGGCCGCGGGGGAGAACGGGCAGGGGAGAAGGCGGCCGGTCCCCGTGGCGGGCGGCGCTGGCCTCGGAGCGGCTGGCGGCGGACGCAGCGAGGGAAACGGGCGTGCGCGGCCAACGCCACGGCCCCCGTGCCCATCCCACGGTGGTAACCGCT